>CM023867.1:16222103-16408035 GCA_013389735.1 Phaseolus lunatus
AGTATTGGTTGAACCAGAGTTGATTCAGCAGACGACCGAGAAGGTGCAGATCAGGGATGACTTGTCCTTTGAAGTGAAACCAGTCAGGATTGACGATAGGCAAAGTAAGCAACTCAGAGGCAAGACCATCAACATGGTGAAAGTGGTGTGGGATGAGCGATCGGGTGATTCAACTTGGGAATTAGAAGAACCCATGAGAGAAGCCTATCCATACCTCTTTTCCTTGTAATTCAATTTTCGAGGACGAAAATTTTTCTTGTTGGGGAGAATGTAAGGACCTGAAAAATTAAATTGGAATAAAAGAGTTATATTTTAAATGAATTCTAAGTATGTTTTTATTTAGAATAGAAAGGGAGGAAAAAGTTAAGTTTAGAAGGCTACGAGGTCGCCGGTCGCCTGCTACACATGAGCGCCAGGTGGACGTCGCGCGGGCGCGAGAAGCATGCAGGCATCGCGCGGGCGCGAGAGGCATGCAGGCATCGCGCGGGCGTGAGAGGCATGCAGGCATCGCGCAGGCGCGAGAGGCATGCAGGCATCGCGCGGGCGTGAGAGGCATGCAGGCATCGCGCGGGCGCGAGAGGCATGCAGGCATCGCGCGGGCGCGAGAGGCATGCGGACATCGCGCGAGCGCGAGGCACGCGGGCATTGCCAGGGCGCGAGGCATGTGAACATGGCCAAGGCGCGAGAGTTATAAGGCGTCGCCAGGGAAGACATCGGTTGTCTCCCAGAGGAAGACATCGGTCGTCTTCCAGGGCGAAGGGGACATCGGTCGTTCGCCAGGATGAGTCAGCAGTGGAAAGTTATCGCGCGACGTCGAGTTTCACACCGAGAAGGTAAGGCCCAGACTCCCAGCATGAAGCGTAGTGCACGCACGCCACGTAGACAAAAAGGGTGGTTCAGAATAGTGACATCAGAATGTTGGCATGCGCGGGAGACACTCGCGGTCGTACTGTTCAGAGCAGTGGCTGGCATGCACAAGCGACAACAGTGGCAGTACTGTTCAGGGCAGTGGTTGGCATGCACCAGAGACAACAGTGGTCGTACTGTTCAGGGCAGTGGTTCTCAGACTTCTCTGCAGAGTGGGTGGTGGCAGCTGCTTTTGGTGGATAAGTTGGTTTAAGATGCAGAAAACCCACTGCTGAGAGGAAGAAACGTTGCAGCCTTCAAGAGCGAAAGAGTGAGTTACCTCCCTTCTCCTCCAGTTGCCTCCTTCGCGCTGCGATTCTAGCACCTTCACACGAGAGTACGACGAGCGACAGCCACCATTAGAGCACCTGGGCAGTCCTCTGCAAGTCCTTCAACCAGACGCAAAAACAGAGCCAAGGCGTTCTTCAAGCTTTGTTGGGTTTCGGAACTCTAGGTGTTTGCGCAAGTCCAGGTAAGGGAAGCTAGATTTCATTTTCAATACAAGTCATAGTTTAACTATTTTCTGAAGTGAGGGCGACGTGGTCGCCGGTTTTCGTTTTCATCTTCGTGAATGCTCTGTTTCTATGTGTTTGGGCGACGTGGTCGCCGGTTTTAAGTGCAGACTTTGAAATACTCTGTTTTTGATCTAGATCGCCGGTTTTTGGCGTTGTTTTGCGAAATTCCCTGTTTTTGGTGTTGCCTTGAAACAATTGAGATTTAAAGGAGATATTTGAAAATAAGAACCTTGGATCGAGTTTTGCTGTGATTGAAATCATTCCTTTAAGTGTTGGGTGATGTTTTGAATGTCGTGAATGTGGGATCAAGACATAGTATTTTCAGGAAAGGAAATACCGTGTTGAGATTTGGTTATGAAGTGTCTTGATCTGTGAGTATCCTGTGAATGAGGCGATCCTGACTCTGCTGAGATAATGGAATCATATAGAGGAAGTTATTCAGTTGGTGAGAGTCGAAGGAGGTTCATATGAATGGGTGAGTCGTGTGAAAAAGAACGAGCTCGGCCTGTTATATGGATTAACCCTGTCATACTGTGAAAGTGATGATATTGAGATTATGGTTATGTGCACAGCTGTGGGAACTTTACAGCAATGAAGTATGACAGGTGCAGGTCTCTGGATGCTAAGTTCAATGCATGAGTCTTCCGGAAGTAGTGTCAAGTGTCTTGCATGGTGAGTCAGTGGAAGTCTGACGTGAGAAATGAGAAACATCTTTGAATTGATAGACACTTGATGGAATTTTGTGATTTTAACGACCTTTGAGGAATCTGTGCAATATGTGTTTTAATTGATGGTTTACGTGGGTGTCTTTAATTTGTTTTATCTTGATTTTAAAGTTTCATATCTAAGTTCTCTTTAAAAATATCTAGCTTACCCTTTATTTTGTATTGCTCTGTGGCTGTTTTCTCTTAAAAACTGTGATGATCGTGTATTTTACACGGGAGCAGATGATCTTCCAGGGAGTAGAGCTCCTCAGTGAGTGGTCGCCGGAAGGAGATCGCCTATTTCCGTCTCTATCGGGTGATCGCCGGTTTATGCCTCCATCGGGTGATCGCCTGTTTTTCTGTCCTGATAGCAGATCGGCTGTTTTGGGCCTTCTGTTACAGATCGCCGGTTCATGAATGGAGATCGCCGTTCTTGTTGTATTTGGTTGAATTTCGTTTTAAATTTTGAAAACATTTGACCTGGTCATGTATTTAACTCCCTAAGAGGAGCAACTTCATTTCTTATATATATAATATCATGTACTCTTCAATATTATTTGTTTACCTTTATTTTCATTATACATGTATGTATGGTTTTATTTTGCGGGATGTTACAATTGGGCTTGTCAAACAAACCAAGAGCCACGCCAGGGAATCCTCTTCCGCGACTCACACGAAGAATCAGAAATGCAGGTTGATAGGTACTACATCATTAAGGTTGCTTAGAGAGGTTACTTGGGACGCAGATGTAGAAGTAAAGAGTTACAAGTCAGATTGGTACAAGTTTGCAAGATCATCATCGAGGCATATTACAAGTTAAGAGAACAAAATATGCAGAGAAGGGACGACAACAGTATTAAGGAAGAGTTACAGCAGCCAAGTTATGTTCAGAACAGAAGGTAACAGTTATTAACATAAGAGCTGAAAGCCAGAGGTCAAGTATATTAAATAAAGTGAGCAAATATCTACAAACAAAATAGCACTTCAACGTCAGAATTACAAGAGGAGAGAGGGGGGGTCTAAGAATCTTCAGGAGCATCCACCAGTTGGCCATTGACGATGATCTTCTTCAAGCTTGTTTGGGAGAGGTCCACCCCAGGATGCGCGTAGGCAACCTGGGCAAGGGCATCAACAAACCCAGCACTGTAGGCTTCAGCTGCCTCGTCGGTGAGTTCCTCTTTGACCTTCTGATAGAGCTCTTCTCTGCGAGCCATCTTCGCCCTCATCTCAGCCTGGGACTCAGCCATTTCCTTCTTCAGCTAGCCAATCTCTTGCTTCATTTGGGCCATCTCTACCTCTCACCGTGCCAGGTCATCGACGCATCGGGCCAGCTCCTCCTTGAGGTCGATAGCATCCTTTTCTTTGCACTGCAGCTCACCCTTCAGGTCTTCCACAGCCAGGCGGAAGTCATTGCACTTGGAGTGGAGGTGAAGGGCCTCCTGGGACTTCGAAAATAGGAGGTCCCTAACCTCTGTGTCAGACTTCCGCAGTTCAACAACCTCAAGGGTGAGACTAGTTAGGCAGCTCCGACCCCACCGAAGCAGAGGCTCGGTGCTCGGCATCCAGCTGTGCCTTCCGCATTTTCTTGAAGAGAAGGTTGGATCTGCCAAGCGCCTTTCCAAAACTTAGGGCCACCTGCTCCATCAGAGGCCCCACCTCCATGTCTTCCATGTCTTCAGTTTCTTGGGAAGACTTCATGGTGCGTTGAAGGAAGAGGGCCAGGCGGCAGGGCCACTCTGCCGCGTCTCTTCAGGGGCGTACTCTCCCCAGTCCTCGGATTGAACAGCAGGAGGGGGAGAAGAGGCGCTTGGAGAGCACGCCTGGTAGTCTTGGGGGCTTTCCTCTTCTGATTCAGTGGCAAGAGGAAGTGCAGCCCCAGCCTTACGTTTTCGCTTGAAGACTAGCCCAGAGTGGGTGCCCTCGTCATCAGATGGAAGGGCCCCGACCGCCACCATTGCACCTTGGGGTTGGGGGGTAGGGAGCTGAGCTGGGGCTGCGGCAGCAAGAGGGGCGGCAACGAGAGCGGCAAGGGTATGATCGTCGGCAGTGGAAGGGTTGGTCTGAGCTGATCGGGAAGGGCCTGCAGCACCCTTCTCGGCAGCACGGGCCGCCAACTGCTTCCTCCTCTCAGCGTCGATGGTCATTTCTGCCGCAAACAAGAAAGCAGAAGACACACCATGTCAGCAGCAAATTAACATGCAAAAATAGATAAGAATAAATGAAGACATGGAGGCAAGCAGAAACAAGGTGAAAACAAATACCTATGTACCCCCGCAAGGTTTTGGGGTGGTACTCGTTTTTTATGACCTCGACGCTGCTGAACACCGCTTTGAGGCCAGACAGGAACTCACACACCTCCCTGTCCTGAGGGTGCAAGTCTGTTAAGGCTCGGGGTTTGGCCAGGTTAGGGTTTTCCACCCAGTAAAGGGGAAACCCATCCAAAAGGTTGGGGTCGGTGGCGCGACAACAAATCTTGAAGAACTTGCCCTTGAACCCTTTATAGGATTGCTGGAAGAAGGTTAATAGTGCTCTTCCAACAACCCCGTTGATGCTGACACGGAAATTTTTCCCTGGACTCTTGGCCTCGAAGAAGTATAGGAAGGAATCTACAGAGGGCAGGCGCCCAAAATAGTTGCAGAGGACGGTAAAGGCCCAACCGTTGGGATGAAGCTGAGCGGGGGCGACGTTCATTTCGGTCAGCAGCACCCGCTCAAAGCTACAAGCACACCCTCTAGAAGACGGTGGAGTAGATGAAGCAGAAGGGGGCCTTTTGAGCCGAAGCCTCATCGCAGCAGACAAGCTCGCCCACCTTGCAGGGGACCACTCCCACGTACTTATCATCCTCCTTCTCGAAGACGCATGAGGCGTGGCTGGCCTTGTTCCTCACCTTCTTTTTCCTATAGTCTACTATGGCTTTGGAGGTAGTGAACTCAGACACCTCCTTCAGGAGCCCAGGGGTACAAAGACTGGTAGAAGTCAGAATGGAGCCCTAGGACTACTTGACGAACAGAGGGCTGGGAGGAATCTGAATCAACCTCAGAATGGGAGGAAGTAGAGCGATCCATTTGAGAGCGACGAAGGCTAAAACACACATGAAAAAGGGAAAAAGACAGACTTAGAAGGGGAACAGAACAAACGCATTTCAAAAGAAGTGTCGCAACGGCAAAGTAGGGCACGACGAGATAAGGTGAGCAGAAAACATAAACAGTCACAGGCAGTTATAAAAATTCATGGAAAGACATCGCAATGGCAAAGGAAAAACACAAATGGTGAAAAGAACATACCATTAGTAAATTCTGGGCGAAGTCGATGAAGGATCGAGAGAGTAGGAGAGCGCTCAAAGAACAAAGATTTTTTTTTTTAAAAAGATGAAATGCAAAGGAATGAAACCGTGATGAGCGTAGGAGGCAAAGGGTTAACGTATACGGGAAGCGCGAAACGACAATGCACCCTAGCCGTTGAGATTTCCATGTGTACGCTCCAGGGAAAGTATGGTGAAATGTCACCTCGAAGCACTGTGTGCGTCCCATCACTTAGTCTCGCTGCAGTGCCACGTAGGGTAGCGCCATGTAGGTCGGCAAGTCGAGTAGTAAGGCTTCTCGCTGAAACGAGTTCCTGCTCGAGCCTGGGGGGCTTGTGTAGTGGCCAGACCTTAGACGTCGACACGTGAGTGAGAGGTCGGCACAGGAGAGGTCGGCATGGTAGGGCCCACAAAATTACACGTGTCAAGGTGCAAAACCAGATTCACAGATACGCCATGCATGCAGGATGTGTTCAAGACGTAAGGTTCTGACACAATAGAATTATCCTCAGAAACGCATGGGAGGCACGTGAAGATTTTAAGGCACGTGAGATATTAAGTTATTAGACAAGTTTGGGTTGGCGGCGCTAGGGTAGGCGTTGAAACCCTAGCGGCCACACCTTAAGTTACGCACTCCAGGAAAGGAATGTCGTCACGGGAGTTGCACTCTATGAAAGGAAGGTTGCCACGAGATTGCACTAAGATTGTGCGTTAGAATCCCAAAAGGGTAACCCTAAATTTGCTAGAAGCAACGCTTGGACGGGAGCATGTATGCGACAGGTAACCTAAAAATAGCTATATAATGGGGTAACACCCAAGGTAAAGATAGGTTCACACATAGACACAGTTCTTTGCAAGCTTAGAGTTTCTTACACACTCTTGGCTTGAGATATCTTAGTTGTTTGATGTTTCTTGCCCTGCACTGACTTGAGTGTCGGAGTGCAATCACAGGTAGGGCCCCCTCTGTTCCAACGAAGCCACGTTTGGAGAACCACCAAGAGATAGGAGGAGTCACCGTTTACCTCATAGTCAATGACGACTAAGTCAACCAGGGAGAACAATATTCCAAAAGGAAAATAGGAAATTGTGAAGAGTACATCAATGAACCTACAGTGACAAAAGTATCAGAACTACTAGTAACAAAAACACTTTCATTTGCATTATATGCACAACAAAGTACTTGATAGCTTTGTTGACCATTGCTTGAGGACGGAAAACTAAGCTGGTGAAGCATTGCTCTTCCATGCAAGAGTTTATAATTCCTCAATCAATAATAACCTACGCATAGTTTGATTTGAACAAGATTTGATAACCCCATCCACTTTTCCTAGTGTACTATTCATTTAAAAAACACGTTGAAATGCAAAAAGTCCTTTTTTATTTTTATTTTAGACTTAGATTTTAATAGAATCTAATTAATCCAACTTAAAAACTGAATAGATTGTACCACCATATCAAATTTAGTATAGTAAAAAATGCCAAACTCAGCCACTTCCAATTCCAGTACTGAACTGTTAACAGAATGAAACTATTTGCTCCTGAAGCATAGCTATGCAAGGTTAACAAAATGAAAGGAGAAATAATTCTTCTTCTTCACTACCGCACAACAATAACTTTATAATCTAAACAACAAAGTTATTAAAATAGTAGGAAACACATATGCTTATACAACAGACTAAATTAGGTAGAAATAAAGTATTTTTCACACATATTACCATATAAAAAATATACACTAAACTAGGTGAAGCATGAGATTCTTTTACAATATGTGCAGTATTCAGCAACCCTGTCCAAAATATTTTTGCATGAAAAGAACAAAACTAGAAGAAACAGAGAGCATGAAAAGAAACAGAAGGAAAAGAATAAGAGATGGACATGGAGAATTCACAAAGACACATGTTAATTAGTTGTTTTTGCTTCTCCCACTTGATCCTAAGATATTTTTATCTTTTGACTACTTTTTCTTCTCAATATTTAATGAAGTTGCACTAGATGATTTCCATATGACAGTTCTCAATATTTAATGAAGTTGCACTAGATGATTTCCATATGACAGTCCTCCTTCTTGTTGTGAATGCAGTTTTTGGATTTTTCGCACATAAAATTGGAAACAATGAACAATATTATCAAAACAGCAACACTTACAGCAGTACAGTGACTGAAATTGTAAAACTGTAATCGAATTAAACTGACAAAATTTAGTACGCCACAGGAAATCAAAGGAATTGCTCCAAAAATATATCCAAATGGTGTTTTACTGTCTAAGATATGTTACAGTTTCTACCTAATATCTAAGATATTTTAATAATAGATCTGTATAAATAAAAGTAAAATACACTACAAAAATTATAGTATTTAACGTTATTTATTGTGCAGTCAACTTTACTTATACGTAAACTAATTATTTTTTCCTTATATAATATTAACTATTTATTTAATAAACACTATATTTAATTAATGTTAATAATATTTTAACTATTATATTTATAAATAAAATATATTTATTCTATTAAATAAATGTAATATATTTATTAAACAGATATTGATAATCATATCTCTCCATGAAATTCATGTTGAAGTTCACCAAGCCACTAACAAACTATAATTGAGCATTATCAGTACTAAAAGTAACTACCTATCATCTATTTCCCAATGAACAACGAATCTAATTTAACCATATTTACATTAGTGATTGAATGAGTACTGTGTACAGGAGCAGTTATTCAACTGCCTCCTTGAGTGTTAGTGTTCTGTTACAGGTAGTTAAAAAACTGTTAGCCATCTGTGCTTCAAGTTATGACAGCTATCCATTCTATCCTGTGAAAACACACAATTTTACTCTCTTTGCCAATGTGTTAATAATATTTTTCTAAATAATTAGAGACAAGATTCCTTAATATGTGGATTTCAATGATTGCTTTTGATTGTGTCAATCTTTGTAATTATTGTAATTATCAATCAATGGTTATCAACATTAATTGTTACCTTCTTTGTTGTAGTGTCATGATACTGGGTATTAATTGTAAGATTATATACAGTTAGGTTTTGGCTATATATGTATACTGTAATCAACAAATTAAATACAATATTCTTTCACCTTTTATTACCCTTTTCTCACTTGGTATCAGAGCGATAAAGCTCTAAAGGCTTTTTTGATCCAATTCAAATCATTACATCCTCAGCAGATTCAAAATCCCAAAATTGTCTTCCATTCACGGTGTCTATCAAGTTGGACAGAGATAACTATCCACTATTGAAATCTTTGGTGATTTCTATAGTCAAAGGTTGCAGGCTCGATGGGTACATGCTAGGGACAAAGGAGTGTCCTGAAGAATTCACAATTTCTGTAGATTCAAGCAAGAAACCAAATCCTGCATTGGAGATTGGCAGGCTCATGATTCACGACTCCTTGGATGGTTGATGAATTCAATGACTGTTGAAATAGCAACACAATTGTTGCACTGTGAAACATCAAAACAACTTTGGGATGAAGTCCAAAGCCTAGCCGGTGCACACACAAGATCTCGAATCACCTACCTTAAATCTGAGTTTCACAACATCAGGAAAGGAGAAATGAAGATGGAGGAATATTTGGTCACTATGAAGAATCTCGCTAACAGACTTAAACTTGCAGGAAGTCCCATTTCCAACTCAGATCTAATCATTAAAACCCTAAATGGTTTAGATTCTGAATACAACCTTGTGGTGGTCAAACTATCTAATCAAACTAGTCTCACTTGGGTTGATCTGCAGGCCCAATTCCTAACCTTTGAGAGTAGACTTGATCAACTTAATAGTCTTACCAAACTCTCTCTTGATGCATCAGCAAATGTTGCTAATAAAACTAATTACTAAGCTAACAAAATCAACACAAACAACAACTAGAGAGGCTCTAACTTCAGAAGTTGGAGAGGAGGCAAAGGAAGAGGAAGAATGTCAAAACCAACATGCCAAGTTTGCAACAAGGTTGGGCACACAGCTGTAAACTGCTAGTCCAGGTTTGATAAATCTTATTCAAACTCAAATTATTCAGTAGACAGTGACAAACAAGGAGCACACAATGCCTTCCTAGCCTTACAAACCGCTACTCAAGATTATGATTGGTACTTTGATAGTGGTTCAAGCAATCATGTGACACACCAAACTGAAAAATTTGAGGATCTAGCAGAACATCATGGTAAGAACTCGTTGATAGTTGGAAGTTGTGAGAAATTGCAGATTGTTACCACAGGTTCCTCAAAACTAAACTCACTCAACTTACATGATGTCTTATATGTGCCCAACATTACCAAAAATCTATTAAGTGTGTCAAAATTAATTGCTAATAATAACATTCTTGTTGAGTTTAACGCAAATTGTTGCTTTGTGAAGGACAAGTTAACAGGGAAGGCAATTCTAAAAGGGACACTTAAAGATGGCTTGTATCAACTCTCAAACACTGAAAGGGACTCGTGTACTTGTGTATCTGTCAAGGAGAGTTGGCATAGAAGGCTTGGTCATCGAAATAATACAGTCCTCGATAGAGTCTTTAAAAGTTGTAATGTGAAACTATCACCTAGAGATCATTTTAACTTTTGTGAGGCTTGTCAATATGGCAAAATGCATTTTTTACCCTTCAAAACATCTTTCTCTCATGCTAAGGAAATTCTTGAATTAGTTCATACTGATATTTGGGGTCCTGCACCAATAATATCTTCTTCTGGTTTCAAATATTATGTTCACTTTGTTAATGATTTTAGTAGATTTACTTGGATTTGTCCTCTGAAACAGAAATTAGATACTGTACAAGCCTTTATTCAGTTTAAAAACATGATAGAAAAAATTTTTAACAAGAGAATTAAGACAATCCAATGTGATGGTGGTGGTTAATATAAAGCTGTGCAAAATCGTGCAATAGAAGCAAGGATACAATGCAGAATGTCATGCCCTTACACATCACAACAAAATGGTAGGGTTGAGAGAAAACACAAGCACATTGCTGAATTTGGCTTGACATTGCTAGCACAAGCCAAAATTCCTTACATCTTTGGTGGGAAGCTTTCTCCACAGTTTATCTCATAAACCGATTGCCTTCTCTAGTCACTCAAAATGAAAGCCCTTACTAATTGCTTTTTCAAAAGGAACCTGACTACAATTCCTTAAAACCCTTTGGGTGTGCTTGTTATCCCTGTCTTAAACCCTATAATCAGCACAAACTACAATTCCACACAACCAAATGTGTGTTCTTGTGGTATAGTAACTCTCACAAAGGATACAAATGCATAAATTCTCATGGAAGAATATTCACTTCAAGACATGTTATTTTCAATGAAGAACATTTTCCATTCCATGATGGGTTTCTCAATACAAGAAGTCCCTTGAAAACACTAACTGAGAGTTCATCTCTCCCTTTTTCTTTGCCTACTGCAGGTAACCCACGTATTGGAGCAGCCACACTTCTAGATGATAACAATCTTGGTGATGAACAAGAACCAATCAATCCAACTGAGAATGTTGCAATTAATTTTAGCAGAGACCAGGCTACAAATAATTCAACAAGGAGCAGTCCAATTTTTGAAAATAATTCACCAAGAAACATTCAAATTCCTGATCTCACATAAACAGTTGTTGGAGATCACCAAGATCTTGTTGAACCAAACATCAACGCTCATTGGACTAGGAGCAAAGCTGGAACTCATAAGCCAAAGAAGTCAAATTTTGGGTTTGTTGAAACTACCACAGATGAGAAGGAACCAAAAAATGTCACAGAAGCACTTACAAGACCACAATGAAAAGAAGCTATGGAAAAAGAGTATCAGGCACTCATGTCAAATCAAACTTGGCTCTCGGTACCATATCAAGGCCAAGAAAACATCATTGATTCTAAATGGGTCTTTAAGACCAAGTACAAAGCATATGGGACAATGGAAAGGAGAAAGGAAAGACTAGTAGCAAAAGGATTTCAACAAACAGCTGGATTGGACTATAAAGAGACCTTCCGTCCAATTGTCAAGGCCAGTACAGTTCGGATCATACTCTCAATTGTAGTGCACCTCAATTGGGAGGTCAAACAACTGGACATAAAATATGCATTTCTTAATATGAGATTATTGTAGCCTATGTTCCATCAGCTGATCAAATAGCTGATTGTCTCACTAAAGCATTAACTCATACACGATTCAGCCAACTCAGAGACAAACTTGGGGTGACTCCCTCACCCATCAGTTTGAAAGGGGGAATTAGAGACAAGATCCCTTAATATGTGGATCCCAATGATTGCTTTTGATTGTGTCAATCCTTGTAATTATTGTAATTATCAATCAATGGTTATCAGCATTGATTGTTACCTTATTTGTTGTAGTGTCATGATACTGGGTATTAATTGTAGGATTATATACTGTCAAGTTTTGGCTATTGTTCCTGCAGCTTGGCGCGAACGTGGAGGACTGCCTCGTCACTCCTTCGTCTAGCCCTCTGTTCTGCAGGAACGCTCCAAAAACCACCGCCGGAGCTCCAAACGCTGCCTGCAAAACACACAGACGGCGCCTCTAGCGGCCGTTGTAGCTCCGACGCTCAAGTCAGGCAACAGGAACACTAAAACTATATCTGAATCTCTCTGTGAGACCCGTGTGTGACTGAAACTCTCAGATGTGTGAGCTATCAGAATCTGTAAAAACCCCCTCTAATTTCGTTAAGAGTTTGTATATATACCTGAGTCTTTCTCTCTCCTGACGGTTATTCCTCCTGACACGTGGATAACATCTGGTCGTACACGTGTCATCATCTGGAGTGTCTACAGCTGAAACGTTACTTCCACTATGCCCCTGCGACTAAGTTATCCACACAGGGAGTAGCTTAGTACACAGGCTACTCTGGGCATTGCAGCTCGCACTACACATGGTGGCAGATATGCCACTTATCCTCTGTACTTAGACCATACAACAAGTGCTTGCCAAGTCTTCTCAAACACCCGGCGATGTGCTCTTTCGGCGACTTGCTGACCACCTGATCTCCTAACCTTAACACATGGCGATCATGTGCAATCTGGGCGATTACTCACCATACCGGCGATGACCGATTACTCATCCTCAGTCGATAGGCGATTATCCACCTCAAGGCGATAGGCGATTACTCGCCTCAAGGCGATAGGCGATTACTCAACATCACAGGCGAGAGGCGATTACCATTCTGAGTGATCACCTCCCTGATTCGCCTGCTATCCTCTACCACGTGTTACTCTGTGAATGGTCCACGTGGTCAACTGCTGCTGATGTCATCGACTACCGATGACCGACCGGAACACAAGCCCCCCAGTCTCGAGCTGTGAACTTGTTCTCAGCGAAGAGACTAAGAAATCGTCTTCTGGCGGTCTACAGGAGCGCACACTCTGGTACTAACACTGTTTCATCCCTTCTTCTTCGCCTTCGAACATTCAAAGCATCTCTCTGGATCATCTAGAGATTCACCATCTCTGTTTTCTTCTTCTCAAATGCGCTGGAGTTCACTGCGTTTCTTCTCTTTAACTCTCTGCATGTGACTAACTGTTAACTAGCTTAGGCTTTAGCGCGATCCACCTACAACCCCTCAAACTTTGCCTCTGACTTGATCGCGGCTAACTGTTGCCTTAGCATTGCCTTCAACATAACTTTGTGCTGGATGACTGACTTAACGGGCCTAAACGCTTCGGCTTCACGCAGCAGAACTTGCTTCTACCACCGACCACCGACTAGCATGTTAACGCACCACCGATCAGTCATCGCGCTTCAGGCTTCGCTGCACTTCTCTGCCACACTAGCGCTGAGTGCGTAGAGGGTCTGAACACCAACTATGACGCCTGTGTTTTGGGGAAGAAAAGTGCTTCTCGATGACCCCTCTTGTCCCAACCTTGCTGTAAGAAGTCGTGGGTGAGGTCTTGCTTCTCTCACCTCAGCGTCGCTGTAAAAAGCAGAGGGAAGGGACTTGGCTCTCTTGCCTCAACCTTGCTGTAAAAAGCAAAGGGAAGAGGACTTTTCCTCATGCCTCAGCCTCGCTATACAAAGTCGAGGTGAGGACTTGGTTCTCTCGCCTCAACCTTGCTGTAAGAAGCAAAGGGAGAGGACTTTCTCTCTTGCCTCAGCCTCGCTGTACAAAGTCGAGGTGAGGACTTTCACTCGCCTGCACCTCGCTGTACAAAGTCGAGGGAGGACTTTCTTCTTTCTCGCCTGCACTCGCTCAAAGGCAAGGAGGTCTTCCTCTGTTGCCTACACTTGCTCAAAGGCAAGGAGGACTTCCTCTGGTGCATGCACTTGCTCAAAGGCAAGGAGGACTTCCTCTGGTGCCTGCACTTGCTCAAAGGCAAGGAGGACTTCCTCTGTTCTCGCCTGCACTTGCTCAAGGGCAAGGAGGACTTCCTCTGTTCTCGCCTGCACTTGCTCAAGGGCAAGGAGGACTTCCTCTGTTCTCGCCTGCACTTGCTCGAGGGCAAGGAGGACTTCCTCTGTTGCCTGCACTTGCTCAAAGGCAAGGAGGACTTCCTCTGGTGCCTGCACTTGCTCAAAGGCAAGGAGGACTTCCTCTGGTGCCTGCACTTGCTCAAGGGCAAGGAGGACTTCCTCTGGTGCCTGCACTTGCTCAAAGGCAAGGAGGACTTCCTCTGGTGCCTGCACTTGCTCAAGGGCAAGGAGGACTTCCTCTTGCCTCAACCTTGCTGTATAAAGCAGAGGAAGAGGACTTTCTCTTGCCTCAACCTTGCTGTATAAAGCAGAGGAAGAGGACTTTCTCTTGCCTCAACCTTGCTGTATAAAGCAGAGGAAGAGGACTTTCTCTTGCCTCAACCTTGCTGTATAAAGCAGAGGAAGAGGACTTTCTCTCACCTCAACCTTGCTGTATAAAGCAGAGGTGAGGACTTTCTCTCGCCTCAACCTTGCTATATAAAGCAGAGGTGAGGACTTTCTCTGTTGCCTCAACCTTGCTGTAAAAAGCAAAGGAAGAGGACTTTCTCTCGCCTCAACCTTGTTGTATAAAGCAGAGGTGAGGACTTTCTCTGTTGCCTCAACCTTGCTGTAAAAAGCAAAGGAAGAGGACTTTCTCTCGCCTCAACCTTGCTGTATAAAGCAGAGGTAAGGACTTTCTCGTGGGTGCACACTCCCAGGGGGGCGCCAGGCATGGCTGTCTAAGCGCACACACTGGGCGCGCCCTACCTGCATTGCCTCATCGCGCGTTCACCGACGTCCCGACCGGCAAGGACCTCTTCTTCTGGAATCATACGAGGTGCATGCTTAACGCTCTAGCTGGGAACTTGGGTCCCAGCTTAACACGTGTTAGCAAGACCCCGATGACCGTGCACCGACCGAGTACTCACTCTCTACATGCACCGACGGCTGATCGCGGTCTGCATGCACTGATGGCTGATCGCGCTCTACATCCCAGCGCTTATCTGGGGGCTGATCTGCGGGTGGTGGCCACTTGGTAACTCACCACCGATCACCTGGTCTTGCACCTGGGGCAAGGAGAACTTTAAACTGGGAACACTCGCACACTTTATGTACTGAAAATCTTTTATTGGGTGGCATCGTTAAAAAGAGTGCCCCTGATCTGCTCAACTGTTTAATACACTAAGTATGTGTACAGCACAATAGCGCATCTACTTTACAACTTAACGAAAGCAAAAAGAAGCGTGTGGCGTCCTGGGAATAGTCGTTACGTCCAGAGTCGCCAGCCGACAAGCTCCATTCTCCAACGTCTCAACCACTCTGGATGGGGTCTCCTTTAACCGGCGATGACCGCCCTGGCGATGCACACACGTGGGGCGATCATGCCTTCCGCTTCAGCTCTGGGAGCCCCCCTAGTGTAGCCTCTTCCATCACCTCACCTCCCCAAACACAGGGAGTTCATGCTGCTGGTCGCCTTCCTGGGACCCCGAAGCGCGATCACCTTGTGTCTTCTGCAGGTAATCGGTCAGGAACCCTGTCTCTACCAACTCAGCAAGCTGACGCCCCAACGCCAGGCAGCTACGGAGTGTATGTCCATAAGCTTGATGGAATTCACACCACTCATCCTTCCTCCCTCCAAGTACCCTATCGGTTTTCTCTGGCACATGGAGTCTTGCTGCCACAGCAGGGATGGCGATCAGCTCCGCCAAACTTATCATGAAATCATACCTGGGGGGTGCGTTGCTTGCATGCCCCCTGGTCTGGTCCTTCCTTGGTGCATAAGGGTGAGACCTTCTCTGCTCCTTCCCCCTTTCCTTGACCTCATGCACCCGCGCCTGTTGCTGTTGATTCCCCTGACCTCCACGTGGCTTCGACGGTGTAACACTTCCTCTCTTCTCAGAGACCTCGGTCTCTGCTACCATGTGTGCCACCGCACGTCACCGTATCTCGGTGAAGGTGGCAGGGTGGCTCCTGATGAGCGATTCACTGAAAGGACCAGGGAGGACACCTCTCTTGAACGCATGCACCAGCATGTCCTCGTCCTTGCTGGGCAATCTCACCACCTGCGCCCCAAAGCGATTGAGGTAGTCCCTCAACGGCTCCCCCTGATACTGGCGCACGTCAAACAGGTCGTAGGACACTACTGACGCAGGTCGGTTAATGATGTACTGCTCCGTGAACAGCTTCGCGAACTGATGGAAGGAAGTGACGTGGCCCTCTGGCAGGCTCACGAACCACTCCATAGCCACTCCGCTTAGCGTGCTCATGAACATCTTGCAGTACACAGCATCTGAACCTCCAGTCAGCATCATTTGAGTGTGGAAGGCTGTCAGGTGTGCTTCTGGATCTTCCGCCCCCGTGAACGACGTTTTCAGTCCCACCAGATTGGGAGGCACCACCGTGTTCATGATTTCGGGGGAGAAAGGCATAGGGAATGCTCGCGGAGGCGACGGTGGCGTCGACGTCCTCTCTTCAGCTGCGCGCTCCTTCTGCGCCTGCAATTCCCTACGCAGCTCTTCATTCATACGGTTCAACTCTTCGTTTCTTCTCTGCGATGCAGTCAGCTCTGCACGCATCCTCTCTTGCTCAACTCTCGATTCCGCGACGCTATCTTGCAACGCGCGCATCATCTCCACCACCTGCGCCATGGTAACAGCTCCTTCTTCAACAGATGACGCAGGTGAGGTTTGCCTCGTTCTTCTACTCATCTCCTCTGCACTTCGACGTAACTTCACTTCAACGAAATGATTAAGAAGCTCCAAGAAACTTCAAGAAACCTCAAGAAACTTCAAGAACTGTGACGTGGATGGGAACCAGATTTACACGGGCCCCACGGTGGGCGCCTAATGATCCTGCCGCTTGGCGCGAACGTGGAGGACTGCCTCGTCACTCCTTCGTCTAGCCCTCTGTTCTGCAGGAACGCTCCAAAAACCACCGCCGGAGCTCCAAACGCTGCCTGCAAAACACACAGACGGCGCCTCTAGCGGCCGTTGTAGCTCCGACGCTCAAGTCAGGCAACAGGAACGCTAAAACTATATCTGAATCTCTCTGTGAGACCCGTGTGTGACTGAAACTCTCAGATGTGTGAGCTATCAGAATCTGTAAAAACCCCCTCTAATTTCGTTAAGAGTTTGTATATATACCTGAGTCTTTCTCTCTCCTGACGGTTATTCCTCCTGACACGTGGATAACATCTGGTCGTACACGTGTCATCATCTGGAGTGTCTACAGCTGAAACGTTACTTCCACTATGCCCCTGCGACTAAGTTATCCACACAGGGAGTAGCTTAGTACACAGGCTACTCTGGGCATTGCAGCTCGCACTACACATGGTGGCAGATATGCCACTTATCCTCTGTACTTAGACCATACAACAAGTGCTTGCCAAGTCTTCTCAAACACCCGGCGATGTGCTCTTTCGGCGACTTGCTGACCACCTGATCTCCTAACCTTAACACATGGCGATCATGTGCAATCTGGGCGATTACT
The DNA here is from genome assembly GCA_013389735.1 of Phaseolus lunatus. NCBI lineage: Eukaryota > Viridiplantae > Streptophyta > Magnoliopsida > Fabales > Fabaceae > Phaseolus > Phaseolus lunatus. Next base: position 16,239,409 of record CM023867.1, read on the forward strand.
CACCATACCGGCGATGACCGATTACTCATCCTCAGCCGATAGGCGATTATCCACCTCAAGGCGATAGGCGATTACTCGCCTTAAGGCGATAGGCGATTACTCAACATCACAGGCGAGAGGCGATTACCATTCTGAGTGATCACCTCCCTGATTCGCCTGCTATCCTCTACCACGTGTTACTCTGTGAATGGTCCACGTGGTCAACTGCTGCTGATGTCATCGACTACCGATGACCGACCGGAACAGCTATATATGTATACTGTAATAAAAAAATTAAATACAATATTCTTTCACCTTTCATTACCCTTTTCTCACTACAATCACTTTTCCAAATTCTCTTCTTTTTAAGTTATGACAGCTATGCATTCTATCATGTAAAAAATACACAATTGTACTCTCTTTGCCAGTGTGCTAATAATATTTCTCAAAATCACTTTTCCAAATTCTCTGCTTTTCTTCTTTCCCTTAAAGTCGAATGATAAATAAGAAGGTATCAAATCATGAATCAAAAGGTCTATTTTTCAAATTGTGAATTGAAGCGTATCATGAATCCTAAGATGTCCAATAATTAAAATAATGTATACCTAACAATGTCATGCGTGCCAAATAAGTGTCTGTGCATCTTCTAATATCTCCAGACTGTTTTGGATTCAAACCTCATTCTTAAGGTAAGGTTGCTTCTATTCAATCTTTATAATTTTGTTCAAAATGAGACTTCAATGTATCCTCCTCCATTGGCCCCTCTAACCGTTGAAATAGCTGCCCAACACTACACTGCTAAAGATACGAAAGAGGTACCCAATTAAAGCCACTGAATAACATCACATTTCCTCGATGCATCCAAATAATACATGAAAAATGAAAAAAAAAAACTCCATGCTTAGGTGATGGCAGAGTCCCAAGCCACACAATCACATAATAAGGAGGATGAAGACCTAAAGTCGGTTTATGGATTTATTTGTAAATATGGGTCTAATTGGGTTTTTGTTTATTTTTGTAGGCTCAATCAAGGGGACCATTCTAGGATGAAGGAATGTATAAAGCATATCGAAAAAGACATCCAACTCATTAAAACATAAACTAGAGTTTTGGTCAAAAGAACACAAGAAGATTGAGTTTCAACTGACTAGTCACATTATTTTTGGGCCAAATTTTAGCTTAAATAAATTGTATAAAGTTATTTAGGATTTCACAGACCATGTACTAGGCCTAGTAGTATAAAATAATTGGAAGTTTCTTCCTGCACCCCTACATTCTTTGAAATGCCAAAATTACCCTTTCACAATTTTATGTGATTCTGGAATAGGGGTTCTATAAGCAAAAAAATGTTTCCAGAATAGGGGTTCCATAAGTAAAGGGTATTTCCAGAATAGGAAATCTAGAAGACAAAAAATCATTCCAGAATATTCTTTTAGGAATACATTTTTTTTATTTCTAGATTGGTAAATTCGGAATTAATGAAATGTGTTCCAAAAAATATGTTCTAGAAATATTTCAGAAAGAGCAATCCGAAAGCCATTTTTAAAAGGGGTAAAATAGTCTTCTTCGAAAATGATGGGGTGCAGGAAGAAATTTGTGAGGGTGTTGGAAGAAACAGCCAAAATAATTAGACCACATATTTGGACCGAGTAGCATAGGTTTTTGGGCTTGTATTTGGACTAATAGAAGAATAGGTCTAGTGAGGGTTAAAAGTGACTAGTTAAGGTAACAATTGGACTTATTTGAGCCCAATGTAACCCTATAACGTCCCGGGTATATTAGAGAACAAAAATTACCTTGGCATGGAGCACATGGACATCCACATGGCAGGCTAGGAGTGGAGAGGATTTAGTATGGAAGGTGTGACTTAAAACATGGAAATCATAAGTCCACATGACACCTTCTCATTGAAGAATTTTATATTGAATTTTCTAGTTTTGGCTCCAAAATGTTCACTCCTATCTCCTATAAATTTAGGTTTTTGGCTCATGAAAAGGAAGATTAAATATATGAGTGTTATGCTACCAAATTGCAAGCCTAAGCACTTCCTTGTCTAAATCTCTCTAGGACAAACATCTTTGGTCTCCTCCTTAACCTTTTCAAGTGATATGGTTGAACCAATCACTCTCCCTTCTCTTCATGCAACTCCAAGGAATCCATAGCTCCAATGGAGCCATCCTTGACACACTCCTTCCATTACGCTTTTGCTAATCTCATTCAAATTTCAAGAAAACCTAAATCGGATGAGAGGATGCTATCATTAGGAGTTCCAAGTAACGTACAAGGATAAGACTATGAAGACCCTGAATCTTCAACACTGTCTGCACCGTCCCCAATACTTCTTATCCATTAAAATTTTGTGACGGTCTTTGCACTCTTTTGGTTTAGGAAAGACACACTCGAAATATTGTAAAATGTTATTATCAACTATGAAGCATAGATACAAATATAGAACAAATAGACAGACACGATGATATGATTAAATTAAAAATTATAAGACATGAAACATGACCTATATATATAATATTATTTAAGGTTATTTTATATTTTATAGTATAATATATTATATTTATTATAGTACAATATATTATATTTATTTAAAGTTATTTTATATTTTTTTTCATTTTAATATGATTATTATAAAAAATATTATTTTTAATATTTTATATTTTTCTTAAGTAAAAGTTTAATATTATCTTAAAATATTAATCTTTAATAAAATTTTAATTTACTATTTGAAAATAGATTTATAATATAAAAAATAATTTTATGTTTGTAATTTCAAAATAAAGCAAAATAAAATATAATATTTAAATAAAAAAATATAAAATAGTATATAATTATATAATAATTTGTATTTAAATTTAAATTGAAAGGATCCCTCATTGTCATAGTCCTTTTCTTTTGTCCCTCTAGCTCACCTCTCGCTGCCGCCACCATTACAACAAAACCCCCCTCCGCCACAGTGCTGTAGCTGTAGCCTTGCTGCTTATCTCCAAGGAAATTTTAGAGATCGTTCATGTTCTCCTGCCATCCAATGCTGTCAACCTCCCACCTCTGAAGGCGAAGGCCCGCGCCACCACCATAATGTACTCTAGTGGAGAGAGTAGGGGAACCACGAGCTTGCACAAAATGTCGTTGTCAATACAACTCATGACATCATCTTCTCTTTTCACGTTAGTTTTTTGTGTGAGAAATGTGTCCAAGACGTGGATCGTGCCATCTCCCACGTGTCCAAGAGTTGGGTCGTGCCCAGTCCAAAAAAATGTGTATGACACCATGTTGTGCACATATCTGCCACATATCCGGCATGTGTCCAAACCACCGAAGCAGGGCTTCTGAGCTCTGTTGGAGCTTCATAGATTATCAGCAAAGTACCAATAAAAACTAAATTAACCAACCAAATCATAAATTAAAGGAAATTTACATAATTCAATATCTAAACTTTGTTTAATTTCAAAATTTCAATAAATAAGTAATCAAGATCACATTGCACATAATTCACTGATTTTATTAAAAAGCCCAATTTGAACATGAGTGAGGTTATGATGGTGGGGAAACTTCTCTCTCAACATTGTGCTCGAAGCAAAATCAGTGCAGTTGATAGTGAGGCTAACAATTCGCGATCAAGCTGATGTGAGGAGTCATCGTGAGAAACTCAGTGTGGATGAGGCTGAGAAAAAAAGGGTTACGGTGAAGGTGCGAGGGAGGGCTAGTTTAAAACAAAGAAAAAAATTTGTAGATTTGGAATGACGAAGAAACAAAAAATTTTAGGAATAGGGTTTCAAAGAATTTTGAAAAATTTTAGGGAATAGGGAATGAAGATGAGAATAAGATTTCGAAAAATCTAAACTTTCACAAAGTGTGGGAAAATAAATTTTTTAGAAAAAAAATAAAATAAATCTGATGGAAGAAATGAAAACATAAGATTTAAAATAAAATATATTTTATAAAATGACAATTATAAATATTATATTTTTAATATAAAATATGGAAATTATTTAAATATAGTATCATACAATTAATTATGAACTGGTATATTAAAATTGCCACTATTTAATTTTTTTTAATGATACTAGAAAATAGGACCAATTGGAGAATATGAACAATGAGACGGGAGAAGATGAGCCATTGAAAAGATGGGAGCGAGAGAAGATGAATAGAGAAGAGAAAAGAGAGAAGAGAAAAGAGAGAAGATCAATCGTGACAGAGAGGAGAGAGATTTGTGAATAGGTTTCTGGACTTTAGATTAATATTTTAAAATGTGCCTTTTCAATATTTTTTTATCTTTTATTGTACAGACAACTTTAATGATTTATTTGCAGTGCTTTTATATTTTGCAATGGTAGTGATATTTTTTATGTTATTTTTTATTTTGTTTCTTTATAAAAAATAATACTATCTCTTACGAAAAATAATTATTTTTTGAATTAATATATAAGTGTTATTATATTTTTTTAATTTTTTAAAATAAAATTAGTTGTTTTTTAATATTTTGTTTTTATTTTATTTCTTTAATAAAAATTTCTTAATATTATTTAAATTAGCATATATTTATTCTTATATTTTTATTAAGTTGTTATTTAAGGATTCTTTTTATTTAAATTTTTTGAAAATAAAATATGTTTGAATTAATATATAAATTTTGTTATATTATTTAATTATTTTTTAGAAAAATTAATAATTGTTTAAGGATTTTGTTTATTTTATCTTTGGGTTAATGTAAGGACCTAGAAAAATTTAATTGGAATAAAAGTGTTATATTTAAATAATTTCTGAAGATGTTATTATTTAAAATAAAAAGAACTTGTAATAGAAGTTTCATGGTGGTCAGACCTCGGACGTCGCCCAAGGTCTGAGGTCAGCTGGTAGAGGTCGGTCGGGGGACCATAGGGGAGTTCCAAAAATCACACGTATTAAGGTGTGATTTGCACCTTAGATACGCTATGTATGCGAAACTCTATGCTGGGGCATAAGAGATTGTCCTTAGTGTTGCATGCATTGGCGCGCGAGGAGTTGGTACCGACCTGTCCTCGGGAAGGAGAAGCTATCGACGTCACCGAGTCATGTGGGAGTGATACCACAGAATTAGAGGAATGGGAGGACGAGCCCTCAGCTGGGTGTGACGATGTGACATCGGTGACCAGAGTGAGGCGATGTGTCCTCGTCACACACAAGGGCGATAAGAGATCGCCAACAGAATGAGAGGAACATCAGTCATCAACCAGGATGGGAGACACATCGGTCGTCTTCCTGAATGAGACATCGGTTGTCTGCCAGATGGAGAGACATCGGACATCGGTTGTCTTCTAGGGTGAGGAATCAGTCGTCCGTCAGGAAGGGGCATCAGTCATCGCCGGTATGAGAGGCATCAGTCATCGCCGGTATGAGAGGCATCAGTCATCGCCGGTATGAGAGGCATCAGTCATCGCCGGTATGAGAGGCATGGTCATCGCGCGAGCAGTCATCGGTGGATGGTTATCGCGCGATGTCGTGTTTCACACAGATAAGGTGGGACCCAGGATCCCAGCATGAGAACGTCCTGCATGCGCGACACGTAGACAGAAAGGGTGTTTCAGAATAGTTAGCATCAGAGAGTTGGTATGGTAAGTGACCTAGAGTTGGTATGCGCAGAGACCCACGTGGTCATACTGTTCAAGGAAGTGTGCACGCAAGCTTCCTGCAGAGTGGGCGGTGACAGCGGCATTTCTGGGCAAGTTGGTTTAGATTCAAAACTCACTCCTGAGAGGCAGTGGACGTTGCTGTGGTTCGAGAGTGATTGAGTGAGTTAGCTTTGGTTCCCTGTTTCCTTCCTCTCCTTCTTGTAACATCCCGCCAAAATACTTTTCATAAATATAAAATGAAATAAAGGTAAAACAAAAATATTTAAGTGAACATACGTATTTATATAAAATGAAGTTGCTCCTCACAGGGAGTTTAATACATAACCGGTCAATTTTTCCAAAACATAAACAAAATACAGCCAAATAAATTGAAAACCGGCGATCTCCCTACATAAACCGGTGATCTCCTATCAGAGGACCCAAAACAGCCGATCTGCTACCAGAACAGAAATCAGGCGATCTCCTTCCGGCGACCACTCACTAAGGAGCTCTACTTCCTGGAAAATCATCTGCTCCCGTGTAAAATACACGATCATCACAGTTTTAAGAGAAAACAGCCAGAGAACAATACAAAGGGTAAGCTAGATATTTTTAACTTTAAATTTTAAACTGGACAACCAACGTAGATCAGCCTTTTAAACATTCACAAGAGTCCATCACTTTCTCATTCATATCACACAACCATCAAGTGTCTATCAATAATTTCTCAACATTACTCACATCAGACTTCCACTGACTAATCACACCTAGACACTCGACACTACTTCCGGAAGACTCGTGCGTTGAACTTAGCATCCAGAGACATGCACCTGTCATACTTCATTGCTGTAATGTTTCCACAGCCATGCGCATCAACACAATCTCGATCTCAATTTCATCACTCTCACAGTATGACAGGGTTAATCCATATAACAGGTCAAGTCAGTTATCTTTCAAACGACTTACCCATACATATGGACCTCCCTCGACTCTCACCAATTGAATGACTTCATCTATGTGACTCCATCATATCAGCAGAGTCAGGATCGTCCCATTCACAGGATACTCACAGATCAATACACTTCATAACCAAATCTCAACACGGTATTTCCTTTCCTGAAAATACTATGTCTTGATCCCACATTCACAACATTAAACATGTCATACCACACTTAATGAACGATTTCAGTCACAGAAAAACTCATGCCAAGGTTCAGATTTTCGAATATCACATTTAAATCTCAAACAGTTTCAAACAACACCAAAACAGGGAGTTCGAAAAACAACGCCAAAACCGGCGATCTCGTCCAAAAACAGGGGATTTCGAAATCTGTATTTAAAACCAGCGATCACGTCGCCCAAACACATAAGAACAGAACATCATGGAAAAGGGGTTTAAAACCGGCGACCACGTCGCCCAAACACATAGAACATAGCATCACGAAAAAGAATATGAAACCGGCGACCACGTCGCCCTCACTTCAGAAACAGCTAATCTACGGCTTTTATTGAAAATAAAGCTAGCTTCCCTTACCTGGACTTGCGCAAAACACCAAGAGCTCCAAAACCCACCGAGCTTAAAGGATGCCTTAGCTCTGTTTTAGCGTCTGGTTTGTAGGACTTGCAGAGAAACTCCCAGGTGCTCCAAGGGCAGTCGTCGATAGCTAAGCAGGAACGTGATAAGGCCTGAATGGCAGAGTGAAGGAGAGAAAAGAGAAGGATGAAGATGCAGACACTCTTTCACTCTTGAGTCACTGTAACCTTCTTTGCCTTCCCGCAGTGGGCTTTTGAATCTAAGCCTACCTGTCCACGCATGCTGCTGCTGCCACCCCTTCTACAGGAAAGCCTGAGTGTACTTTCTCACTGAACAGTACGGCCACGGTTGTCTCTTGCGCCTACCAACCACTGCCCTGAACAGTACGACCACTGTTGTCTCTTCTGCATGCCAACCACTGCCCTGAACAGTACGACCGCTGTTGTCTCTTCTGCATGCCAACCACTGCCCTGAACAGTACGACCGCGAGTGTCTCTTGCGCATGCCAACATTCTGATGTCACTATTCTGAACCACCCTTTTTGTCTACGTGGCGCGCGTGCAGGACGTTTCATGCTGGGAGTCTGGGTCCCACTTTCTCTGCTTGAAGCTCGACATCGCGCGATAACCTTCCACCGATGACCTCTCGCGCGATGACTATACACTGAGGTCTCATACTGGCAAATGACCGATGTCTGTCCCTGGCGACGCCCGCATGCCTCTCGCGACCCGGCGATGCCTGCATGCCTCGCGCCCTGTAACATCCCGCCAAATTACTTTGAAAATAAATATAAAACGAAAATAAAGGTGACAAATAGATTGAAGTGAGCAAAATCTTTATATAAAATAAATAAGTTTCTCCTCACAGGGAGTTTAATACAAACGATCACTACTCCACTAAAAACGTAAACGAAATACAATACAAAAGACAGATAGGCGATCTCCTGGCAAAAAGGGCGATCTCCTATAAGAAGGGCGATCTCCTTTCATAAAGGCGATCTCCTATTATAAAGCAGCAAGAGGGGCGATCACCCAACAGAAAAGAAAACAGGCGATCTCCTTCCAGCGACAATTTTCTAAAGAGCTCTACTTCCTGCAACATCATCTGCTCCCGTGTAAATTATACACGATCATTACAGGTTTAAGAAAAGGCCACAACACAAACGAAAACACAGGGTAAGCTAGACATTTAAAAAGAGTTTAAATAAGGATACTTAAAATAAAATCAAGGTAAACAATTTCAAGATATTCACGTAAAGTTATCAAGTTTCTCATACTCTTCACCTGATCACCCAGAAATCACACATTTCACAATATTTTCCAGAGTCATTCTATTTCACAACTGTACCAAGTGTCTATCAATTTCAAGTTCCTCATTTCACATGTCAGACCACCACTGACTCAACACACAAGACACTTGACACTACTTCCGGAAGACTCATGCATTGATTAGACTCAGAGATCTGCACCTGTCATACCATACCACTGTGAAATCCACACAGGGTTGCTGTGAATCCACACAGCATGCGCATATATCATCTCAATGTCAATAGTTCTCCCGGTATGACAGGGTTAATCCATAGAACAGGCGGAGCTCGTTCTTTTTCACACGAGACGCCCATTCATATGAACCTCCTTCGACTCTCACCAACTGAGTAACTTCCTCTATGTGATTCCATTATCTCAGCAGAGTCAGGATATCCCCTGAGGAATCACCGATCAATGCACATCCTACACGATCTTACACGGTATTTCCTTTCCTGAAAATACTATGCCTCGATCCACATTCACAACATTCAACACATCATGCCACACTTAAATGAATGATTCCAATCACAGCAAAACTCACTCCAAGGTTCATGTTTTCGAATATCACATTTACATCTCAAACAGTTTCAAAACAACACCAAAAACAGGGGAGTTCGTAAAACAGCGCCAAAACCGGCGATCTGGTTCAAAAACAAGGTATTTCGAAGTCTGTATTTAAAACCGGCGACCACGTCGCCCAGACACATAGAACAGAGCATTCACGAAGATGAAAACGAAACCGGCGACCACGTCGCCCTCACTTCAGAAACAGCTAATCTATGGCTTGTATTGAAAATGAAGGCTAGCTTCCCTTACCTGGACTTGCGCAAACACCTAGAGTTCCGAAACCCAACAAAGCTTGAAGAACGCCTTGGCTCTGTTTTTGCGTCTGGTCGAAGGACTTGCAGAGAACTGCCCAGGTGCTCTAATGGTGGCTGTCGCTCGTCGTACTCTCGTGTGAAGGTGCTAGAATCGCAGCGCGAAGGAGGCAACTGGAGGAGAAGGGAGGTAACTCACTCTTTCTCCCTTTGAAGGCTGCAACGTTTCTTCCTCTCAGCAGTGGGTTTTCTGCATCTTAAACCAACTTATCCACCAAAAGCAGCTGCCACCACCCACTCTGCAGAGAAGTCTGAGAACCACTGCCCTGAACAGTACGACCACTGTTGTCTCTGGTGCATGCCAACCACTGCTCTGAACAGTACTGCCACTGTTGTCGCTTGTGCATGCCAGCCACTGCTCTGAACAGTACGACCGCGAGTGTCCCCTGCGCATGCCAACATTCTGATGTCACTATTCTGAACCACCCTTTTTGTCTACATGGCGTGCGTGCACTACGCTTCCTGCTGGGAGTCTGGGTCTTACCCCCTCTGTGTGCAACTCGACATCGCGCGATAACCTTTCGTCGATGACCCCTCGCGCGAAAACAATCCACCGAATGACATCTCGCGCGAAGACTATCCACCGATGACCTCTCGCGCGAAGGCTATCCACCGATGACCTCTCGCGCGAAGACTATCCACCGATGACCTCTCCTGGTGGACGACCGATGTCTCCCCCTGGAAGATGCCCGCATGCATCGCGCCCTGGCGACGTCTGCATGCCTCGCGCCCTGGCGACGACGTGTAGTCTAGGCGACCGGCGATTATGTACTAACAAGGAAATCTCATACCCTTCTAAACTACACTTTCCTTCCCTTTTTATTCTAAATAAAACGTGCATGGAGTTCATTTAAAATATAACTCTTTTATTCCAATTTAATTTTTCAGGTCCTTACACGCCCCGACGACGCTCGCATGCCTCTCGCGCCCCAGCGTTGCCCGCATGCCTCGCGCCCCGGCGTTGCCCGCATGCCTCGCGCCCCGGCGTTGCCCGCATGCCTCGCGCGCCCTGGTGACGTCCACATGCCTCGCGCCCTGGCAATCATGTGTAGTAGGCGACCGACGATTATGTACTAACCAGGCGATCTTATAGTCTTCTAAGCTACACTTTCCTTCCTTTTTATTTCAAATGAAAACATACTTAGAATTCATTTAAAATATACCCTTTTATTCCAATTTAATTTTACAGGTCCTTACACTTCTCCCTGCGTTCAGACGTCCTAGCGTACCAGTTGAAGATTGGCGACTGCCCCTGGATTCCTGATGTTGTGCCCTGCAAGTTTTCTGATCAAAGCCTTAAAACAGAGCTCGGGTATCCTTAAGTCTCGGTGGGTTTGGAGCTCTTAGTGAGATTTTACGCAAGTCCAGGTAAGGGAAGCTAGCATTCGTTCAATAAAAACCTTAGGCTAGAAGATTCTGAAGTTGGGGCAACGTGGTCGCCGGTTTCAAACTTTCTTGCACGATGCTCTGTTTTTCTGTGTGGGGCGACGTGATCGCCGGTTTTAATGCAAATTTCGAAATCCCCTGTTTTAGTGTCGTTTTGAAATTGTTTGAGATTGAAAGGTGAAATGCATATGATATTCTTAAATCTGAACTTTGGTATGATTGATTCTGTGATTGGGATTGTTTAAGAAAAGATTCAAAATATTATATGATGGAATTGTGCTTTTACGTGTGGTATGATGTACTGGATGAATGTGAAATTGTGATCAAGACATAGTATTTTCAGGAAAGGAAATACCGTGTTGAGATTGGTATTAGAGTGTATTGATCAGTGAGTATCCTGTGAATGAGACGATCCTGACTCTGCTGATATAATGGAATCACATAGATGAAGTTATTCAGTTGTTGAGAGTCGAAGAAGGTTCATATGTATGGGTAAGTTGTTTGAAAGATAACTAACTTGACCTGTTATATGAATTAACCTTGTCATACCGGGAGAGTGATGATATTGAGATTATGTATGCGCATGGCTGTGTGGATTTCACAGCGACCTTGTGTGGATTTCACAGTGGTGTGGTATGACAGGTGCAGGTCTCTGGATGCTAAGTTCAACGCATGAGTCTTCCGAAAGTAGTGTCAAGTGTCTATGTGTGATGAGTAGTGGAAGTCTGACGTGAGAAAGATGATTATTGAAAATTGTTGATAGACACCTGATGGATTATGTGAAATGAATGACACTTGAGGGAATTGTGAAATGTGTGAATATTTGATGGTTTACGTTAATATCAAGTTTCATGTTTTAAAGTTTTAAAAATATCTAGCTTACCCTGTGTTTTGTTTTGTGTTTGCTTTCTTAAAACTGGGATGATCGTGTAATTACACGGGAGCAGATGATGTTGCAGGCAGTAGAGCCCCTCAGTGAGTGGTTGGACAAGGAGATCGCCTGTTCTTATGTTGTATCTTGTTTTATTTTGAAACACTGGGTGATTATTGTTCTTGCCGGTTGACCCGCTGTCGGTCAAACTCTACGGTCGTCAGAACCTTCTTCTTCCTCCTTCATTGTTAGGATGACTTTCCTGCAAAGAAAGAAAGAGAGGCGCCCTCGCGGCCGTGTGCACTCCGACGCTCAAGTCAAAACTAGGGCAAAAAACACCAAGTGTATAGTAAAATAGTGATAGTCTCAAAAACTGTGTACCTTCCCCTGGAGCCTTAAGCCCCTTTTATAGGGAGTCATTAGGTTATCTCTTGTAACCAACTTTCCCTGCATGGAACTTTATCTTTAGCAGGAAAATATTTAGTGAGTGAGAGAATGCTGTTATATGTGCGTAATCTTTAACAGCGTATCTTTGTATATTTGGAGCGCTACTGCCGCCACCTGCATATCAATGAATATTACTAGGAACAATATCTTTTATCTCTTAATCCTCTGGTGTGTATGGCGGTAACCTTCTATCTTTAAGCAATTATCTTTATGAGCGAATATCACAGCATATTGTTAACCCTCACGTTGCGGGGTCTATCCTTATGATTTAAATTAATCTCCCGTGGGCCCTTAAACCCTTCACGTGCCATTACATGCAACTCTAAGGATAAATCTCTTATGTCAAAGCTTAGCGTTTTCCGAGGACTGATCACCCTTCTCTGAGGAGGCACACCGATCACCCTTCTCCGAGGGAACACACCGATGACTGATCACCCTTCTCTGAGGGGAAACCCTGATGACCGATCACCCTTCTCTGAGGGAACACACTGATGACAGATCACCCCTCTCTGAGGAGGCACACCGATCACCCTTCTCCGAGGGAACACACCAATGACTGATCACCCCTCTCTGAGGGTACACATTGATGACCGATCACCCGCTAATCTAAGCTGCCTGCGAGGTCCACTCCACGTGGCTTTGGCCCATGCTGTGGGACCCAGCTGAAGTGGCTTACCCTTTACTATCTGTTCTCGACGACCGAGGTCTGGCCACTACACAAGCCCCCCAGGCTCGAGTTGTGACTTGTCTCAACGGAGAGCCTTACAACTCGCCCAGTCGACCTTTGTGGCATCGTTCTACCGGTCCTTGTCGCATTTATTAATGACTTGACGCGTGCGCAGCACCAAGAAGTGACCCCTTTGCACATTTCCCTGGAGCGTACACTTGGCAATCTTCAGCGGTTTAGGGTTTAGGGTTTAGTCGTTTCACATTCTACCTTTGCCTCTTACACTCCCCATCGTTGCATTCCTTCTTCACTTTGCATTTCAAACTCCTCTGTTCTCTCAAACTGTTCTTCGAGCGCTGAGTCTTATTCGAAACTTCATCCCTTCATCTTCGAACTTAATCAAAGATACGTTCTTTCCTCCTTTACAGCTCAACTTTCGCCTTGTGTGGGTTGTGCTTGGTAACCGTGCTAGCTGATGCGTGCATCTCACCCTTCAATCCACAGCAGAAACCTTTCCTGAGCTAACTTGACGTGGTGCTAACTTTACTTCTTGACTCATGCTGGTTTCCTTGGTTAACTGGCCCTTGAAGCTCCTTTCTCGGCTGATAAGCCTTAAAAGGTTTCTTTCTTTATACTCTGGCGATGGGAGACTTCTTCCTGAGTCGACCTTGACAAATCAAGGAGAGCCTTATCTTGGAGTCATGCGAGGTGCATGCACCGATGACAGATTAGTGCTTCTTTACTTCTCGCGCTCTGCTTCCAGGCGTTCATCGCGCTCTGCTTCGGGGCGTTCATCTGACACTGATATGCTGATGGTGGTCCTTTAGCAACTGACCACCGATCACCATTCTGAGTAATCTCCTCCCTGATTCACCTGCTCTCTTCTACCACGTGTCACCCTATGAATGGTCCACGTGGTCAACTGCTGCTGACGTCATCGACTACCGAGGACTGACCGGATCACTTACCATGTCGTCCTCTCCTGTGCCGACCTCTCACCCACATGCCGACGACCGAGGTCTGCCCACTACATGAGCCCCCCAGTCTCGAGCTTGAACTTGTTTCAGCGCAAAGCTTAACTGCTCGACCTTTCGACCTCTCTGTCGACCTCGAATGATAAGCTGAGGAGGACCTCTCTTTCTGTCGACCTTGACTGATAAGTTGAGGAGGACCTCTCTTTCTGTCGACCTTCACTGATAAGTTGAGGAGGACTTAGCTGGTGAACCTTGTTGTTCACGTTGGGTGTTCTCACTCGAAGGGAAGGTGTTCTTGACGAACCTGTTTCCCGCTTACGAGATCTCTAACCCCAAGTGACAGGTTCGATCTCGCCTCATGTAACATCCCACCAAATACATTTCATATTTATATAATATAAATGAAGATAAACAAGTATTTTGAAATAAACATAATCATATATATATATAATGGAGTTTCTCCTCATCGGGAGTTTAATACACAAACTGTGAATCTTTCCAAAAGCACTTAACCAAAAAATACAACAAAAGACAAATCGGGCGATATGCTAAAAAAAAAAGGGCGATCTCCTAGTCAATCAGGTGATCTCCTAACAGCCAGGCGATCTCCTATCAGACCGGCGATCTCCTATCAGACCGGCGATCTCACTTTCCTGCAACGTCATCTGCTCCCGTGTAAATCATACACGATCATCACAAGTTTTAAGAAGAACATCCACAAACGAAAACGCAGGGTAAGCTAGACAGTTTTAAAAGAGAATTTAGATATGAACTTTAAAATCAAGATAAATTAATTTAAGGCACCCACGTAAAAACATCAGCTTTCTCATTCTTCCCACATACCATCAAGTAAAAACCCACATTTCACAATTCCTCAAGAGTAGTTCATATCACACAGTGCAGCAAGTGTCTATCCACATACAGTGTTCCTCATTTCTCACGTCAGGTTTTCCACTGACTCACAATACATAGACACAAGACACTAATTCCGGAATACTCGTGCATTGATTAGACTCAGAGATCTGCACCTGCCATATTGCCCACTGTGGAATCTCTCACATCCACAGGGTCGCCGTGAAATCTCTCACATTCATCAGCGTATAATGAATCTCACACATCACCATACAGCATGACAGGGTTAATCCACGCGAAACAGGTCGGTTTGTTCTCTTTCAAACAACCCACCCATACAGGTGAACCTCCTTCGACTCTCAACAACTGAGTAACTTCCTCTACGTGAGTCCATTACCTCAGCAGAGTCAGGATATCTCGTTCTTAATCACCGATCAATGCACCTACTACAAGATCTTACACGGTATTTTCTTTCCTGAAAATACTATGCCTCGACCTCACACTCACCACATCCAACACATCATACCATTCAAATAAATCATTCAAATCACATCAACAACCATTTCAAAGCTTCAGATCTTCGAATACCTCATGTAAATCTCAAGTAGTTTCAAAACAGTATCAAAAACAGAGGAGTTCGTAAAACAGCGCCAAAACCGGCGATCTAGTTCAAAAACAGAGTGTTTCGAAGATTGTATATAAAACCGGCGACCTCGTCGCCCAAGCACACAAACAGAGCATTTTACGCAGATGAAAACGAAAATGGCGACCACGTCGCCCTCACTTCAGAAGATAGCTAAACTATGGCTCGTATGGAAAAGAGGTCTAGCTTCCCTTACCTGGACTTGCGCAAACACCAGGAGTTCCGAAATCCAACGAAGCTTGAAGAACGCTTTGACTCTGTTCTTGTGTCTGGTTTTGAAGAGCTTGCAGAGAACCACCCAAGTGCTCCAAGGGCAAACGTCGAACTGGTGCTTGAGGATGCCTGGAAAACGCAGCGCGAAGGGGAGAAAGGAGGAGGATGGAGATAGTCTCGCTCTTTCACTCTTGGGTCACTTGTAACGCTCTTTGCCTCCTCTCAGTGGGTTTTGATCCCAACCATACCTGTCCTCGTATACTGCTGCCCTCCCCTTTTTCTGCAAAAGCCTGGGCGTACGTTCCTCTGAACAGTACGACCCCGGTTGTCTTTTGTGCATGCAAACCACTGCTCTGAACAGTACTGCCACTGTTTGTCGCTTGTGCATGCCAGCCACTGCTCTGAACAGTACGACCGTGAGTGTCTCCCGCGCATGCCAACATTCTGATGTCACTACTCTGAACCACCCTTTTCGTCTACGTGGCGCGCGTGCAGAACGTCTCATGCTGGATGTCTGGGTCCCACGTTCTCTGTGTATAACTTAACGTAGCGCGATGACCTTTCGCGCGAAGACTCTCGACCGATGACCTCTCGCGCGAAGACTCTCGACCGATGACCTCTCGCGCGAAGACTCTCGACCGATGACCTCTCGCGCGAAGACTCTCGACCGATGACCTCTCGCGCGAAGACTCTCGACCGATGACCTCTCGCGTGAAGACTCTCGACCGATGACCTCTCGCGCGAAGACTCTCGACCGATGACCTCTCGCGCGAAGACTCTCGACCGATGACCTCTCGCGCGAAGACTCTCGACCGATGACCTCTCGCGCGAAGACTCTCGACCGATGTCTTCCTCTGGCGACGCCCTCATAACTCTCGCGCCTTGGCCACGTCCACATGCATCGCGCCCTGGCAATGCCCGCGTGCCTCGCGTCCGCGCGATGCCCGCATGCCCCTCGCGTCCGCGCGATGCCTGCATGCCTCTCGCGCCCGCGCGATGTCCACCTGGCGCTCATGTGTAGCAGACGACCGGCGACCTCGTAGCCTTCTAAACTTAACTTTTTCCTCCCTTTCTATTCTAAATAAAAACATACTTAGAATTTATTTAAAATATAACTCTTTTATTCCAATAAATTTTTCAGGTCCTTACATTCTCCCCAACAAGAAAATTTTTCGTCCTCGAAAATTGGATTACAAGGAAAAGAGGTATGGATAAGCCTCCCTCATGGGTTCTTCTAACTCCCAAGTAGAATCCCCCGATTTCTCATCCCACACCACTTTCACCATGTCGATGGTCTTACCTCTGAGCTGTTTACATTGCCGATCGTCAATCTTGACTGGTTTTGCTTCAAAGGACAAGTCATCCCTAATCTGCACGTCGTCTACATCCAGCACATGACTAGGGTCTGCCATGTACTTCCTCAGCTGTGACACGTGAAACACATTGTGCAGATTCGCCAGATGGGGAGGTAGGGCGATCTCATACGCCACTGGGCCAATCCTTCTTAAGATCTGATATGGTCCCACGAACTTAGTGGACAACTTCTTCGACCTGATCGCCCGCCCTACACCCTTGGTTGGTGTCACTTTCATGAACACGTGATCTCCAGCAGCAAACTCCAAAGGCTTTCTCCTCTGATCTGCATAGGATTTCTGCCTACTCTGAGAGGCTTTCATTCTGCTTTGTATCTGCTTCACCTTCTCGGTCGTCTGCTGAATCAACTCTGGCCCAACCAAGACTGCCTCGCCCTCCTGGTACCAACATAAGGGAGTTCTGCATTTCCTCCCATACAGGGCTTCATATGGTGCCATCCCAATGCTGGCGTGGTAGCTATTGTTATAGGTAAACTCCACTAGTGGCAACACCTCCTCCCAACCTCCCAATTGATCCAAAACGCATGCCCTCAGCAGATCTTCCAAAGATTGGATCGTCCTCTCTGACTGACCATCTGTTTGGGGATGATATGCAGAGCTCATCCTCAACTTGGTTCCCAAACACTCTTGCAAGGTCTGCCAAAACCGTGAAGTGAACCTGGGATCCCTATCTGAAATGATGCTGGAAGGCACTCCATGCAACCTCACAATCTCCTTGATGTACAGCTGTGCCAACTTGGCCATGGGCATCTTCATATTTACTGGGAGGAAGTGGGCACTCTTCGTCAGCCTATCAATGATGACCCAGATTGCATCATGACCCTTTACCGATCTGGGTAAATGGGTGACAAAATCCATGGCAATGCTGTCCCACTTCCACTCGGGGATATCCAGTTGCTGCAACAGTCCGCCAGGTTTTTGATGCTCCACCTTCGCCTTTTGACACGTTAAGCAGGTTGCCACGTACTGGGCGACGTCCCTCTTCATGCCTGACCACCAAAATGACTCCTTCAAGTCATGGTACATCTTGTTCATGCCTGGGTGGAGGTTAAGGCGACTCTTATGACCTTCCTCTAGGATCATCTTCTTCAACTCATCATTTGCGGGTATGCAAATCCTGCCATCAAACCTCAAGATCCCATCATCGCCCATCTCAAAGCCTCTCACCTGATCTGTTCCTAGCGACTCCATAGTGCGCTTCAGGCTAGGGTCCTCCAATTGCTTATCCTTCAACATTCCCAGGAAGTCATTAGTTATAGTCAGCTTACTACAACTAATGTGATTCACGTGAAACTCTACTCCCAGGTTTAAGTCCCTGAACTGCTCGATCAGTTTCTGCTCTTCCATCATCATGGTGGCGACTTGTATAGACTTCCTACTCAAGGCATCTGCCACTACATTGGCCTTCCCTGGGTGATACATGAGTTGAAAGTCGTAGTCCTTTAGGAATTCCATCCACCTTCTTTGTCTCATGTTTAGCTCCTTCTGATCGAACAGGTACTTCAAGCTCTTGTGGTCACTGAACACCTGGAACCGAGCTCCATACAGATAATGCCTCCAGATCTTCAAGGCAAACACTACCGCTGCCAACTCCAAATCATGAGTAGGGTAGTTTCTCTCATGCACCTTGAGTTGCCTTGAAGCATATGCAACCACCCTCTTCTCTTGCATCAAGACGCATCCCAAGCCTTGATGTGAGGCATCACAGAAGACATCAAAAGGTCTTCCTACTTCTGGAATCACCAGCACTGGAGCACTGGTCAACCTCTCCTTTAGTTCCCTGAAGCTCTGCTCACATCGGTCGGTCCAAGCAAAGGGTTGGTCCTTGCGGGTCAGTTGTGTTAAAGGAGCCACAACTTTGGAAAAATCCTCAATGAACCTCCGATAGTAGCCCGCCAACCCCACAAAGCTCCTTATCTCAGTCACTGTCTTAGGACGTTCCCATTGCAGCACTGCCTCTACCTTGGCTGGATCTACCGAGATCCCCTGGGCAGATATCACGTGTCCTAAGAAGTTGACTTCCCTTAGCCAGAACTCACACTTAGAGAACTTGGCATAGAGCTGCTTCTCCCTCAGTATTTCCAATACTGTCCTCAGGTGTTCCTCATGCTCTTCCTCGGTCCTTGAATAAATGAGGATGTCATCTATGAAGACCACCACAAACTTGTCCAAGAAAGGGCGAAAAATCCTATTCATGTAGTCCATGAATAGAGCTGGAGCATTGGTGACTCCAAATGGCATCACTACATACTCGTAGTGCCCATATCTAGACCTAAAAGCTGTCTTCTGAACATCTTCAGCTTTTACCAAGATTTGGTGATACCCCGATCTCAGGTCAATCTTGGAGAACACCGAGGCCCCCTGAATCTGGTCCATCAAATCGTCAATCCGAGGTAGGGGGTACTTGTTCTTGATGGTCAATTTGTTCAATTGCCTGTAGTCTATACACAACCGAGACCCTCCATCCTTCTTCTTGACTAGGAGCACTGGAGCTCCCCACGGAGATACACTGGGCCTGATGAACTGTTTCTCCAGCAGCTCTTCCAACTGCTTCTTTAACTCTACTAACTCGGCTGGTGCCATCCTGTAAGGTGCCATTGATATTGGTCCAGCTCCAGGTACCAAGTCAATAGAGAATTCCAATTCTCTCTTAGGGGGTAACCCAGGCACCTCTTCTGGAAATACATCCGTGAAATCCCTCACCACGTGTATTCTGCTTACGTCCCCTTCATTCCTCACTTCCAACCGAGCTAGCATCACGAAGCACCTCGCCCCTTCCTCCAACTCTGATCGCCCTCTTTGAACTGGCCACACCTCTGATTCTTGGGGGTCTGGAAATGCTACCTCCTGCCTACCACAGTCTATGAGAACATGATTGGCAGCTAGCCAATCCATTCCCAGGATAACATCCAGGTCCTGAAGAGGTAGGCAGATCAAGTTCACTTTGAATCTACGTCCCTCTACTATCACTGGACATTCAGGGCAAACTGTGGAGGTCAACACCTGTCCTGACGCAGGTGTAGAGACCAACAGTTCGAAGGGTAACTCTCTCACCACAAGGCCCAACTCGGCTACACACATGCTTGACACAAAGGAGTGTGTCGCTCCAGAATCAAACAAAGTTTTTACACCTCTACCAGCTATAAAGCAAACATTCTGCACAAGGTTACCTGATTGGGACGCCTCAGCTCCTGACATGGCAAACACCCTCCCGGTTGCCTGAGGTCTGTTGCCTTCGTTCCTCATCTGTTGGGAACCACTGGGTTGAGTCATTCTGTGCTGAGTAGGACAATACTTGGCAACGTGCCCCGTCTTCTGGCAGGTAAAGCATCTCCTCTCTGAGTCTTTCTTGGGGCACACATTGGCTGCGTGTGGCCCACCGCAAAGGAAGCATTGAAATTTCCTGGTTTGTTGCTGATGAGACTGGGGTGGTGCTGCTCTCGCCCTATGCTGTGGAGGCCTCGCGTAGGGCTTAAACTGCTGTTGCTGTACCCTTGCCTTCCCATTGGAGGGACCGCCTGGGTGGGACCTGCTCACCCGAGACTCACCCTTCTCTAGAGTCTCCACCATTTTCGCCTTCTCCACTAAGGCATGAAATTCTCTAATGCACATCGGGGCTATGGTCCTCTTCAGCCCATGCTTCAGTCCTTCTTCGAATTTCCTACACCTCCAAGCCTCAGAGGTGGCTTGGGTATAAAACCTGGCGAGGTACTCGAACCGAGCAGCATAGGCATTCACAGACATATCCCCCTGCTCCAACCTCAGGAACTCAGCTTCCTTCGCAAATCTTGCGCTGTCTGGGAAGTACTTCTCCAAGAACCTCACTCTGAAGCTTTCCCAATCCATCACTTCCTCTCGGGCCTCCATCATCTGTTGAGTTCCCATCCACCAGAACTCAGCTTCCCCAGACAGGAGGTATGTGGCAAACACCAGCTTCTTGTCTTCAGGGCAGGAAGTCGCCCTGAATATCTTCTCTAACCCCCTGACCCACTGATCTGCTTGATCAGGGGTAACGTTCCCACTGAACTTAGGTGGGTTGTGCCTGAGGAACTCAGTCAGTCCCATATGCTCCTGAGGCTGACCGACGTCGGGGTTTGTTGCGGCCGATCTGGCGGTCTCCCACTGTTGCATTGTAGCTTGGTGATTTTGAGACATCGCCGCATTCTGCTGCTGGATGGCACTTGCCATCATCTCGATGGCCTTGGCAATCTGACCCATTTCAGAAGAAGGTTGGGGAGGGGTAGAGGGTCTACGTGCCATCTCTCTTGTTTCGGATCTTGAAGCTATGAGTTTTCTATATTCCCTACAACTACAGGAATGAGATTGATAAGAAATCAATTCATTCAGGAGGTAATAACTAGACCTTACAAAGGTCAGCATCTCAAAGTCATCAAGAATTTGAGCTTAACAACATACTCGTAATACTTAGAATCTCAAGCAAGGTATTAGAACAGCTACTGATATCATCACCATCAGTTCAAACAACCATTTTCAGTCAATTGCAGAAACACTCAATAAGCTAAACTAGATCACACCAGCATTCAATGTATACTAAACATCAAATCTTTGGAATTAAGATTGAGAATCATCTCGGTCCAGTTATGAGTGTGCACCCTCATTACTTCATCAAGATCTTCTCACCCTTAATACTAAGATTTTCAGCTAGAGTATACGTTCACTAAAGCACAGAAGCACACACAAACTTTTCAATACAAAACGTTTGAAAACCTTTCACTATAGTTGTTATTTAAAAACTCAAATAACTTTTATGAGCAGAAGAAACACAATGGATCCACAGCCCTCAGGTCATCCTAAGGACGAACTGCTCTGATACCATTAATGTAACATCCCACCAAATACATTTCATATTTATATAATATAAATGAAGATAAACAAGTATTTTGAAATAAACATAATCATATATATATATAATGGAGTTTCTCCTCATCGGGAGTTTAATACACAAACTGTGAATCTTTCCAAAAGCACTTAACCAAAAAATACAACAAAAGACAAATCGGGCGATATGCTAAAAAAAAAGGGCGATCTCCTAGTCAATCAGGTGATCTCCTAACAGCCAGGCGATCTCCTATCAGACCGGCGATCTCCTATCAGACCGGCGATCTCACTTTCCTGCAACGTCATCTGCTCCCGTGTAAATCATACACGATCATCACAAGTTTTAAGAAGAACATCCACAAACGAAAACGCAGGGTAAGCTAGACAGTTTTAAAAGAGAATTTAGATATGAACTTTAAAATCAAGATAAATTAATTTAAGGCACCCACGTAAAAACATCAGCTTTCTCATTCTTCCCACATACCATCAAGTAAAAACCCACATTTCACAATTCCTCAAGAGTAGTTCATATCACACAGTGCAGCAAGTGTCTATCCACATACAGTGTTCCTCATTTCTCACGTCAGGTTTTCCACTGACTCACAATACATAGACACAAGACACTAATTCCGGAATACTCGTGCATTGATTAGACTCAGAGATCTGCACCTGCCATATTGCCCACTGTGGAATCTCTCACATCCACAGGGTCGCCGTGAAATCTCTCACATTCATCAGCGTATAATGAATCTCACACATCACCATACAGCATGACAGGGTTAATCCACGCGAAACAGGTCGGTTTGTTCTCTTTCAAACAACCCACCCATACAGGTGAACCTCCTTCGACTCTCAACAACTGAGTAACTTCCTCTACGTGAGTCCATTACCTCAGCAGAGTCAGGATATCTCGTTCTTAATCACCGATCAATGCACCTACTACAAGATCTTACACGGTATTTTCTTTCCTGAAAATACTATGCCTCGACCTCACACTCACCACATCCAACACATCATACCATTCAAATAAATCATTCAAATCACATCAACAACCATTTCAAAGCTTCAGATCTTCGAATACCTCATGTAAATCTCAAGTAGTTTCAAAACAGTATCAAAAACAGAGGAGTTCGTAAAACAGCGCCAAAACCGGCGATCTAGTTCAAAAACAGAGTGTTTCGAAGATTGTATATAAAACCGGCGACCTCGTCGCCCAAGCACACAAACAGAGCATTTTACGCAGATGAAAACGAAAATGGCGACCACGTCGCCCTCACTTCAGAAGATAGCTAAACTATGGCTCGTATGGAAAAGAGGTCTAGCTTCCCTTACCTGGACTTGCGCAAACACCAGGAGTTCCGAAATCCAACGAAGCTTGAAGAACGCTTTGACTCTGTTCTTGTGTCTGGTTTTGAAGAGCTTGCAGAGAACCACCCAAGTGCTCCAAGGGCAAACGTCGAACTGGTGCTTGAGGATGCCTGGAAAACGCAGCGCGAAGGGGAGAAAGGAGGAGGATGGAGATAGTCTCGCTCTTTCACTCTTGGGTCACTTGTAACGCTCTTTGCCTCCTCTCAGTGGGTTTTGATCCCAACCATACCTGTCCTCGTATACTGCTGCCCTCCCCTTTTTCTGCAAAAGCCTGGGCGTACGTTCCTCTGAACAGTACGACCCCGGTTGTCTTTTGTGCATGCAAACCACTGCTCTG
Organism: Phaseolus lunatus; assembly: GCA_013389735.1. Lineage (NCBI taxonomy): Eukaryota > Viridiplantae > Streptophyta > Magnoliopsida > Fabales > Fabaceae > Phaseolus > Phaseolus lunatus. Next base: position 16,262,680 of record CM023867.1, read on the forward strand.
AACAGTACTGCCACTGTTTGTCGCTTGTGCATGCCAGCCACTGCTCTGAACAGTACGACCGTGAGTGTCTCCCGCGCATGCCAACATTCTGATGTCACTACTCTGAACCACCCTTTTCGTCTACGTGGCGTGCGTGCAGAACGTCTCATGCTGGATGTCTGGGTCCCACGTTCTCTGTGTATAACTTAACGTAGCGCGATGACCTTTCGCGCGAAGACTCTCGACCGATGACCTCTCGCGCGAAGACTCTCGACCGATGACCTCTCGCGCGAAGACTCTCGACCGATGACCTCTCGCGCGAAGACTCTCGACCGATGACCTCTCGCGCGAAGACTCTCGACCGATGACCTCTCGCGCGAAGACTCTCGACCGATGACCTCTTGCGCGAAGACTCTCGACCGATGACCTCTCGCGCGAAGACTCTCGACCGATGACCTCTCGCGCGAAGACTCTCGACCGATGACCTCTCGCGCGAAGACTCTCGACCGATGACCTCTCGCGCGAAGACTCTCGACCGATGTCTTCCTCTGGCGACGCCCTCATAACTCTCGCGCCTTGGCCACGTCCACATGCATCGCGCCCTGGCAATGCCCGCGTGCCTCGCGTCCGCGCGATGCCCGCATGCCCCTCGCGTCCGCGCGATGCCTGCATGCCTCTCGCGCCCGCGCGATGTCCACCTGGCGCTCATGTGTAGCAGACGACCGGCGACCTCGTAGCCTTCTAAACTTAACTTTTTCCTCCCTTTCTATTCTAAATAAAAACATACTTAGAATTTATTTAAAATATAACTCTTTTATTCCAATAAATTTTTCAGGTCCTTACACCTCAGCCTCGCTATAAGAAATCGAGGTAGAGGTCTTCTTTCTCTCGCCTCAGCCTCGCTGTAAAAAGTCGAGGGACAGGTCTTGTTTCTCTCGCCTCAGCCTCGCTGTAAAATGTCGAGGGAGAGGTCTTGTTTTTCTCAACCGACCTCAACTCGTCAAGGAAGACCTCCTGATGTGCCGACCTTGAGTCCTACATTGAGGAAGACCATAACTTTGCTACCCCTCGACTCATTAAGGAAGACCTCCTGACGTGTCAACCTCGAGCCTCACACTAAGGGGGAATATATAACTTAGCTGCCCCTCGACTCCTAAGGAAGACCTCCGGATGTGTCAACCTCGAGCCTCACACTAAGGGGAAATATATAACTTAGCTGCCCCTCGACTCCTAAGGAAGACCTCCGGATGTGTCAACCTCGAGCCTCACACTAAGGGGAAATATATAACTTAGCTGCCCCTCGACTCCTAAGGAAGACCTCCGGATGTGTCAACCTCGAGCCTCACACTAAGGGGTTTCTCACCTCAGCCTCGCTGTAAGAAGTCGAGGGAGAGGACTTTCACTGTGAACCACACTATTCTTCCCCTTTCTTTAACAAGATGGAAGAGGTTCATCTTTCTCGCCTCAACCTTGCTATAAAAATTTAAGGAAGAGGACTTTCGCTGTGAACCATACTATTCTTCCCCTTTCTTTAACAAGGTGGAAGAGGTTCATCTTTCTCGCCTCGACCTCGCTATAAAAATTTAAGGAAGAGGACTTTCACTGCGAACCATACTATTCTTCACCTTTCTTAAACAAGGTAGAAGAGGTTCATTTTTAAGTTCAACACAAATATGTCTTTCTAAATTCTTTCTTTATTGGGGACCTCGTTAAAAAACCCCATAGGGAAAAAGAGTGTCCCCTAAACTGAATAACAAGATTGTGCTAAACATGTATTTATTAGCTGAAATAAAACTTAAGCTTGTCACCGTTCCAGGTGTGGGGAATAGCTCCGCCTTCTAAGGTCTCCAACCTATAAGCTCTGTAAGGACCTAGAAAATTTTATTGGAATGAAAGTGATATATTTTAAGTGAATTCTAAGTATGTTTTTATTTAAAATATAAAGGAAGGAAAGTGTAGCTTAGAAGTCTACGAGATCGCCGTTGTTGAAGGCGGAGGCGATCTCCGACTTCTCTGGTACATAATCGCCTGTCGCCTAGAGTACACATGATCGCCAATCACACTTGGTGCACATGATCGCCGAAAGTGCACTTAGTATGTGGTCAAGATACTGGATCAACCATAGTGGGTTCCAAAAACCATGCGTATCAAGGTATGGGTTAAGCCTTAGATACGCTGTGCATGCGAAACTCTATGCTTGAGCATAAGAGATCGTCCTTAGTGTTGCATGCATGGGCGCACGAGGAGTAGTGCTGATCTATTCTTGGAAATGTGAAGCTACCGACGTCACCAAGTCATGTGGAGGTGATACCTTGGACGTAACATAGTGGGATGAAGAACCTTCAGCAAGGCGTGGCGATGTGTCATCAGTCATCGCCAGGGCGAGAGACATGCGGGCATCGCCAGGGCGAGAGACATGCGGGCATCGCCAGGGCGAGAGACACGCGGGCATCGTCAGGGCGAGAGACATGCGGTCATCGCCAGGGATAGACATCGGTCGTCTTCCAGGGAGAGACATCGATCGTCTTCAAGGGAGAGACATCAGTGGATAGTCATCACGCGAGAAGTCATCGGTGGAAGGTTATCGTGCGATGTCGTGTTTCACACATATAAGGTGGGACCCAGGTTCCCAGCATGAGACGTCCTGCATGCGCGACATGTAGACAGAAAGGGTGTTTCAGAATAGTTAGCGTCAGAGAGTTGGTATGCGCAGAAACCCACGTGGTCATACTGTTCAAGGAAGTGTGCACGCAAGCTTTCCTGCAGAGTGGGTGGTGGCAGCGGCAATTGTGGACAAGTTGGGTTAGATTCAAAAACTCACTTCTGAGAGGAAAGAATGTTGCTGTGGTTTAAGAGTGACAGAGTGAGTTTACCTTCATCCTTCTCTTTTCTCTCCTTCGCGCTGCGATTCAGGCATCCTCAAGCACCAGTACGACGAGCGACGACTGCCCTTGGACTCCCGGGAAGTTCTCTGCGAGTTTTCCGATCAGGACACAAAAACAGAGTTCTGGTATCCTTAAGTTCGATGGGTTAGAGCTCGTAGTGAGATTTTACGCAAGTCCAGGTAAGGGAAGCTAGCCTTATTTCCAACGAAAACCTTAAGTTAGATGATTTTGATGATGGGGCGACGTGGTCGCCGATTTTCAACTGTTATTGCATAATCCCCTGTTTTTGGATGTGATCGCCGGTTTTAATGTTGTTTTCGAACTCCCCTGTTTTAGTGTCGCTTTGAACTTGTTGAGATTGAAATGAAAAAGGTATATGCTATTCGAAAACCTAAACGATGGTATGCTTGTTTTTGGTGAGTGGGGTTGTTTAAGAAAAGATTCAAAGTATTCTATGATGGAATTGTTCTTTATGTGTGGTATGATGTATGGAATGTGGTGAATGTGGGATCAAGGCATAGTATTTTCAGGAAAGAAGATACCGTGTAAGATCGTGTAGAGTGTGCATTGACCGGTGATTCGTTTATTATGAGATATCCTGACTCTCCTGATATAATGGAATCATATAGATGAAGTTATTCAGGCGTTGAGAGTCGAAGGAGGTTCATATGTATGGGTGAGTTGTTTGAAAGAGAACGAGCTTGACCCGTTGTATGGATTAACCCTGTCATGCTAGGATAGTGATGATATTGAGATTCATTTATACGCTTGTGAATGTGTGTGATTTCACAGCGACCCTGTGAATGTGTGTGATTTCACAGTGGTGCAGTATGACAGGTGCAGATCTCTGAGTCTAGTCAATGCACGTGTCTTCCGGAAGTAGTGTCAAGTGTCTATGTGTGATGAGTCAGTGGAAGTCTGACGTGAGAAATGAGAAACATTGAAATTGATAGACACTTGATGGATTATGTGAATTGAACGACTCTTGAGGAAATTGTGAAATATGTGATTACTTGATGGTCATGTGAAGGGAATGAGAAAGTTGATGGTTTTTACGTGGGTGTCTTAAATTTGTTTTATCTTGATTTTAAAGTTTCATATCTAAATTCTCTTTAAAATATCTAGCTTACCCTGTGTTTTTGTTTTGTGGATGTTTTCTTAAATCTGTGATGATCGTGTATAAATTACACGGGAGCAGATGATGTTGCAGGAAGTAGAGCTCCTCAGTGAGTGGTTGCCGGAAGGAGATCGCCTGTTTTCTGTTTCTGTTAGGAGATCGCCTGATAGGGATGAGCTCTCCGCATCACCAGGTCGGCGACCTGAAACTGCCGAGTTCTCAGCTTCGACCTGTATTGGCACTCTACTCTTCTCTTTAATGCTTCAGACTTGATGCGAGCTTCCTCCCTTGCTTCATCTAACAGATCCAGGTTCACCCTTCTCTCTTCATTAGATTCCTCCGCCACAAAGTTCTGGAATCTGGGCGAGCTCTCCTGTATCTCTACTGGAATCATGGCATCCGATCTGTAGACTAAACTGAAAGGAGTTTCTTTAGTGGTGGATTGTGGAGTGGTGTGGTATGCCCATACAATCCTAGGGACCTCTTCTGCCCAGGCCCCCTTTGCTTTCTCGAGTCTCCTCTTCAGTCCTCTGAGTAGGACCCTGTTTGCTGACTCAACCTGCCCATTCGTCTGAGGATGCTCCACTGACGCAAAGACCTGTTTCATACCGAGCTCCGAGCACAACTTTCCCAACTGCTGACTTGCGAACTGCGTACCATTATCAGATACTAAGCGCCTGGGGATCCCAAAACAACACACAATATTCTTCCAGTCGAAGTGTTGGATGTAACATCCCGCCAAAAACTATTTATATTTATATAATGAAAATAAAGGTAAACAAATAATGTTGAAGAGAACATAATTATATATATAAGTAATGAAGTTGCTCCTCACAGGGAGTTTAATACATAACCAGTCAAATTTTTTTTCAAAACTTAACGAAATCAATCAAATACAACGAAAACGGCGATCTCCATACATAAACCGGCGATCTCCTAACAGAAGACCCCAAAACAGGCGATCTGCTATCAGGACATAAATCCGGCGATCACCACCAAGAGATAGAAACAGGCGATCTCTTCCCCGGCGACCACTCACTAAGGAACTCTACTTCCTGGAAGATCATCTGCTCCCGTGCAAAAATTACACGATCATCACAGTTTTAAGAGAAAAACAGCCATAGAGCAGAACACGCAGGGTAAGCTATATATTTTAAAGAGAGTTTAAATATGAACATAAAAATCAGAATAAAACAAATTCAAGATACCCACGTAAAACTATAGAGTTTCTCATTCCCTTCACCTGATCGCCAAGAAATCACACATTTCACAATATTTTCAAGAGTCGTTCTATTTCACATAATGCATCAAGTGTCTATCAATTCAAAGTTCCTCATTTCTTACGTCAGACTTCCACTGATTTAACACACATAGACACACACCACACCACTGTAAAGTCCACACAGGACAACAAGTAAAGTCCACACAGGACAGCAAGGAAAGTCCACACAGGACAGCAAGCAAAGTCCACACAGGACAACAAGGAAAGTCCACACAGGACAGCAAGCAAAGTCCACACAGGACAGCAAGCAAAGTCCACACAGGACAACAAGGAAAGTCCACACAGGACAGCAAGCAAAGTCCACACAGGACAACAAGGAAAGTCCACACAGGACAGCAAGGAAAGTCCACACAGGACAGCAAGCAAAGTCCACACAGGACAACAAGGAAAGTCCACACAGGACAGAAAGGAAAGTCCACACAGGACAACAAGGAAAGTCCACACAGGACAGCAAGGAAAGTCCACACAGGACAGCAAGGAAAGTCCACACAGGACAGTAAAAGATCATCAATTCACCCAATACACCATGCAACACTTAAATGAACGATCTCTACCACAGCAACAAACGTATCCAGGTTCAGATCTTTCCAATAACACATGTATTTCACATATCAACCTCGAACAAGTGCAAAGCGACACTAAAACAGGGGATTTTAGACGACAACATTTAAAACCGGCGATTACGTCGCCCTACACGTAAAAACAGAGCATTCACGAAGATGAAAACGAAACCGGCGACCACGTCGCCCTCACTTCAGAAACAGCTAATCTACGGCTTTTATTGAAGATAAAGCTAGCTTCCCTTACCTGGACTTGCGCAAAACACCAAGAGCTCCGAAACCCAACGAAGCTTAAAGAATGCCTTGGCTCTATTTTAGTGTCTGGTTTGTAGAACTTGCAGAGAATCTTCCAGGTGCTCTAATGGTAGTCGTCGCTCGTCGTAATGGTGCTTGAGGTTGCCTGAATCGCAGCGCGAAGGAGAGAAAAGAGAGGGATGAAGATGCACTCACTCTTTCACTCTTGAGCCACTGTAACCTCCTTTGCCTTCCCGCAGTGGGCTTTTGAATCCAAGCCTACCTGTCCATGCATGCTGCTGCTGCCACCCCTTCTGCAGGAAAGCCTGAGTGTACGTTCTCACTGAACAGTACGGCCACGGTTGTCTCTTGTGCCTGCCAACCACTGCCCTGAACAGTACGACCACTGTTGTCTCTTGTGCATGCCAACCACTGCCCTGAACAGCACGACCACTGTTGTCTCTTGTGCATGCCAACATTCTGATGTCACTATTCTGAACCACCCTTTTTGTCCACGTGGCGCGCGTGCAGGACGCGTCATGCTGGGAGTCTGGGTCCCACTTTATCTGTGTGAAACTCGACATCGCGCGATAACCTTCCACCGATGACCGCTCGCACGATGACTATCCACTGAGGTCTCAAACTGGCAAACGACCGATGTCTCTCCCTGGAAGACGACCGATGTATCTCCCTGGGAGACGACCGATGTCTCTCCATGGGAGACGACCGATGTCTCCCCCTGGCGACGCCCGCATGCCTCTCGCGACCCGGCGATGCCTGCATGCCTCGCGCCCCGGCGTTGCCCGCATGCCTCGCGCGCCCTGGTGACGTCCACATGCCTCGCGCCCTGGCGATCATGTGTAGTAGGCGACCGGCGATCATGTGCTAACTAGGCGATCTCATAGTCTTCTAAACTACACTTTCCTTCCTTTTTATTTTAAATAGAAACATACTTAGAATTTATTTAAAATAAATCCCTTTTTAGTCCAATTCAATTTTACAGGTCCTTACATTCTCCCCAACAAGAAAATTTTTCGTCCTCGAAAATTGAATTACAAGGAAAAGAGGTATGGATAGGCTTCTCTCATGGGTTCTTCTAACTCCCAAGTTGAATCACCCGATCTCTCATCCCACACCACTTTCACTTGCCTCTGAGCTGTTTACTTTGCCGATCGTCAATCCTGACTGGTTTCGCTTCAAAGGACAAGTCATCCCTGATCTGCACATCGTCCACTTCCAGCACGTGACTAGGGTCTGCCATGTACTTCCTCAGCTGTGATACGTGAAAGACATTATGCAGATTTGCTAATTAGAGAGGTAGGGCGATTTCATAAGTCACTAGACCGATCCTCCTTAAGATCTGATATGGCCCGACTAACTTAGGAGGCAGTTCCTTCGATCTGATAGCTCGTCCTACACCCTTGGTCGGTGTGACTTTCATAAATGCATGATCTCCAACTACAACTCCAAAGGTCTTCTCCTCATTGTCAACATCATCACTGCCTCTACTAGAGTTATTATCCTTGTCCTCATGAGCGACATAGAGTGGCTCCCTCAAAGTTATTCTCTTCATATTTTCCAGATCCACAAGGGTTTCCCAACCAAACGATTCCTTCTCACCTTCTTAGCAACTTCAACTTTGGGGATGGATGATGATTCACTTTCTAAGGTAGAGCAATCCGGCGAAGATCCATCTACTACCGACATTAGCTGCAGTCACAACACCTTCACGCCACTCATCATACCACCAGGCATACACTGCTGATTCAACTCAAGAGGGCGACCTGAATGGTGTTCAGGAGAGTATGGCTTGACTGTTAAGCGGTCTGAATATCGCATACCCAAATTAATCAGTGGTTGCCACTCTAAACGAAGAGACCCATTCCTCTAGTTTCTGCGGTCCCTCTTTATCAAGCAACTCATCGTTCTGGACCTCCAGCAGCCTTGGAGACACACTCCAGGTTTTTCATCTAAATCAGCATTCTGCAATGCCACCATCACGCCAAAGTACCCCGATACTAGCACCGACTTGGAAGAACAGATACAGCTGACAATGCAGCATTGTTTCTAAAATCAGAAATGAAACGCTGACCACCACAACTGCCCATCTAAAGGATTAGCTGCAAATCCCATCCCATTAGAAACACAAGGCACGAAAAGTTCTGCTCCCACCTCCAACTTTCTGCAATTTACTAACATTGCTAGAAGAACTCAACATCATCATAACACGGCTTACCCTTATTCTATCCATAGCCATTACCTCCTTCCCTTCTACGTTCACAGGCAGAACTGCATCCTCATTTGCCAAGTTCAGGAGGCTTACGGCTTTGGAAGCCTTTTATCTCAACCCACCATTTCCATAATCATCTTTCAAATCACGATCAACAAAACAGCATCCATTCTGCGTGAAGCTTAAGCTAGAACCATCTCATGCTGTTTCATCGACATGAACATCTTCTAAGCTTCAAAAAAAAAAAATTCATTCTTTCATTCTTGGAACTTAACTTTGGTACTTCCCATGGATACACATGCTTAAGCTTTAAACCCCCCAGCATCCTGCTTATTTACTCTCCATGACTTATACGTAGCTGAAACTAAACCTTGGTACAACCAAAACTAACTTACACTTGCTTCTTCAATTCCATCTACTCAGCTGGAGCCATTATGTAGGGAGCCATGGACACTGGTCCAACTCCAGATACCAAAACAATAGAGGATTCCATCTCTCTCTTAGGAGGTAGTCCAGGCATTTCTTCTGGAACTACATCCATGGAACCCTTCACCACATGCATACAGCCCATATCTTCATCACTTTTCACTTCCCTCTTGAGTTAGGATCACAAGGTACGGCGCCCATTTCTATCCACCCCGACCATACACACTGAGCAGATATCATATCTGACTCTCGGGGGCCTGGAAACACCACGTTCTGCCTACTGCAATCAGTGAGAACGTGATTGGCAGATAGCCAATCCATTCCTAGGATAACATCCAGATCCTGAAGAGGTAGGCAGATCAAATTCACCTTGAACCTGCGTCCCTCTACTACCACTGGACATTCAGAGCGAACTGGGGAGGTCAAAACCTGTCCTGATGCAGGTGTAGAGACCAACCGTTCAAACGGCAGCTCCTCCACTAGATGGCCCAGTTCGGTTGCACACCGATTTGACACAAAAGAGTGTGTCGCTCCAGAAACAAACAAAACTCCAAAGTATCTACCAGCTATAAACAAACCCCTTGTACTAGGTTACCTGACTGAGACGCCTCCGCTCCAGACCTGGCAAACACTCTCCCTGCTGCCTGAGGTCTGCTGCCTTCGTTCCTCAACTGCTGGGAACCACTGGGTTGAGTCGCCCTATTCCCGTTAGGACATTCTCTAGCAAGGTGTCCCGTCTTTCGGCAGATGTAGCATCTTCTCTCTGAATTTCTCTTGGGGCACACATTGGATATGTGTGGCCCACCACAATGGGAACATCTGAGTTTCCATGGCTGTTGCTGCTGAAACTGGGGCGGTGCTGCTTCTGCCCCATGCTGTGGAGGTCTCGCATAAGGCTTATTCTGCTGTTGTTGCACCTTGGCCTTCTCACTGGAAGAACCCCCTGGGTGTGACCTGATCACCCGAGAGTCGCTCTTCTCCAGTGTCTCCACCATCATCGCCTTCTCCACTAAGGCGTGAAATTCTCTTATGCACATAGGTGCTATGGCCCTTTTCAGCTCATGCTTCAGTCCTTCTTCAAATTTCCTACACCTCCAAGCCTCAGAGGTCGCCTGGGTATAGAATCGGGCGAGATACTCAAACTGAGCAGCATAAGCATTCACTGACATCTCCCCCTGCTCCAATCTGAGGAATTCTGCTTCCCTCGCAAATCTTGCACTATCTGGGAATTATTTTTCCAGAAATCTCACCCTGAAACTCTCCCAGTCTAACACTTCAGCTCTAGCTTCCATCATCTGCCGAGCTCCCATCCACCAGAACTCGGCTTCTCCAGATAGCAGATAGGTAGCGAATACCAATTTCCTCCCTTCAGGGCAGGAGGTCGCCCTAAAGATTTTCTCCAACTCTCTGACCCACTGATCTGCTTGATCAGGGGTAGCATTCCCACTGAACTTGGGTGGGTTGTGCCTCATGAACTCGGTCAGTCCCATCTGATTCTGGGGCTGACCGACATGGGAAGCGGTTTCAGCCGACCGAGCAGTTTCCCAATGGTGCATTGCAGCCTGATGATTCTGAGCCATTGCTGCATTCTGTTGTTTGATGGCAGTTGCCATCATCTCAATAGCCTTGGCAATTTGGCTCATTTCCGAAGAAGGTTGGGGAGGGGTAGGAGGTCTACGTGCCATCTCTCTTCGTTTCAGATTTTGAAACTATAGGTTTTCTATATTCCCTACAACTACAAGAATGAGATCGATGAGAAATCAATTCATTCAGGAGGTAAGATCTAGACCTTACAAAGGTCGGCATCTCAAAGTCATTAAGAACTTGAGCTCATCAACAGAATCGTGATACTTATAATCTCTAGTAAAACACCAGAACAGCTACTGGTATACAACCATCAATCCAAACAACCACTTTCAATCAATTACAAAACACTCAATAAAACGAAATAAATCACACCAGAATTCAATGTATGCTAAACATCAAACCTTTGGAATTAAGATTGAGAATCATCTCGATCCAGTTATGAGTGTGCACCCTCACTACTTTATCAAGATCCTCTCATTCTTAATACTAAGATTTTCAGTTAGGGCATACATTCACTAAGGCACACACAAAATTTCAATACCAAAAACGTTTTGAAAACCTTTCACTATAGTTGTTATTTAAAACTCAAATAGATTTTATGAGCAGAAGAAACACAATGGATCCACAGCCCTCAGGTCATCCTAAGGACGAACTGCTCTGATACCATTAATGTAACATCCCGCCAAAAACTATTTATATTTATATAATGAAAATAAAGGTAAACAAATAATGTTGAAGAGAACATAATTATATATATAAGTAATGAAGTTGCTCCTCACAGGGAGTTTAATACATAACCATTCAAATGTTTTTTCAAAACTTAACGAAATCAATCAAATACAACGAAAACGGCGATCTCCATACATAAACCGGCGATCTCCTAACAGAAGACCCCAAAACAGGCGATCTGCTATCAGGACATAAATCCGGCGATCACCACCAAGAGATAGAAACAGGCGATCTCTTCCCCGGCGACCACTCACTAAGGAACTCTACTTCCTGGAAGATCATCTGCTCCCGTGTAAAAATTACACGATCATCACAGTTTTAAGAGAAAAACAGCCATAGAGCAGAACACGCAGGGTAAGCTATATATTTTAAAGAGAGTTTAAATATGAACATAAAAATCAGAATAAAACAAATTCAAGATACCCACGTAAAACTATAGAGTTTCTCATTCCCTTCACCTGATCGCCAAGAAATCACACATTTCACAATATTTTCAAGAGTCGTTCTATTTCACATAATGCATCAAGTGTCTATCAATTCAAAGTTCCTCATTTCTTACGTCAGACTTCCACTGATTTAACACACATAGACACACACCACACCACTGTAAAGTCCACACAGGACAGCAAGTAAAGTCCACACAGGACAGCAAGCAAAGTCCACACAGGACAGCAAGCAAAGTCCACACAGGACAACAAGGAAAGTCCACACAGGACAGCAAGCAAAGTCCACACAGGACAACAAGGAAAGTCCACACAGGACAGCAAGGAAAGTCCACACAGGACAGCAAGCAAAGTCCACACAGGACAACAAGGAAAGTCCACATAGGACAGCAAGGAAAGTCCACACAGGACAACAAGGAAAGTCCACACAGGACAGCAAGGAAAGTCCACACAGGACAGCAAGGAAAGTCCACACAGGACAGTAAAAGATCATCAATTCACCCAATACACCATGCAACACTTAAATGAACGATCTCTACCACAGCAACAAACGTATCCAGGTTCAGATCTTTCCAATAACACATGTATTTCACATATCAACCTCGAACAGGTGCAAAGCGACACTAAAACAGGGGATTTTAGACGACAACATTTAAAACCGGCGATTACGTCGCCCTACACGTAAAAACAGAGCATTCACGAAGATGAAAACGAAACCGGCGACCACGTCGCCCTCACTTCAGAAACAGCTAATCTACGGCTTTTATTGAAGATAAAGCTAGCTTCCCTTACCTGGACTTGCGCAAAACACCAAGAGCTCCGAAACCCAACGAAGCTTAAAGAATGCCTTGGCTCTGTTTTAGTGTCTGGTTTGTAGAACTTGCAGAGAATCTTCCAGGTGCTCTAATGGTAGTCGTTGCTCGTCGTAATGGTGCTTGAGGTTGCCTGAACTGCAGCGCGAAGGAGAGAAAAGAGAGGGATGAAGATGCACTCACTCTTTCACTCTTGAGCCACTGTAACCTCCTTTGCCTTCCCGCAGTGGCCTTTTGAATCCAAGCCTACCTGTCCATGCATGCTGCTGCTGCCACCCCTTCTGCAGGAAAGCCTGAGTGTACGTTCTCACTGAACAGTACGGCCACGGTTGTCTCTTGTGCCTGCCAACCACTGCCCTGAACAGTACGACCACTGTTGTCTCTTGTGCATGCCAACCACTGCCCTGAACAGCACGACCACTGTTGTCTCTTGTGCATGCCAACATTCTGATGTCACTATTCTGAACCACCCTTTTTGTCCACGTGGCGCGCGTGCAGGACGCGTCATGCTGGGAGTCTAGGTCCCACTTTATCTGTGTGAAATTCGACATCGCGCGATAACCTTCCACTGATGACCGCTCGCGCGATGACTATCCACTGAGGTCTCAAACTGGCAAACGACCGATGTCTCTCCCTGGAAGACGACCGATGTATCTCCCTGGGAGACGACCGATGTCTCTCCATGGGAGACGACTGATGTCTCCCCCTGGCGACGCCCGCATGCCTCTCGCGACCCAGCGATGCCTGCATGCCTCGCGCCCCGGCGTTGCCCGCATGCCTCGCGCGCCCTGGTGACGTCCACATGCCTCGCGCCCCGGCGTTGCCCGCATGCCTCACGCCCGGCGTTGCCCGCATGCCTCGCGCGCCCTGGTGACGTCCACATGCCTCGCGCCCTGGCGATCATGTGTAGTAGGCGACCGGCGATCATGTGCTAACTAGGCGATCTCATAGTCTTCTAAACTACACTTTCCTTCCTTTTTATTTTAAATAGAAACATACTTAGAATTTATTTAAAATAAATCCCTTTTTATTCCAATTCAATTTTACAGGTCCTTACATTGGACCTTGTGCGCCGTAATTTGTGCCACTGGCTCTGCTTCTATCCATTTAGTGAAATACTCTATGGCCACGACCAAATACTTCATTTGCCTAACTGCCAATGGGAAGGGTCCCAGGACGTCGATTCCCCATGTGTGGAAAGGCCACGGGCTGTGGAGAGACCTCAGCTCTTCTGGTGGTGCTTGGTGCCAGTCTGCATGTTCCTGACATTTCTTACATCTCTGCGCATATCTTATGCAATCTTCTCTGATTGTGGGCCAATAATACCCTGCACGAACGGCTTTGGCTGCCAGAGCTCGGCCCCCAATGTGGCTTCCACATATCCCTTCGTGAAGCTTCGTAACTATGCGGGTGCATTGCGTCCCGCTTACACATGTCAAAAGTGGATGAGAGTACCCATGTCTGAACAGGTTCCCATCAATCAAGGTGTAGCGAGGTGCATTCTTTTTCACAACCCTCGCCTCCGCTGGGTCTACAGGAAGCGTCGCATCCGCTAGGTACCGTCTGTATGGTGTCATCCAGTTTTGTTCTTCCCCTACTGCATAGACCTGCGATGCCGCCTCAGTTGTCAAGCCATAGGAACTTATACGGGGTACCTTCAGCGTTTCTTGGGTCAGTGACTTATGACTCCTGGCCCCCTCTTGCACAACATTTACCATTTGTGTATCTGTGGATTCCTCTGCGGCTGTCCGAGGTGCCTTTAGGGTTTCCTGAATCACTGTCCTCTGTCTGCCCCCCTTGCCTGAACTGGCGAGTTTTGCTAACAAGTCAGCTCTGGCATTCTGCTATCGCGGTACATGCAGTAGCTCGAATTCCATGAACGTGCCTCTCAGCAAGTGTACGTAACTGAGGTAAGCAGCCAGCTGTGGATCCTTGGCTTGGTACTCTCCTGTGACCTGCCCTGTCACCAAGAGCAAATCACTTTTTGCCAACAAGCTTTCTGCACCCATCTCCTTTGCCAACAACATTCCTGCTATCAAGGCCTCGTATTTTGCTTGGTTATTGCTGGCTTTGAAAGCAAAGCGCAAAGACTGTTCTATCAGCACACCTCCTGGGCCTTCCAGTATGACCCCAGCGCCACTGCCCTGTAGATTTGACGAACCATCAACTGAAAGAACCCACCTGAAACTTGCCTCACTCTGAGGTGGACCTGCCGAGGTGAGTTCGGCCACGAAATCAGCGTAGACCTGACCTTTGATGGGACCCCTGGGCTTATATTGAATCTCAAACTCAGATAACTCCACCGCCCAATGAACCATCCGCCCCGCTACATCAGGCTTTTGCAAGACCTTATGGATGGGAAGATCCATCATCACTATAATAGCAAAACTGTGAAAATAATGACGTAACCTTCTAGACGAGAACACCACTGCTAAGGCCGCCTATTCAATAGCCTGATACCGCACCTCAGGCCCTTGTAGCACCTTACTGACAAAGTAGATGGGCCTCTGTACCTGGTCTTGCTCCTGGACGAGGATCGAGCTGATTGCTCGATCTGTAACTGCAAAGTAAAGGCGAAGTGGGACGCCTGGAATGGGTTTACACAGTACCGGAGGGCTAGCTAAGTACTCCTTCAACTTAAGGAAAGCTTCCTCGCACTCTCTGGTCCATGAGAACCTGTTGTTCCGCTTGAGGCACTGGAAATAGTGGTAGCCCTTTTCTCCTCCTGCTGAGACAAAGCGCGAGAGGGTGGCCATCCGACCTGTCAGTTGCTGGACCTCTTTTATCGTGGCGGGGCTCCTCATGGCCATAATGGCTGCACACTTCTCAGGGTTGGCTTCTATTCCACGCTTTGTTAGCAAGAACCCTAGGAACTTTCCTGCCTCCACCCTGAATACGCACTTTTCTGGATTTAGCTTCAAATTATGCTTGGCGATAGTGCGGAAGAGTTCCTCCAGATCGGTCACATGCTGCTCTCTCCGCTGGGACGTAACCACCATATCATCCACGTAGGCTTGGACGTTTTGGCCTAGCATTGGGGTGAGTATTCGATCCATCAGCCTCTGGTACGTTGCCCCTGCATTTTTCAACCCGAAGGGCATTACCCTGTAACAGTAGCTGGATTGCTCTGTCATGAACGTCGTTTTTTCTTCATCCCGTGGGTGCATTCGAATCTGATTGTACCCTGAAAAAGCATCCAGGAAACTGAGGATCTTGCAGCCAGACGCACTGTCTACCAAGGAGTCGATACTGGGCAGTGGATAGGAGTCTTTAGGACAGGCTTTATTGAGATCAGTGAAGTCGACACACATCCTCCACTTTCCACTTGACTTCTTAACCAGCACCACATTGGCTAACCATTCTGGGTACTGGATTTCCCTGATGTGCCCCGACTTCAGTAGTTTCTGGGTTTCCTCTCTGATAGTTTGCGTCTTTCTTCATTGAACTTGCGACGCCTCTGACGCACTGGGCGGACCTAGGGGTACAAATTCAGGCGATGACTCAAGAAGTCGGGGTCAATCCCCGGCATGTCAGCTGACGACCATGCAAAAGAACCCATGTGTCTTGACAGCACAGCCGCTATCTGGTCTTGGTCTTCTTGGGTCAAGGCCTTACCGAGTTTGAAGGTCTTTCCTTCAATCACCCGTTCTACCACCTCCCCTGCAGGCTCCGTTCCTCTGACAGAGGCGAGCTCCACTAGGGGGGCGAGCTCTTCCGAGTCCGAGTTGCTTCCCGCAGGAGGATGGAATGTCACTGAACATACCCCTCTCTTTGTCTTGAGGCTATTCTCGTAACACTTCCTGGCCACCTTTTGATCATATTTGATCGTGATGACTGTTTCGTTAAGCGAGGGTATCTTTACTTTCATATGAAACGACGATGACACCGCTCCTAACCTGTTTAATGCTGGCCTTCCCAACAGGATGTTATAAGCTGAAGGGGCATTAACCACAAGGTACCTGATATCCACGGTGCGAGATTTTTGCCCATCTGTGAACGTAGTCCTCAGCTCGATATATCCCCTGACTTCGACCTGATCTCCTGCGAATCCATATAAACAGCTGTCATAAGGCCTCAACTGATCAGGAGACAACTGTAACTTCTGGAAAGTCGACCAGAACATGACATCCGCAGAGCTCCCTTCGTCTACAAGGACGCGGTGTACCTTCCTTCCAACAGTGACTACGGAGATCACTATTGGGTCATTGTCGTGGGGTATCACATCCAGGCGATCTGCTTTGGTGAACACCAGGTCAGGTTCTGAAAACTGAACAGCTTGAGGTTCCTGTATCGTCATGACCTCTCTAACGTATCTTCTTCTTTGGGAGGCAGTGCATCCTCCTCCTGAAAATCCCCCTGAGATGGTGTGGACCTCTCCATGAATGGGCACCTCGTGCCCCTCGTCTCCTGTCGGGTTTGCTCCCGCCATGTCTCCCTGTGGTTCCTGCAAGTAAGGCGCTAAAAAGCCGCTTTTTACCAGGTCATCCAACTGATAACCCAAGTAAAGGCAATTGTGCAGATTGTGTCCCCGGGCTTGATGGAAATCACACCAATGGTTTTTCGAGGTCCGACTTGTTTATCGGCCTTCTGGGGAGGTTTCAACCTGCTTGCCACCTCAGGGATTGTGATGAGCTCCTTGAGGCTGACCTTGAAGCTGTGCCGGGTTGGTTTGGGCCTTCTAGGCTCGTAGGGTGCATGTCTATCTTTCTCCTCTGTGGCAACATGCACCCTTAGGGGTTGGGTGCGTACTAGGGCGCGAGGTTTGGAGGGGTCGACCCTTGCACGCTTTTCAGCGACTCTTCCTTCTGCCGTGATATGGGCGAGCGCCCTGCACTGTATCTCATCAAATGTCCTTGCTGGACATCGTATAAGTGCGTCGCTGAAGGGTCCAGGAAGGATTCCCCTCTCAAAGGCATGCACTATCATAGCATCGTCCTTGGTTGGTAGTCTCACCACCAATGCCGCAAACCGGTTGAGGAAATCCTTCAGTGGTTCCTCCTGGAACTGCTTTACATCAAAGAGGTCGAACGCCACCGGCATCCGAGCCCGATTGACAATGAACTGTTTCTTGAACAATTCTGCAAACTGCTCGAAGGACGTAATGTGTCCATCTGGGAGTCCTACGAACCAGTTCAGCGCTGTCCCTGCAAAAGTACCCATGAACAGCTTGCAGTGCATGGCATCAGTCCCCCCAGAGATCATCATTTGTGTATGGAACGCCGTGATGTGGGCTTCTGGATCTTCTACTCCTGTAAAAGTAATCTTTGGGATTACAATAGACGCTGGTATTACTGTCTGCATGATCTCCTGCGAGAAAGGCATGGGTCGAGGCCTGGCTGGAGGCATGGCCCCCTGTCCCGCTGCTGCCCTTTCTCCCATTCCTCTTCTCAGTTCCTCGTTGGCTCTCTGCAATTCCTCATTCGCCACCAAAGACGCGTTCAGGTCAGCCCTAAACTGTTCCTGCCTTAGGGCCTGATCAGCGCTGGAGGCGGTGAACGCCTGCTGGAGATTGCGGATTGTCTCCATGAGCTCCTGGATTGTGGCGGTGTGATTACCATCGCCTCCTCCAGTGACACCTTGCCTAATGCCTCTCATGCTATCTGACTTTTCTCTTCAAAACTGTGGATGGGACCTAGTTTTATCGGGCCCCACGGTGGGCGCCAAATGTTCTTGCCGGTTGACCCGCTGTCGGTCAAACTCTACGGTCGTCAGCACCTTCTTCTTCCTCCTTCACTGTTAGGATGACTTGCCTGCAAAGAAAGAAAGAGAGGCGCCCTCGCGGCCGTGTGCACTTCGACGCTCAAGTCAAAACTAGGGCAAAAAACACCAAGTGTATAGTAAAATAGTGATAGTCTAAAAAACTGCGTACCTTCCCCTGGAGCCTTAAGCCCCTTTTATAGGGAGTCATTAGGTTATCTCTTGTAACCAACTTTCCCTGCATGGAACTTTATCTTTAGCAGGAAAATATTTAGTGAGTGAGAGAATGTTGTTATACATGCGTAATCTTTAACAGCGTATCTTTGTATATTTGGAGTGCTACTGCTGCCACCTGCATATCAATGAAATATTACTAGGAACAATATTTTTTATCTCTTAATCCTCTGGCGTCTATGGCGGTAACCTTCTATCTTTAAGCAATTATCTTTATGAGCGAATATCACAGCATATTGTTAACCCTCACGTTGCGGGGTCTATCCTTATGATTTAAACTAATCTCCCGCGGGCCTTTAAACCTTTCACGTGCCATTACATGCAACTCTAAGGATAAATCTCTTATGTCAAAGCTTAGCGTTTTCCGAGGACTGATCACCCTTCTCTGAGGAGGCACACCGATCACCCTTCTCCGAGGGAACACACCGATGACTGATCACCCTTCTCTGAGGGGAAACCCTGATGACCGATCACCCTTCTCTGAGGGAACACACTGATGACAGATCACCCCTCTCTGAGGAGGCACACCGATCACCCTTCTCCGAGGGAACACACCAATGACTGATCACCCCTCTCTGAGGGTACACATTGATGACCGATCACCCGCTAATCTAAGCTGCCTGCGAGGTCCACTCCACGTGGCTTTGGCCCATGCTGTGGGACCCAGCTGAAGTGGCTTACCCTTTACTATCTGTTCTCGACGACCGAGGTCTGGCCACTACAGTTATGTATTAAAAATTCCCTAGAGAAGGGATATTATTTTGAAGAAAATACAATGTATGAGATGGATGTATTGTATTATATAAACATATGTTAATTTTGATATTATTGTTTCATGTTTATTTTATGATATAAATATGAATAAGATTTTAGGGACGTTACAGTTAACAAGTTATGTATCTTAGGATTCATCATAACATTTGATTCACAATTGCAAATGCATGAAAAATATTCATAATTCGTATCTTAATTCAATAACCATGATTTGAGATTATTGGAGGACATATTACACAAATTCTCTAAGACAACCAATGTAGCATATTACATTGATTACCTTATAAAATTGATGTATTATGTTTTCCAATCAGCTTAAAATTCTCTAGAAGACATCCATTATATCAATTTTAGTCTTACTCATTGTAATATTTTTAGGTTTTACATCGATTTAAGAAATGATGTAAAACCTATTTCACTTATTACACCAGTGACATCTACAAAAGGTATGAAATTGATGTAAATATATAATAACAAATAAATTATGTTAAATGTTCCGTTTTTAGGAGTGAAATCATACTTAAATAACAATCTAGCTTTCCTCACTACCAAAATTTTTAATTTTGCCAGAGATTTTTTAGAAGAGGTTATGAGGACCTCCACTAAGACACACATATAATGAAGGTTTTCTGAAATTTTGATAAGTCTTCACAATTTTACCAACATAATAGATTTCGTACCTTATTTTTCACTTTCCAATATTTTTTCGTATGAGAGGCACACTCTTTCTCATGTTTTTTTTTACAATCTAAACCTTGCTTAGTCTTAGAAAACCATGTTCAACTCTCTCACATTTTTTACACACTAAGCTTTCCTTAGCCCTAGAAAATCATCTTCAACTTATTTGTTCTTCTCTTTGAATTGAAGCTCCATTTCTCTCTTTTTTTTTTTGGTTATATTTGGTATTCATTTTCTTTTTGTCCTATTTGATTTTTCAAATTTGATTTTCATTTTCTCCATTTCTCATTTTCAGAGTTGTGGTGCGTTTTGCATGTCCGTGCCTCGGGTCTCTACTCAAGGATCGAATACCAACTCTTGGAACACTGTCTTTGATTTGTCTTAGGTATGCTCTTCTCTCATTGTAATAATCTTTATTTTCTTGGTTTGATAGCATGTTCTTTGTGTTTGAGCTATGTTTTTCTTATAATTGTTCTTTAGTGTTTTTTAATAATGGTTTGCGAAGGGTTTTGACTTTAGTAATTTCTATACTATCAAATTTGTGTAATCCTTCAAGTGTGTGAGTAACAAAGAGAGATTCAAAATTTGTGATGGATTTTGATGCCATCATTTGTGATAACCTTCATTGAAATTAAGTATGTAGTTGCTTCATCAATCATCTTCGAACGATGCGGTGCAGTTGATGTCACTTTTCCTCGTGCTCTCTCCCATGCTAAAATTGTCTAAAAATGATATAACAGTGGCATATTACACAATTTTCTTTTTCCATAATTTTTATCCAAGAATTTTGTAGTAAATGATTAACTCTAATTTTTGAAACCTAAGACAGAAGGTGTCAATGACCATCTTAACTTTCTATTGTTGATTGCTAATAGCAAAACCTTAAATTCCAACATTCCCTATCTTTGAAGGGTGTACTGACCAGTCCTCGGACGTCAGCTGGGTCCCACAGCATGGGCCAAAGCCACGTGGAGTGGACCCCACAGGGGGTATTGAACAGAAAGGGGTGATGAGTCATCAGCCTGCAGAAAGGGGTGATTAGTCCTCAGCCTACAGAGAAGGGTGGGTGATCAGTCCTCGGCAACAGAGTGTGGCGAGGTGACATCGGTCCTGGGTGACTTGAACAATGTAACCAGAACAGTTAAGATTGGTTCCCAGTGTGGGCCAATGACCAGTTAAATACCCAGAGGTAGGGAGAGGCCTGGATCACGAAGTGCCTATGAGGGTAGCAGGGAGAGCACAGTTGGGTGTAGAGTCCTGAGGGGACAAGTACACACCAGAACTAGGGTTTTCCCAATAAAGCTACATGCATGGCACGTGAACAGTGAAGGCACTCCCAGAACAGGTGGCCCCAGAGACTAGGTGCACAAGGAGGCACCCAGGTGGTCACCCTGTTAAAGTTTGCACTCCAGAGAAGGAAACCTTATGTGCTAGATTACCCTAAGATTGGGTGATAGCGGCACAAGGGTATTCCAGTAAACCCGAAATATGGCTAGCAGCGCAGTAAACCCTAATTAGGGCTAGCGGCGCAGTAAACCCTAGACTATATAAGGGACAGTGAAATACTTCACAAAGGTACGCAGTTGCTAGACCTAAACACAGAGAAACTCAATACGCTTGGTGTTTCTTGCCCTACACTGACTTGAGCGTTGGGGTGCAAACGGCCTCTAGGGCGCCCCTTTCTCTTTTGCAGGTGCAGATTGTTTCGTAAAGAACCAAGCACATATCAACGTGAGGAAGGTGGTGCGTGAGTGTCGTGGAGTCAACTGACAGGCGAGTCAATCGGCAAGAACATTTGGCGCCCACCGTGGGGCCGGAGTAAAACAAGGTCCCATACACGAGAGAGAGAGTAAAAACCACAGAAGATGAGGAAGACACGGATTATGTAAGGACCTGAAAAATTTATTGGAATAAAAGAGTATATTTTAAATAAATTCTAAATATGTTTTATTTAAGTTAAAAAGGAAGGAAAGTGCAGTCTAGAAAACGATAAGAGTTCTTTGTTAATACATAATCGCCGGTCGCCTAGACTGCATGTCGTCGCCAGGGCGCGAGGCATGCAGGCGTCGCCAGGGCAAGATGCATGCGGGCATCATCAGGGGGAGACATCGGTCGTTCGCCAGGGAGAGGTCATCGGTGGATAGCCTTCGCGCGAGAGGTCATCGGTGGATGGCCTTCGCACGAGAGGTCATCGGTGGATAGCCTTCGCGGGAGAGGTCATCGGTGGATAGACTTCGCGCATATGGTCATCGGTGAAAGGTCATCGCGCAACGTCGAGTTACACACAGAGAAGGTAGGACCCAGACTTCCAGCATGGAACGTCCTGCACGCGCGCCACGTAGACAAAAAGAGTGGTTCAGAATAGTGACCTCAGAGTGTTAGCCTGCGCAGAGGCACGCTCAGTAGTACTGTTCAGGGAGTGGTTGGCCTGCGCAAGAGACAACTGTAGTCGTACTGTTCAGGGAAACGTACACTCAGACTTCTCTGCAGAGTGGGTGTGGCAGCTGCTTTTGGTGGATAAGTTGGTTTAAGATGCAGAGACCCACTGCTGAGAGAAAAAAAAACGTTGCAGCATTCAAAGAGAGAAAGAGTGAGTTACCTCCCTTCTCCTCCAGATATCTCCTTCGCGCTGCGATTCTAGCATCTTCACACAAGAGTACGACGAGAGGCAGCACCATTAGAGCACCTGGGAGGTTCTCTGCAAGTCCTTCAACCAGACGCAAAAACAGAGCCAAGGCGTTGTTCAAGCTTCGTTGGGTTTCGGAGCTCCTGGTGTTTTGCGCAAGTCCAGGTAAGGGATGCTAGACTTCATTTTCAATACAAGCCATAGTTTAGCTATTTCTGAAGTGAGGGCGACGTGGTCGCCGGTTTTCGTTTTCATCTTTGTAAAATGCTCTGTGCTATGTGTTTGGGCGACGTGGTCGCCGGTTTTAAATGCAGACTTCGAAATACCCTGTTTTTGAACTAGATCGCCGGTTTTGGCGTTGTTTGCGAACTCCCTGTTTTTGGTGTTGCTTTGAAAACGGTTTGAGATTTAAATGAGATATTCGAAAATAAGAACCTTGGAGTGAGTTTTGCGGTGATTGAAATCATTCATTTAAGTGTTGTATGATGTGTTGAATGTTGTGGATGTGGGATCAAGGCATAGTATTTTCAGGAAAGAAAATACCGTGTAAGATCGTGTAGGATGTGCATTGATCGGTGATGTCTATAATGAGATTATCCTGACTCTCCTGAGATAATGGATTCATATAGATGAAGTTATTCAGGCGTTGAGAGTCGAAGGAGGTTCATATGTATGGGTGAGTCGTGTGAAAAAGAACGAGCTCGGCCTGTTATATGGATTAACCCTGTCATACTGTGAGAATGATGAACTTGAGATCGAGAATGTGTTGATGCGCATAGCTGTGGAAACATTACAACAGCTTTGTATGACAGGTGCAGAATCTCTGAGTCTAGTCAATGCACGAGTCTTCCGGAAGTAGTGTCAAGTGTCTTGTGTGCTGGGTCAGTGGTGGTCTGACATGTGAAATGAGGAACTTGAAATTTATAGACACTTGATGCAGTTTTGTGAAATAGAATGACTCTTGAGAATATTGTGAAATGTGTGATTTCTGGGCGATCAGGTGAAGGGTATTGAGAAAATCTATAGCTTTACGTGAATATCTTGAAAATTGCTTACCCTGATTTTAATGTTCTTATTTAAACTCTCTTTAAAATATCTAGCTTACCCTGCGTGTTTTGCTCGTTGGCTGTTTTTCTCTTTAAACTGTGATGATCGTGTATAACTTACACGGGAGCAGATGATCTTCCAGGATGTAGAGCTCCTTAGTGAGTGGTCGCCGAGGAAGAGATCGCCGGTTTTCTATCTCTTGGTGGTGATCGCCGGATTTATGTCCTGCTAGCAGATCGCCTGTTTTGGGCCTTCTGTTACCAGATCGCCGGTTCATGTGTGGAGACCGCCGGTCTTGTTGTATTTGATTGAATTTCGTTAAATTTTGAAAACATTTGACTGGTTATGTATTAAACTCCCTAAGAGGAGCAACTTCATTACTTATATATATTATCATTCTTCAATATTATTTGTTCACCTTTATTTTCATTATACATGTATGTATGGCTTTATAGTGGCGGGATGTTACATTAATGGTATCAGAGCAGTTCGTCCTTAGGACGACCTGAGGGCTGTGGATCCATTGTGTTTCTTCTGCTCATAAAATCTATTTGAGTTTTAAATAACAACTATAGTGAAAGGTTTTCAAAAGCGTTTTTAGTATTGAAATTTTGTGTGTGCCTTAGTGAATGTAGGCTCTAATTGAAAATCTTGGTATTAAGAATGAGAAGATCCTGATAAAGTAATGAGGGTGCACACTCATAACTGGATCGAGATGATTCTTAATCTTAATTCCAAAGGTTTGATGTTTAGCCTACATTGAATTCTGGTGTGATTTATTTAGTGTTCTTGTAATTGACTGAGAGTGGTCGTTTGGATTAATGTTTACGCACCGGTAACTGTTCTAGTGTTTTGTTTGAAGTTATAAGTGTGATAATCCTGTTGATGAACTCAAATTCTTAATGACTTTGAGATGCTGACCTTTGTAAGGTCTAGATGGTATATCCTGAATGAATTGATTTCTGATCGATCTCATTCTTGTAGTTGTAGGGAATATAGAAACCAATAGATTCAGAATCAAAAACGAAGAAGATGGCACGTAGACCTTCTACCCCACCCCAACCTTCCTCAGAGATGAGCCAGATTGCCAAGGCCATCGAGATGATGGCAACTGCCATTCAGCAGTAGAATGCAGCGATGGCTCAGAACCATCAAGCTACAATGCAACACTGGGAAACTGCTCGATCTGCGGAGACAAACTCCCACGTCGGTCAGCCTCAAGAACAGATGGGACTGACCGAGTTCATGAGGCACAACCCACCCAAGTTCAGTGGGAATGCTACCCCTGACCAGGCAGATCAGTGGGTCAGAGAGTTGGAGAAAATCTTTAGGGCGACCTCCTGCCCTGAAGAGAAGAAATTGCTGTTCGCCACTTATCTGCTATCAGGAGAAGCTGAGTTCTGGTGGATGGGAGCTCAGCAGATGATGGAGGCCCGAGGGGATGTATTGGATTGGGAGAGCTTCAGGGTGAAGTTCTTGGAGAAATACTTCCCTGACAGCGCCAAGTTTGCGAGGGAAGCTGAGTTCCTGAAGTTGGAGCAGGGGGATATGTCAGTGAACGCCTATGCTGCTCGTTTTGAGTACCTCGCCCGGTTCTATACCCAGGCGACCTCTGAGGCCTGGAGGTGTAGGAAGTTCGAAGAGGGGCTGAAGCATGGACTGAAGAAGACCATAGCCCCGATGTGCATCAGGGAATTTCACGCCTTAGTAGAAAAGGCGAAGATGGTGGAGACCCTGGAGAAGGGTGATTCTCGGGTGATCAGGTCACACCCAGGAGGTTCTTCCAGTGGGAAAGCTAAGGCACAGCACTCACAAAGCAAGCCCTATACGAGGCCTCCACCACATCGGGTGGGAACAACGTCATCCCAGTTTCAGCAGCGGCAACCTTGGAAACCCAAGTGTTTCCATTGTGGTGGACCACACACGCCCAACGTGTGCCCCAAGAAGGCTTCAGAGAGAAGGTGTTTTACCTGCCAAAAGACAGGGCACGTTGCTAGAGAATGCCCTAGCAGGAATGGGGCGACCCAACCCAGTGGCTCCCAGCAGATGAGAAACGAAGGCAGCAGACCTCAGGCGACAGGGAGAGTGTTTGCCATGTCTGGAGCAGAAGCATCTCAGTCAGGTAACCTCGTACAAGGTGTTTGTTTTATAGCTGGTAGAGGTGTAAAAGCTTTGTTTGATTCTGGAGCGACACACTCCTTTGTGTCAAGCCTGTGTGTAGCCGAGTTGGGCCTTCTAGTGAAGGGGTTACCTTTCGAACTGTTGGTCTCTACACCTGCGTCAGGACAGGTGATGACCTCTACAGTGTGCCCCGAATGTCCAGTGATTGTAGAGGGACGCAGATTCAAGGTGAACTTGATCTGCCTACCTCTTCAGGACCTAGATGTTATCCTGGGAATGGATTGGTTAGCTGCCAATCACGTTCTCATTGACTGCGGTAGTCAGAGGATTGCGTTTCCAGACCTCCAAGGATCAGATGTAATATCTGCTCAGCAAGGGCAGTCAGAGTTGGAAGAAGGGGCGAGGTGCTTCGTGATACTCGCTCGGTCGGAGGTGGAGAATAAAGGGGACGTAAGCAGAATACCCGTGGTGAAAGATTTCACGGATGTATTCCCAGAAGAAGTACCTGGGTTACCCCCTAAGAGAGAAGTGGAATTCTCTATTGACTTGGTACCTGGAGCTGGACCAGTGTCAATGGCACCTTACAGGATGGCACCAGCCGAGTTAGTGGAGTTAAAGAAGCAAGTGGAAGAGTTGCTGGAGAAGCAATTCATCAGACCCAGTGTATCTCCATGGGGAGCTCCAGTGCTCCTAGTCAAGAAGAAGGATGGAGGGTCTCGGCTGTGTATAGATTACAGGCAGTTGAACAAGTTGACCATCAAGAACAAGTACCCCCTGCCAAGGATTGATGATTTGATGGATCAAATACATGGGGCCTCGGTGTTCTCCAAGATTGATCTGAGATCGGGGTACCACCAAATTTTGGTAAAAGCTGAAGATGTTCAAAAGACAGCTTTTAGGTCTCGGTATGGGCACTATGAGTATGTAGTGATGCCGTTTGGAGTCACCAATGCTCCAGCCCTGTTCATGGACTACATGAATAGGATTTTTCGCCCTTTCTTGGATAAGTTTGTGGTGGTCTTCATAGACGACATCCTCATTTATTCAAGGACCGAGGAAGAGCATGAGGAACACCTGAAGACAGTATTGGAGATACTGAGGGAGAAGCAACTCTATGCCAAGTTCTCTAAGTGCGAGTTCTGGCTGAAGGAAGTTAACTTCTTAGGACACGTGATATCTGCCCAGGGGATCTCGGTGGATCCAGCCAAGGTAGAGGCAGTGCTGCAGTGGGAACGTCCAAAGACAGTCACCGAGATAAGGAGCTTTGTGGGGTTGGCGGGCTACTATCGGAGGTTTATTGAGGACTTTTCCAAGGTAGTGGCTCCCTTAACATAGCTGACCCGCAAGGATCAACCTTTTGCTTGGACCGACCAATGTGAGCAGAGCTTCATGGAATTAAAGGAGAGGTTGACTAGTGCTCCAGTGCTGGTGATCCCCGAGGTAGGAAGACCTTTTGATGTCTTCTGTGACGCTTCACATCAGGGCTTGGGATGTGTTTTGATGCAAGAGAAGGGAGTGGTTGCATATGCTTCAAGGCAACTCAAGATTCATGAGAGAAACTACCCCACGCATGATTTGGAGTTGGCGGCTGTTGTAAGGACCTGTAAAATTGAATTGGAATAAAAAGGGTTATATTTTAAAAAGAATTCTATGTATGTTTCATTTAAAATAAAAAGGGAGGAAAAGTTAAGTTTAGAAGACTATGAGATCGCCGGTCGCCTGCTACACATGAGCGCCAGGTGGACGTCGCCAGGGCGCGAGGCATGCAGGCATCGTGCGGGCGCGAGAGGCATGCAGGCATCGCGCGGGCGCGAGGCATGTGGATGTGGCCAAGGCGCGAGAGGGATGCGGGCATTGCCAGGGCGCGAGGCATGCGGGCATTGCCAGGGCGCGAGGCATGTGGACGTGGCCAGGGCGCGAGAGTTATGAGGGCGTCGCCAGGGAAGACATCGGTCGTCCCCCAAAGGAAGACATCGGTCGTCTTCCAGGGCGAAGGAGACATCGGTCGTCTTCCAGGGCGAAGGAGACATCGGTCGTCTTCCAGGGCGAAGGAGACATCGGTCGTCTTCCAGGGCGAAGGAGACATCGGTCGTCTTCCAGGGCGAAGGAGACATCGGTCGTTCGCCAGGATGAGTCAGCAGTGGAAAGTTATCGCACGACGTCCAGTTTCACACAGAGTAAAGTGGGACCCAGACTCCCAACATGAAACGTCCTGCACGCGCGCCACGTAGACAAAAAGGGTGGTTCAGAATAGTGACATCAGAATGTTGGCATGCGCAAGAGTCACTCGCGGTCGTACTGTTCAGAGCAGTGGTTCTCAGGCTTTCCTGCAGAAGGGGTGACAGCAGCAGCATACGTGGACAGGTAAGCTGGAATTCAAAAGCCACTGCGGGAATGGCAAAGAGCGTTACAGACTCAAGAGTGCTAGAGTGAGTGCAAACTTCCTCCCTCTCTTCTTCCCTTCCTTGCGTTGAGACTCAGGCAACCTCCAGCATCAGTGCGACAAGCGACGTTGCCCTTAAAGCACCTGAGAGGTTCTCTGCAAGTCCTTCAAACCAGACGCGAAAACAGAGCCAAGGCATTCTTTAAGCTTCGTTGGGTTTCGGAGCTCCTGGTGTTTTGCGCAAGTCCAGGTAAGGGAAGCTAGCCTTCATTTTCAATACAAGTCATAGATTAGCTGTTTCTGAAGTGAGGGCGACGTGGTCGCCGGTTTTCGTTTTCATCTTCGTGAATGCTCTGTTTATATGTGTTTGGGCGACGTGGTCGCCGGTTTTATATACAGACTTCGAAATACCTTGTTTTTGAACCAGATCGCCGGTTTTTGGCGTTGTTTGCGAACTCTCTGTTTTTGGTGCTGCTTTGAAACTGTCTGAGACTTAAATGAGATATTCGAAAATAAGAACCTTGGATTGAGTTTTGCTGTGATTGAAATTGTTCCTTTAAGTGCTATGTGATGTGTTGAATGTGGTGAATGTGGGATCGAGGCATAGTATTTTCAGGAAAGAAAATACCGTGTAAGATCGTGTAGGATGTGCATTGATCGGTGATTCCTAATGAGATATCCTGACTCTGCTGAGATAATGGAATCCCATAGAGGAAGTTACTCAGTTGTGGAGAGTCGAAGGAGGTTCATAGGAATGGGTGAGTCGTGTGAAACAGAACGAGCTCGGCCTGTTCTATGGATTAACCCTGTCATACCGGGAGAACTATTGACATTGAGATTATATATGCGCATGCTGTGTGGATTCACAGCGACCCTGTGTGGATTTCACAGTGGTATGGTATGACAGGTGCAGATCTCTGAGTCTAATCAATGCATGAGTCTTCCGGAAGTAGTGTCAAGTGTCTTGTGTGCTGAGTCAGTGGTGGTCTGACATGTGAAATGAGGAACTTGAAATTGATAGACACTTGATACAGTTGTGAAATAGAATGACTCTGGAAAATATTGTGAAATATATGACTTCTTGGCGATCAGGTGAAGGAAATGAGAAAATGTATAGTTTTACGTGGTTACCTTGAAATTGTTTTACCTTGATTTTAATGGTTATATATAAACTCTCTTTAAAATATCTAGCTTACCCTGCGTATTTTGGTTCTGTGGTTGTTTTTCTTAAAACTGTGATGATCGTGTATAATTTACACGGGAGCAGATGATTTTCCAGGAAGTAGAGCTCCTTAGTGTGTGGTCGCCGGAAGGAGATCGCCTGATTTCTGTTCTGGTAGCCGATCGGCTGTTTTGGGTCCTCTGATAGGAGATCGGCCTCGTCCGATAGGAGATCGGTCTCTTCCGATAGGAGATCGCCTGCTTTGTTTTTTTTACTGTAATTTGTTTATGTTTCTGGAAAATTTGACCGAATTTGTATTAAACTCCCTGTGAGGAGAAACTACATTTTATATATATAATATTTTGTTCACTTCAATCTATTTGTTACCTTTATTTTCATTATATACATTTGTATAGTATTTTGGCGGGATGTTACAGCTGTGGTATTTGCCTTGAAGATCTGGAGGCACTATTTATATGGAGCTCGGTTCCAGGTGTTCAGTGACCATAAGAGCCTGAAATATCTGTTCAATCAGAAGGAACTAAACATGAGACAAAGAAGGTGGATGGAGTTTCTAAAGGACTACGATTTTCAACTCATGTATCATCCAGGGAGGGCCAATGTAGTGGCTGATGCTTTGAGTAGGAAATCAATACAAGTCGCCATCATGATGATGGAAGAGCAGAAACTGATCGAGCAGTTCAGAGACTTAAACCTTGGAATAGAATTTCACGTGAATCACATTAGTTGTAGTAAGCTGGCTATAACTAATGACTTCCTTGGGATGTTAAGGGATAAGCAGTTGGAGGACCCTAGTCTAAAGCGTACTGTGGAGTCACTAGGGACAGATCAGGCGAGAGACTTTGTGATGGGCGATGATGGGATCTTGAGATTTAATGGCAGAATTTGCATCCCTGCAAATGAAGAGTTGAAGAAGATGATCCTAGAAGAAGGTCATAAGAGTCGCCTTAACCTTCATCCAGGCATGAACAAGATGTACCATGACTTGAAGGAGTCATTTTGGTGGTCGGGCATGAAGAGAGACATCGCCCAGTATGTTGCAACCTGCTTAACGTGTCAGAAGGCGAAGGTAGAGCATCAAAGACCTGGCGGGCTGTTGCAGCAACTGGATATCCCTTAGTGGAAATGGGACAGCATCGCCATGGATTTTGTCACCCATTTACCCAGATCGATAAAGGGTCATGATGCAATCTGGGTTATCATTGATAGGCTGACAAAGAGTGCCCACTTCCTTCCAGTGAATATGAAGATGCCTATGGCCAAGCTGGCACAGTTATACATCCAAGAAATAGTGAGGTTGCATGGAGTGCCTTCCAGCATCGTTTCAGATAGAGATCCC
Source organism: Phaseolus lunatus (assembly GCA_013389735.1). Taxonomy (NCBI): domain Eukaryota; kingdom Viridiplantae; phylum Streptophyta; class Magnoliopsida; order Fabales; family Fabaceae; genus Phaseolus; species Phaseolus lunatus. The sequence goes on from CM023867.1 coordinate 16,293,046, forward strand.
AGGTTCACTTCACGGTTTTGGCAGACCTTGCAAGAGTGCTTGGGAACTAAGTTGAGGATGAGCTCTGCATATCATCCCCAAACAGATGGTCAGTCAGAGAGAACGATCCAATCCTTGGAAGATCTGCTGAGGACGTGCGTCTTGGATCAATTGGGAAGTTGGGACGAGGTGTTGCCACTGGTGGAGTTTACCTATAATAATAGCTACCACGCCAGTATTGGGATGGCACCATATGAAGCCCTGTATGGGAGGAAATGCAGAACTCCCTTATGTTGGTACCAGGAGGGCGAGGCAGTCTTGGTTGGGCCAGAGTTGATTCAGCACACGACCGAGAAGGTGAAACAGATACAAAGCAGAATGAAAGCTTCTCAGAGTAGGCAGAAGTCCTATGCCGATCAGAGGAGAAAGCCTTTGGAGTTTGCTGCTGGAGACCACGTGTTCATGAAAGTGACACCAACCAAGGGTGTAGGACGGGCGATCAGGTCAAAGAAGTTGTCCCCTAGGTTCGTGGGACCATATCTGATCTTAAGAAAGGTTGGTCCAGTGGCTTATGAGATCGCCCTACCTCCCCATTTAGCGAATCTGCACAATGTCTTTCACGTGTCACAACTGAGGAAATACATGGCAGACCCTAGTCATGTGCTGGATGTAGACGATGTGTAGATCAGGGATGACTTGTCCTTTGAAGCAAAACCAGTCAGGATTGACGATCGGCAAAGTAAACAGCTCAGAGGCAAGACCATCAACATGGTGAAAGTGGTGTGGGATGAGAGATCGGGGGATTCAACTTGGGAGTTAGAAGAACCCATGAGGGAGGCTTATCCATACCTCTTTTCCTTGTAATTCAATTTTCGGGGACGAAAATTTTTCTTGATGGGGAGAATGTAAGGACCTGAAAAATTTATTGGAATAAAAGAGTATATTTTAAATAAATTCTAAATATGTTTTATTTAAGTTAAAAAGGAAGGAAAGTGCAGTCTAGAAAACGATAAGAGTTCTTTGTTAATACATAATCGCCGGTCGCCTAGACTGCATGTCGTCGCCAGGGCACGAGGCATGCAGGCATCGCCAGGGCAAGATGCATGCGGGCATCATCAGGGGGAGACATCGGTCGTTCGCCAGGGAGAAGTCATCGGTGGATAGCCTTCGCGCGAGAGGTCATCGGTGGATGGCCTTCGCACGAGAGGTCATCGGTGGATAGCCTTCGCGGGAGAGGTCATTGGTGGATAGACTTCGCGCCTATGGTCATCGGTGAAAGGTCATCGCGCGACGTCGAGTTACACACAGAGAAGGTGGGACCCAGACTTCCAGCATGGAACGTCCTGCACGCGCGCCACGTAGACAAAAAGAGTGGTTCAGAATAGTGACCTCAGAGTGTTAGCCTGCGCAGAGGCACGCTCAGTAGTATTGTTCAGGGAGTGGTTGGCCTGCGCAAGAGACAACTGTAGTCGTACTCTTCAGGGAAACGTACACTCAGACTTCTCTGCAGAGTGGGTGTGGCAGCTGCTTTTGGTGGATAAGTTGGTTTAAGATGCAGAGACCCACTGCTGAGAGAAAAAAAAACGTTGCAGCATTCAAAGAGAGAAAGAGTGAGTTACCTCCCTTCTCCTCCAGATATCTCCTTCGCGCTGCGATTCTAGCATCTTCACACAAGAGTACGACGAGAGGCAGCACCATTAGAGCACCTGGGAGGTTCTCTGCAAGTCCTTCAACCAGACGCAAAAACAGAGCCAAGGCGTTGTTCAAGCTTCGTTGGGTTTCGGAGCTCCTGGTGTTTTGCGCAAGTCCAGGTAAGGGATGCTAGACTTCATTTTCAATACAAGCCATAGTTTAGCTATTTCTGAAGTGAGGGCGACGTGGTCGCCGGTTTTCGTTTTCATCTTTGTAAAATGCTCTGTGCTATGTGTTTGGGCGACGTGGTCGCCAGTTTTAAATGCAGACTTCGAAATACCCTGTTTTTGAACTAGATCGCCGGTTTTGGCATTGTTTGCGAACTCCCTGTTTTTGGTGTTGCTTTGAAAACGGTTTGAGATTTAAATGAGATATTCGAAAATAAGAACCTTGGAGTGAGTTTTGCGGTGATTGAAATCATTCATTTAAGTGTTGTATGATGTGTTGAATGTTGTGAATATGGATCAAGGCATAGTATTTTCAGGAAAGAAAATACCGTGTAAGATCGTGTAGGATGTGCATTGATCGGTGATGTCTATAATGAGATTATCCTGACTCTCCTGAGATAATGGATTCATATAGATGAAGTTATTCAGGCGTTGAGAGTCGAAGGAGGTTCATATGTATGGGTGAGTCGTGTGAAAAAGAACGAGCTCGGCCTGTTATATGGATTAACCCTGTCATACTGTGAGAATGATGAACTTGAGATCGAGAATGTGTTGATGCGCATAGCTGTGGAAACATTACAACAGCTTTGTATGACAGGTGCAGAATCTCTGAGTCTAGTCAATGCACGAGTCTTCCGGAAGTAGTGTCAAGTGTCTTGTGTGCTGGGTCAGTGGTGGTCTGACTTGTGAAATGAGGAACTTGAAATTTATAGACACTTGATGCAGTTTTGTGAAATAGAATGACTCTTGAGAATATTGTGAAATGTGTGATTTCTGGGCGATCAGGTGAAGGGTATTGAGAAAATCTATAGCTTTACGTGAATATCTTGAAAATTGCTTACCCTGATTTTAATGTTCTTATTTAAACTCTCTTTAAAATATCTAGCTTACCCTGCGTGTTTTGCTCGTTGGCTGTTTTTCTCTTTAAACTGTGATGATCGTGTATAACTTACACGGGAGCAGATGATCTTCCAGGATGTAGAGCTCCTTAGTGAGTGGTCGCCGAGGAAGAGATCGCCGGTTTTCTATCTCTTGGTGGTGATCGCCGGATTTATGTCTTGCTAGCAGATCGCCTGTTTTGGGCCTTCTATTACCAGATCGCCGGTTCATGTGTGGAGACCGCCGGTCTTGTTGTATTTGATTGAATTTCGTTAAATTTTGAAAACATTTGACTGGTTATGTATTAAACTCCCTAAGAGGAGCAACTTCATTACTTATATATATATTATCATTCTTCAATATTATTTGTTCACCTTTATTTTCATTATACATGTATGTATGGCTTTATAGTGGCGGGATGTTACAGATTCGTTCCACCAAATGGAGGCGACAACGTTACCATGCAACAACTTATGGAAACGATGCGCGCCCTCCAAGAGACGGTGGCGGAGTCCAGAGCGCACCAGGCACGTATGCAGGAAGACCTGGCCGCCTCACAGGCCAGGAATGAAGAGTTGCACCGAGCGAATGAGGAGCTGCGCTTGAATTTGCAACACATGCAACAAGCTGGAGATCGTGGGGAAGATGATCGAGCCCCACCAGTGCCCCCAAGGGCATTTCCCATGCCTTTCTCCCAGGCGATTATGAACACGGTGGTCCTAGCCACCTTTGTAGGGCCTAAGACCGTGTTCACCGGGAAAGAGGATCCTGAAACGCATCTCACTGCTTTCCATACGCAGATGATGTTGTCAGGAGGGTCCGACGCAGTGCACTGTAAGCTCTTTATGGCCACACTGATAGGAACTGTGCTAGAATGGTTCGTGAGTTTGCCTGAAGGACATATCACGTCTTTTGCGCAATTCTCAGCGCTGTTCAGGGAGCAATATCTTGTCAACAGGGCCCCTCCACCAGTGTCTTATGACCTTTTCGATGTAAGGCAGCACCAGAGGGAGTCCCTTAAAGATTACCTCAATAGGTTTGGGGCGATGGTGGTAAGGTTGCACACCAAGGATGAAGACATGGTGGTGCACGCCTTCAGGAAGGGCGTATTGCCAGGGCCTTTCAGCGAATCTCTGATACGCAGCCGCCCCAAGACTTTCGGCGACATAAAACGACGTGCTGTGGCCGACATTGTCGCCGCGGGAGAGCTCAGCGAGAAGCGAGAAAGCACAGTCTCGTTAAGGCCCCGAGCGCCTAGTCGACCTCAACTGCTGCGGGTGCACGAGGCAACCACAAAGAAGAATGCTCAAGGGAAACATAAACCCTATGAGCCCCGAAAATCACAACCTAGGGTGCGAGTCAAGGATGACATGCCCCCTAGGCATGAGTTTGTGGTGGAGTTAAAGGAATTGATTGCCATTCCTAATGTGGCAGAAAGATTGAAGATGCCCCCAAAGAGTGACAAGAGGCTGGGGCCAAACAAAAACGCCTGGTGCGAGTTCCATCAGGCCTTTTGTAAGGACCTGTAAAATTGAACTGGAATAAAAAGGGTTATATTTTAAAAGAATTCTATGTATGTTTTATTTAGAATAGAAAGGGAGGAAAAAGTTAAGTTTAGAAGGCTATGAGATCGCCGGTCGCCTGCTACACATGAGCGCCAGGTGGACGTCGCGCGGGCACGAGAGGCATGCAGGCATCGCGCGGGCGCGAGAAGCATGCAGGCATCGCGCGGGCGCGAGAGGCATGCAGGCATAGCGCGGGCGCAAGAGGCATGCAGGCATCGCGCGGGCGCGAGAGGCATGCAGGCATCGCGCGGGCGCGAGGCATGCGGGCATTGCCAGGGCGCGAGGCATGTGGACGTGGCCAAGGCGCGAGAGTTATGAGGGCGTCGCCAGGGAAGACATCGGTCGTCTCCCAGAGGAAGACATCGGTCGTCTTCTAGGGCGAAGGAGACATCGGTCGTTCGCCAGGATGAGTCAGCATTGGAAAGTTGTAGCGATGGCGAGCCTCACGCAGATAAAGTGGGACCCAGACTCTCAGCATGAAACGTCCTGCACGCGCGCCACGTAGACAAAAAGGATGATTCAGAGTGGTGACATCAGAATGTTGGCATGCGCAGGAGACACTCGCGGTCGTACTGTTCAGAGCAGTGGCTGGCATGCACAAGCGACAACAGTGGCAGTACTGTTCAGAGCAGTGGTTCTCAGACTTCTCTGCAGAGTGGGTGGTGGCAGCTGCTTTTGGTGGATAAGTTGGTTTAAGATGCAGAAAACCCACTGCTGAGAAAAAGAAACGTTGCAGCCTTCAAAGAGAGAAAGAGTGAGTTACCTCCCTTCTCCTCCAGTTGCCTCCTTCGCGCTGCGATTCTAGCACCTTCACACGAGAGTACGACGAGCGACAGCCACCATTAGAGCACCTGGGCAGTCCTCTGCAAGTCCTTCAACCAGACGCAAAAACAGAGCCAAGGCGTTCTTCAAGCTTTGTTGGGTTTCGGAACTCTAGGTGTTTGCGCAAGTCCAGGTAAGGGAAGCTAGACTTCATTTTCAATACAAGCCATAGTTTAGCTATTTCTGCAGTGAGGGCGACGCGGTCGCCGGTTTTCGTTTTCATCTTTGTAAAATGCTCTGTGCTATGTGTTTGGGCGACGTGGTCGCCGGTTTTAAATGCAGACTTCGAAATACCCTGTTTTTGAACCAGGTCGCCGGTTTTGGCGTTGTTTGCGAAACTCTCTATTTTTGGTGTTGCTTTGAAACTGTTGAGATTTAAATGAGATATTCGAAAATAAGAACCTTGGATTGAGTTTTGCTGTGATTGAAATCATTCCTTTAAGTGTTATGTGATGTGTTGGATGTGGTGAATGTGGATCGAGGCATAGTATTTTCAGGAAAGAAAATACCGTGTAAGATCGTGTAGGATGTGCATTGATCGGTGATGTCTATAATGGGATTATCCTGACTCTCCTGAGATAATGGATTCATATAGATGAGGTTATTCAGGCGTTGAGAGTCGAAGGAGGTTCATATGTATGGGTGAGTCGTGTGAAACAGAACGAGCTCGGCCTGTCATATGGATTAACCCTGTCATACTGTGAGAATGGTGAACTTGAGATCGAGAATGTGTTGATGCGCATAGCTGTGGAAACATTACAACAGCTTGTATGACAGGTGCAGAATCTCTGAGTCTAGTCAATGCACGAGTCTTCCGGAAGTAGGTCAAGTGTCTTGTGTGCTGGGTCAGTGGTGGTCTGACATGTGAAATGAGGAACTTGAAATTTATAGACACTTGATGCAGTTTTGTGAAATAGAATGACTCTTGAGAATATTGTGAAATGTGTGATTTCTGGGTGATCAGGTGAAGGGTATTGAGAAAATCTATAGCTTTACGTGAATATCTTGAAAATTGCTTACTCTGATTTTAATGTTCTTATTTAAACTCTCTTTAAAATATCTAGCTTACCCTGCGTGTTTTGGTTCTGTGGCTGTTCTCTTAAAACTGTGATGATCGTGTATAACTTACACGGGAGCAGATGATCTTCCAGGAAGTAGAGCTCCTTAGTGAGTGGTCGCCGGAAGCAGATCGGCTGTTTTTGGGTCCTCCGATGGGAGATCGGCCTCGTTCGATAGGAGATCGGTCTCTTCCGTAGGAGATCGCCTGCTTCGTTTTTTTTTACTGTATTTTGTTTATGTTTCTGGAAAAATTTGACCGAATTTGTATTAAACTCCCTGTGAGGAGAAACTACATTTCATATATATAATATTTTGTTCATAGAATCTATTTGTTACCTTTATTTTCATTATATACATTTGTATAGTATTTTGGCGGGATGTTACACCTTTGGTCACCCCATTCGAAATTGCCTAGCCCTGGGCCACCAATTGGACGAGTTGGTGAAGAGTGGGTTCTGGAATGACTACCTGAAGGATGCATCAGAGGGGGAGACGGTCGTTGCACCAAGAACAGACAAGGGGCATGAAGTGCCCATACATGGTGAGATCCACACTATATCAGGTGGGTTCTCAGGAGGAGGGTGCACTTCTTCGCAACGTAAGAAATATGCACGTTCGGTGATGGCAGTGGAGACCTGCGAGGAAGATCACTTCCCGGACATCAACCTCGTCTTAACAAAGGCTGATCGCCGAGATGTTGTCCCCCATGATAACGATTCGGTGGTCATTTCAGTTGTCACTACCGCACGCAAGGTGCACCGGGTATTGGTAGATCAGGGAAGCTCGGCCGATGTGATGTTCTGGTCGACTTTCAACAAGTTACAGTTGTCTCCTGATCAGCTGCGACCCTACGTCGGCTGTTTGTATGGGTTCGCAGGAGACCAAGTAGAAGTGCGGGGGTACAAAGAGTTGAGGACTACGTTCACTGATGGAGTAGCATCCCGCACAGAGAACATTAGGTACCTTGTGGTGAACGCTCCCTCTGCCTACAACATACTTCTAGGCAGACCGGCCCTGAACCGGCTAGGGGCTGTGGTGTCCACAAGGCACATGAAGATGAAGTTGCCATCGATGGAGGGAATGGTGGTAACCATCAAGTCAGATCAAAAAGAGGCTAAAAGGTGCTATGAGAATAGCCTCAAGACAAAGAGAGGAGTCTTCATGGTGACCACCTCACCACCGGGAGGAGGTGTCAATGAAGCAGATATGCCCCGAGGTGACGTCAGGGTCACCCAAGCAGAGGTCGCCCGGGCGAGGCGGCCCGAACCGGCAGAGGAGGTCGTGGAGAAGGAGATCGGGGGGAAGATTTTCAAGCTGGGTAAATCCCTGTCTCAGGAGACCCAAGACCAGGTGGCGGGAGTTATAGGAAAGCATCTGGACGCTTTCGCTTGGTCCCCCTCAGGCATGCCAGGCATTGACCCTGATTTTCTATGCCATCGCTTGGCATTGAATCCCCAAGTCAGACCAGTCCGTCAAAGGAGAAGGAAGTTCAATGATGAACGAAGGCAGGTAATCAGGGAGGAAACGCAGAAGTTGCTGAAAGCAGGCCACATACGGGAAATACAATACCCTGAGTGGCTTGCGAATGTCGTCCTGGTAAAAAAGGCCAATGGGAAGTGGAGGATGTGTATGGACTTCACAGATCTCAACAAGGCCTGTCCAAAGGATTCCTACCCTCTACCCAACATAGATGCGCTAGTAGACAGTGCCTCGGGCTACAAGTTACTCAGCTTCTTGGACGCTTTCTCCGGGTACAATCAGATCAAGATGCACCCGATGGACGAGAACATGACTGCGTTCATGACAGAGCTGTCTTGTTATTGCTACACAGTCATGCCGTTTGGGCTTAAGAACGCGGGTGCCACATATCAGAGGCTGATGAAAAAGGTCCTCGCTCCCATGCTGGGACGCAATGTGCAGGCCTATGTAGATGACATGGTGGTGACGTCCCAGGCACGAGATCAGCATGTTGATGACTTGGAGGAGCTTTTTAATACAATAGCGAGGTACAGGCTGAAGTTGAACCCCGAAAAGTGCGTCTTTGGGGTGGAAGCAGGCAAGTTCCTTGGGTTTTTACTCACGGAGAGAGGGATTGAGGCCAACCCAGACAAGTGTGCAGTGATCATAGCCATGAGGAGCCTGACATCGGTCAAAGAAGTGCAACAGTTGACGGGTCGGATGGCTACACTCTCCAGGTTCGTGTCAGCCGGAGGAGACAAGGGCCACCCTTATTTCCAATGCCTAAGGAGGAATAGCAGATTCACCTGGACTGCAGAATGTGAGCAGGCCTTCCTTAAGCTCAAAGAGTATCTGGCCAGCCCGCCAGTCTTGTGCAAGCCTCAGCTCGGCACACCCCTGCGTCTTTACTTTGCAGTTACAGATAGGGCGGTGAGTTCTGTCTTGGTTCAAGAACAACAACAGAGCCAAAAGCCCATTTATTTTGTCAGGAAAGTGTTGCAAGGGCCTGAGACGAGATACCAAGCCTTGGAAAAGGCAGCATTAGTAGTGGTGTTTTCAGCCAGGAGACTTCGCCACTATTTCCAGAGCTTCACAGTGGTGGTGATGACAGATCTACCGATATGCAAGGTCCTGCAGAAGCCTGATGTGGCGGGAAGAATGGTGCGTTGGGCAGTCGAGTTGTCAGAATTCGACATCCAGTATGAACCCAGGGGCCCGATCAAAGGACAGGTCTACGCTGACTTTGTGGCCGAGATGTCCTCAACCGAGGCCCAGCAGGAGGGACCCAATTTCAAATGGGTATTGTCAGTAGATGGGTCGTCGAATCAGCAAGGCAGCGGAGCGGGGGTGATCCTGGAAGGACCCAAGGGGTTGTTGATAGAGCAGGCCCTGCGGTTCGCTTTCAAAGCCAGCAATAACCAGGCCGAGTATGAGGCTTTGATCACTGGGATGTTGTTGGCAAAGGAGATGGGAACACAGAGCCTTATGGCCAAGAGTGACTCACTGTTGGTCACCGGTCAAGTGGCGGGAGAGTACCAGGCTAAAGACCCTCAGATGGCCTCTTACTTGGAGTACGTCCAGAGATTGAAGAGTTCATTTGACATATTTGAACTAGTACATGTGCCCAGGGAGCAGAATGCCAAAGCTGACTTGTTGGCCAAACTCGCCAGCTCAGGCAAGGGGGGCAGACAGAGGAGAGTCATCCAGGAGACTCTGAGGGCGCCTCGTACTTATACAGCTGATAGCTTGGTGGGAGTCCATCAGATCAGCCAATCAGATGGTGAGAAGAGGAGTCATCGCTCGTTGACTCAAGAAACTTTGAAGAAACCACGAGTCAACGCATGCATGCTAATGGGGGTAGAGTCATCTCAGGTCTGCCTGCTACAGAGTGGAGAGACATGGATGACGCCCTATAAGCATTACATAGCGGATGGAATGCTCCCAGCAGAGCCGACGGAGGCAAAGAGGATAAAGAAAAACTCGTCCAAGTACACACTCATTGAAGGCGAGTTGTACAGACATGGGTTTACCCACTCCATCTTAGTCTGCGTGCATGGCGAGCAGTGTGTAAGGATAATGGCAGAGCTCCATGAAGGTATCTGTGGTAGTCACATCGGAGGTCGAGCTCTGACCTCTAAAGCCATTCGAGCAGGGTACTACTGGCCAACGATGAGGGAAGATTGCACTAGGTATGCGCAGCAGTGCAAGCAATGCCAGTTGCATGCTGACTGGCCTAAGGCGCCACCAGAAGAGCTCAGGTCGATATACAGCCCTTGGCCGTTTCACACATGGGGAATAGACATCTTGGGGCCTTTCCCTTTGGCAGTACGGCAGATGAAGTACCTCGTGGTCGCCATAGAATATTTCACGAAGTGGATTGAAGCTGAGCCAGTAGCACAGATTACAGCACAGAAGATCCAACACTTCGTGTGGAAGAATATAGTCTGCCGCTTCGCGGTACCCAAACGCTTGGTGTCTGACAATGGCACGCAGTTTGCAAGCCAGCAGTTGGGGAAGCTATGTAGAGAGTTGGGGATCAAGCAAGTGTTTGCGTCGGTCGAGCACCCACAGACCAATGGGCAGGTCGAGTCGGCCAACCGAGTCCTCCTCAGAGGGCTGAAGAGAAGGTTGGAGAAAGCAAAGGGAAGGTGGGCTGAGGAGGTTCCCAGAATAGTATGGGCCTACCATACTACTCCCCAGTCCACTACCAAGGAGACTCCCTTTAGTTTGGTATATGGTTCAGATGCCATGATCCCTGTGGAGATCCAGGAGAACTCGCCACGTTTCCAGAACTTTGTGGCTGAGGAGTCCAATGAAGAGAGGAAGGTGAATCTTGATCTCTTGGATGAAGCTAGGGAAGAAGCAGGAATCAAAGCTGAGGCGCTGAATAGGAGAGTCGAGCTCAAACACAGTTCAAAGTTGAGAGCTCGGCAGTTCCAGGTGGCAGACCTCGTCATGCGCAAGGCGTCTCCATACCAGATAGAGAACAAGCTATCCCCTAAGTGGACTGGTCCTTTCAGAGTGACAGAGGCCCTAGGAAATGGAGCATATAGACTTGAGACTTTAGAAGGAGGTCCGATTCCTCGAACATGGAATGCGACCCACCTGAAGTATTATTTCAGTTAAAGCCATGTAATCTTGTACACTACACAATACAGGGGACACTCTTTTTTCCCTTCTAAGGGTTTTTAATGAGGTCACCCAATAAAATTCAGTTAAAGATATATGCTTTTAATGTGTTTGTACAATATTATTAGAACCTGTCACTTGGAGTTAGAGGTCTCGTAAGTGGAGAGGTAGGTTCGTAGAGAACACCTCCACTTCGAGTGAGAACTTCCAATGTGAAAGAAGGGTTCGCCCAGAGAAATCCTCCTCGCCTGTGAGCGATGTGAGGTCAGTTAGAACCTGTCACTTGGAGTTAGAGGTCTCGTAAGTGGAGAGGTAGGTTCGTAGAGAACACCTCCACTTCGAGTGAGAACTTCCAATGTGAAAGAAGGGTTCGCCCAGAGAAATCCTCCTCGCCTGTGAGCGATGTGAGGTCAGTTAGAACCTGTCACTTGGAGTTAGAGGTCTCGTAAGTGGAGAGGTAGGTTAGTAGAGAACACCTCCACTTCGAGTGAGAACTTCCAATGTGAAAGAAGGGTTCGCCCAGAGAAATCCTCCTCGCCTGTGAGCGATGTGAGGTCAGTTAGAACCTGTCACTTGGAGTTAGAGGTCTCGTAAGTGGAGAGGTAGGTTCGTAGAGAACACCTCCACTTCGAGTGAGAACTTCCAATGTGAAAGAAGGGTTTGCCCAGAGAAATCCTCCTCGCCTGGAGCGATGTGAGGTCAGTTAGAATCTGTCACTTGGAGTTAGAGGTCTCGCAAGTGGAGAGGTAGGTTCGTAGAGAACACCTCCACTTCGAGTGAGAACTTTCAATGTGAAAGAAGGGTTCGCCTGGTTAAATCCTCCATCGTCCATGGGCGATGAGAGGTCAGTCAGAACCTATTAGTTGAGGTTAGAGGTCTCGTGAGTGGAAAGGGGAGTTCGTAAGGAACACCTTCCCCCTCCGAGTGAGAACTCCCAGATTAAAATAAAGGTTCACTAATGAAATTAGCAGAAAAAACGTGCTACTTGAGGTTCATTTTTGCAGGTGCATTATTTGTGATCGTGAGCCCACCAAATATAAAGCACGACAAACAGATGAACAAGAAGCAGAAATTCAAAGGCAAGCAAAGTGCTGCATAAAACAAAGTTCTTATATTATAAAGGAGGGTGATTACAAGATGTTCAGCTACTAAATACAATCATTCAGAAGACCTATCTGGGCACTATTTGCCCGTCGACCACCTGCATAGTTGCGGAGTATGGTGAGAGGTCCATCTCAGGATGCACGCAGGCAACCTGAGCAAGGGCATCACCAAAACCTTCCCCATAGGCGTCGGCGGCGTCGTTAATAAGATCAGTTTTGGTCTTCTTCAGCAATTCAATTTTTTGGGCAAGTTCCTCCTCAACCTTGCCCAGCTGAACTTCTCGGTCGGTAGCCCTCTCCTCCAGCTTGGTCATTTTGGCTTGAGCCCCCTCCGCTTGCTCTTCCAGTTCGATGATCTTGTTGCGGAGGGGGAGTATCTTAGCTTCAAGCTGGAGGGCCTCCTGCCCCTTGGAGAAAAGAAGCTTTTTGGTCTCCTTCTCAGATTGACGGAGACTACCCAGTTCTTGATTAAGGGCAGTCTCGCGCTTGGTCGCTTGGCGGAGTTGGAGATCCTTTTGCTCCAACTCTTTCTCCAGTTGGGCGGTCTTCTCAAGCAGCTCCGCCTCAACGTTACCCTTGACCAGCAAGGAGTTGGAAGCGGCCAGGAACTCCCCGAGACCGTGGCTGAGGAGGTTCTCGAGGGAACTTCTGTCCATGGCCTCCAAGGCAGCTCGGCCAGGCATCTGCGCAAGTGACCTTTGGAGCAGAGTAGGCAGTTCTGGGGAAGAAGGCATCTGACCAGAAGGAGGAGCACTCTCCCCACCCCCCTCAAGCGTTAAGATTGGCTCAGGAGGGGAGGAGGCGCTGGGAGGGTGCTCCCTAGAGGATGAAGGGTGCCCTTCTGTGGCCGAAGAGACCTCCGCAGCTGTCCCCACCCTTTTCCTTTTGAAGACAAGGCCAGAACAGATGTCCTCGTCATCAGAAACCTCCACAGGGGCTGCCCTCTTGGACTTTTCAGCAATGGGTTCCAAGGCAGCACCCGCAGGTGATGAAGGACCTGCAGGAGCTGAACCGCTAGCATTACAGCGATTCAGCACATCCGCCAGCCTTTTCTTCTTGTCAGCGCTGAGTATCATGCCTGTAGTGAACAATAAGAAAGTATGAGAAAGACAAGGCATTAAGTATGTGAACAGGTAAGTGCAAGATGAAGTTGGTGTACCAATGTACACGCTGAGAGTCTCAGCGTCGTATTCATGCCTGATCAGCTGGGTGGAGTCAAACACCACGCCCCAGCTGAAATGGTCTGGCAGAGTTCTTGGTCAGGGACAGTCAACTCCTCGAGCCTGCGTGGCTTCTTGAACTTCAACTCCCCCACCCAGTATAATGGGAACCCATCGAGCATGGTGGGGTCGTAGGAGCTGCAGCAGACTCGAAAGAACCTTCCCTTGAAGTTCTTGTATGACTGTGAGAAGAGAGTTAGAAGGACTCTCCCTGCCACCCCATTCAGGCTCACCCAAAGCCTCTTGCCGGGGCTCTTCGCCTCGAAGAAGTAAAGAAAGACGTCGACAGAGGGGGTGAACCCTAGATTATTGCAAAGGATGGAGAACGCCCTGATAAAGGCCCAACTATTGGGGTGCAGTTGAGCAGGCGCCACATTTAATTCTGTGAGCAAAGCCCTCTCGAACCCGGTGAAAGGAAGGCGGACTTTGACTCGTTTGAAGATGGTGGCGTAGAAGAAGAAGAACGGTTCCCCGTCGTTGCAGCGATCACCTGCATAGTTGCGGAGTATGGTGAGAGGTCCATCTCAGGATGCACGCAGGCAACCTGAGCAAGGGCATCACCAAAACCTTCCCCATAGGCGTCGGCGGCGTCGTTAATAAGCTCAGTTTTGGTCTTCTTCAACAATTCAATTTGTTGGGCAAGTTCCTCCTCAACCTTGCCCAGCTGAACTTCTCGGTCGGTAGCCCTCTCCTCCAGCTTGGTCGTTTTGGCTTGAGCCCCCTCCGCTTGCTCTTCCAGTTCGATGATCTTGTTGCGTAGTTTTGGTTCTGGCCATCTTGAATCTAAACAAATGAGAGGCAAGAAAAGAAAAGAGGCTTAGAAGAAAACAATGGTGGACGAAGACTCGAAGGTAGAACGAACCCAGAAAAGAAGAACAAAAACCCTAGAATGCACAAACTACACACAGGCCCAGAACAGCAGCATGCAGTATGAAGAACAGAGATTATGTTATGAAGGTGGAGAAGACATAAAAATCATACCTTTGGTTGAGTGAGGGCGGAGAAGTTCGAAAGGCTTGGTGAGAGCAGGAGAGCGTGCGTTGGAAGATAGAGTCTACAGAAGTTGAGAATGCAAAGTGATGAAACAGTGAAGTGGCGCGGGGTTTTGAAGAGGTTTAACGTAGCCCTAGGGAGCACAAACGTTATGAATCTCAAACCATTGATGCAGCCACGTGTTAGCGGATGAAAGGGGGTTGGTGAAGTGTCCTTTCAGCGCACTGTTCATGTACTTATGCGCAGAGCCACGTAGGTCGCCCGAGTCAATGACTTAGTCTCTTCGCTGAAACAAGGTAACAGCTCGAGACTAGGGGGGCTTGTGTACCGACCAGTCCTCGCCCATCACTTAGTCTCTTCGCTGAAACAAGTTAACAGCTTGAGACTGGGGGGCTTGTGTACTGACCAGTCCTCGGACGTCAGCTGGGTCCCACAGCATGGGCCAAAGCCACGTGGAGTGGACCCCACAGGGGGTATTGAACAGAAAGGGGTGATGAGTCATCAGCCTACAGAGAAGGGCGATGAGTCATCAGCCTGCAGAAAGGGGTGATTAGTCCTCAGCCTACAGAGAAGGGTGGGTGATCAGTCCTCGGCAACAGAGTGTGGCGAGGTGACATCGGTCCTGGGTGATTTGAACAACGTAACCAGAACAATTAAGATTGGTTCCCAGTGTGGGCCAATGACCAGTTAAATACCCAGAGGTAGGGAGAGGCCTGGATCACGAAGTGCCTATGAGGGTAGCAGGGAGAGCACAGTTGGGTGTAGAGTCCTGAGGGGACGAGTACACACCAGAACTAGGGTTTTCCCAGTAAAGCTACATGCATGGCACGTGAACAGTGAAGGCACTCCCAGAACAGGTGGCCCCAGAGACTAGGTGCACAAGGAGGCACCCAGGTGGTCACCCTGTTAAAGTTTGCACTCCAAAGAAGGAAACCTTATGTGCTACATTACCCTAAGATTGGGTGATAGCGGCACAAGGGTATTCCAGTAAACCCTAAATATGGCTAGCAGCGCAGTAAACCCTAATTAGGGCTAGCGGCGCAGTAAACCCTAGACTATATAAGGGACAGTGAAATACTTCACAAAGGTACGTAGTTGCTAGACCTAAACACAGAGAAACTCAATACACTTGGTGTTTCTTGCCCTACACTGACTTGAGCGTCGGAGTGCAAACGGCCTCTAGGGTGCCCCTTTCTCTTTTGCAGGTGCAGATTGTTTCGCAAAGAACCAAGCACATATCAACGTGAGGAAGGTGGTGCGTGAGTGTCGTGGAGTCAACTGACAGGCGAGTCAACCGGCAAGAACAAAGGGGCATGCATTTACTTGGGAAAGGGAATTTGTTAGCATATTTTAATGAATTAGAAGAACTCTTAAAATGGTTATGGTGTTTTGTTTCACATGAGTTATCAATCAGACACCATGTTACCCTTGTAGTCAATACATGCGCTTTTAGGATTATAGTTCTTGACACCTTGTTTTGTGGAAAAGTTTGGAAACCAACATGATCCATGATTCAAATAGTTCATGATGCCAAATTAGTCATTTGTCAGAAGTTTACTAGGGTCTGTGTGGTGTTTGTATACATAATATAGATTAGAAGAGAACAAAGATTATGAGATAAGATGATAAGTGTAATATGATAAAATAATGTTACTTAAAGAATATATATTTATTTTTTAATGGTGAAGGAATTGAAGTTTTGTGTTGAATGAAATTTTTTGTGACGAAAGAAGGGGCACTGGTATCCTTCACCTATTTATCATAGATTATGAAAAATTAGACATGGTGAAAATGGCTATTTGGCCAAATCATAAAATGAATTTCCAAGATCAGGGAGAAAGGAATATAAGGAGACCCCTTTAGCTTGAAGAGTTACTTAAGATTTTCATGTAATTCATAGCCCCATTTTGTGTGGAATACCCACAACATTAACTGCTAGGAAGTACTATATGTTAGCAGGATGACATGTGTAAAGAGAATGTCTTTGGTCTTTTTTAGTTAGATTAGTTTCATATGTACCAAGGTTAGTTTATAGCTTTCCATGTATGCCTTTCTCATGCAGTAGTTGTGTTGAAATCAGTAGTACTAATCACTACATTGTTTATACTTTAATTATCACATTCAGTTTAAGCTCCCTGTTTCTATCTTGCCCCCAACATAAGAGACCTATCTTATAAGTTCACGTGTTTCAAAATTCTGGAATTCAACCATATGAAAGTTTGCAATGCATATTTTCCTTTTATATCTTTTAATTTATCTCTTCATAGTAATGCACTTATTTTGAATATATTGAAAAGTTTATTTTTATTTAGAATTTGGGGAGATAAAGAAGACTTTATATTGATATAGAATTGTTTCTTATTCGATATAAGAGGATATTAGTAATGTCTGTATGAGGAAACAAGTTGTGATGACTTGCTACGTTCTCATAACTTTAGTAAGGTATCATTATGAGTTAGAAGAAGGAATCCAAAATAAGAATTCATTCCACTAACTTGATCAAGTGTTGTGTTAAGAAACAAGATTACAGCTCAAAGATATGAAATTACAAGAATTTTGTAGGAAAGGAAAGAAGTAAAAATAACAGAAAAGAGTGGAGACTTTAACTTATGTTGTGGCTGGCAAACGATGCCCTTTCATTTTTCCTTCATTAGTTAATTTTTTCTTCTTCTGCCTCTTAATAGTTTCATTCAATGAATATTTGACAATTCAAATTAAGTATACCATAAAATAGAATAAAAGAGAAGGAGTAAGACATCACTATATCCTAATATTAAAGGATGTGGTTTTAATGAATTGTAGTACTAATGGTTATGAAATGGTAGTACAA
Source organism: Phaseolus lunatus (assembly GCA_013389735.1). Classification (NCBI taxonomy): domain Eukaryota; kingdom Viridiplantae; phylum Streptophyta; class Magnoliopsida; order Fabales; family Fabaceae; genus Phaseolus; species Phaseolus lunatus. The sequence continues at coordinate 16,309,942 of CM023867.1, forward strand.
CTTTGGGGTATTAGACTTGATCTTTGGCCTGTGGTAGATATCTCCCTATCATATATACACTGAAAAATGTAAATAAAGATATCTTTCTCAAAACTTTGAAGAACATAATTGTTCTAGATGGTTATTCTAGTAACATTAGTAGATGCATTGATGTCAAACAACATAAGCTTGGAGGACTGAAAAGTCATGACTCACATATTTTGATGGAGCAGCTTCTACCTTTGGCAATGAGAAAGACGCTCCCTAAGGAAGTCTGCTTTGTTTTGATTGATATATGTTTGTTTTTTGAAAATTGTGTAAAGGATACATGGCTGAAAAGGCTTTAACTTTTTGTTCAAGATATTTAAATAGAATTGATACTATATTTAATCGATTGCATCGTGTTAATGATGACTTAATATTGTGCCTTCTAATGAAAATACATTAATCTCGCTAGTCAGAAAACTATTTGGGGGTTTTACTTATTTCACTTTATCTGCAAAGGAAAAGTTGCAAGCACATTGTCATGTGCTAACTACTTGCACCATAGTTGACCCATTTATGCAATAAGTTTATGAATCATTTTTTTTTATAATTAGTTTTCTCTTCAGTATTAACTTATATATTTTATATGTTTAACATAGGAAATTTATAGATACTCTATGAAGATAACTAAGAAGTTGCACATGTTCATTCTCTGTGATAGACAAGAGGGTTCATAGAGAATTTGCAGAGTGACTTTCACGTTGTGTATGTATATTTACACTAATAATATTTTATTCACACACACACACACACACACACACACACAAGACAAAAGAAACCATCATATGAAATGTAATATATATATATATATATATATATATATATATATATATATTTATATTACATTTCATATGATGGTTTCTTTTGTCTTAGATAAGGAATGAATCAATTGGTATCAATTAGATGATTTAAAAATCTTAGTTTCGGGTCTGATTGATTGTGCAAAACGGTATAATGCCTACAATGTTTATGGGTTCAAATTTAATATATTGGAGCTTGACCTTTGGCTTAAAACATAGAACAGTGGAGTGTTTGGTACATTTGGGACAAGTAGTTATGAAAGTAGTGGTGATAATCAAATGCAATTTGGAGGTGTATCGCATTATGGTCGGTTAATAAACATAATTGAGATAAACTACCATTGTCAATTTTCAGTTGTTTTATTCAAATGTATGTGGATTAATACAACTACTTCTAGAAGGATTATAAGTGATGAGTATGGATTTACATTACTAATTTTTTCATGCTTGATCCACACTGGTTATAATGATGGTGACGAGCCATACATCTAGACATCATAAGCTCAAATGATGCATTATGTAGAAGATGAGTTTGGTAAATTTTGGTGGATACATTTAAAGCTTAGAGACTTGTACAACATGGTTGAAGATGATGTTGACAATTTTCATGAATATGAGTCATTTGAACAACAAAACGTAGAAACATTATTTCCAAATGTTGAATAAAATATACAACTAATAAGGTTTTTTTAGTATTCATTTTAATTTATTATCCTACTACTTTGAATTTTTGTAATTATTATCCTTGTGATGCATGTGGAGCAATATTACCTTTGTAGATGTGTTTATTATCCTTTTGAGGCATGTTAAGCAATAATATCATCCATAAATTGCATAAATTTATGTGTCTATCTTATTGTTTGTAGACCAAATGAATAGTTCATCTAAAGCTTATCATCCATCTCATTCAGGTAATATGTTCAATTAAAAATTTTGAGTTTTATTTTTCATTAATATGTAATATTACATCTTCAAGAGTTTATGTAATATTTTTGGTTGATTGTTAGGAATCTTGAAGATGAAATTTGAAAACTCAAGTAAGTCTAAGTAAAAAACTCAAGTGAGTAATCATCCTTCAAGGCCTAATACTCACCCTTCTTTACCCTTACCTACATAAAATTATATTCATCCTGCAGTTCTTCAACGTACTTATAAACCTGGTTAGATGTTTGAACTTTCATACAATTTATTTGTCATCTATAAATTACATTCTTCAATATATTGATTCATTTGTAATTCACTTGTAATCTTGTGATTGATGCAGGACTTCAAGTACAAACTCTGATGGAAGAGGCCCAAGCCCAAGCCCAAGTCCAAGCCCAAACCCATGTTCAAGTCCAAGACCTAGCTCAAGCCCACCAAATAGAAGATATGGGTCAACTACAAGGGCTATAGCAAGAAGAATACAAGAGGATTGGGACACTGCTACTGATGGCAGAGAGACTTTCCTCTACATGATAAAGATGCCATAAGTTTAGTGTAGAAGTAGAATTTAATTTTCTTGTCAAAATTAGAATAGGAAAATAATTGTAATTTTCTTAGAATTAATTTTGGCACCTAAAACACCAAACTTTGGCACCTAGAATAGGAAAATAATAGTAATTTTCTTAGAATTGTAATTTTCTTAGAATTAATTTAGGGTTTTTAAAACCACTAAATTAACCAAGGCCAGTTTGGAAAGCTTAGAGAGGGTGAGCGTGAAATACTAATCACACCCCTCCCATGTGCTCTCATTTTTAGGCTCCACCTTGAGGAGAATTTCATTTTGAATTTCCCTCCACTTTCATTTGAATTTTCAGTCCTCTAAACACTATAAATAAGAGGGCTTGGCTCATGTAATTCTCAAGATTAACTTGAGTGAAATTGCTACCAACTTTGTGCCAATTATCACTCTTGTCTCCTACCTCTAGGATAGACACCTTAGTCTTCATTCTTCATCTTTTCCAAGTGAGATGGCCTCACCACTAACTCTCCACACCTAACACTTCACCTTCAAGGTTTCCACAGCTCCTAGGAGTGCCTTGCATGCTTCCAACCATTGCTTCCGCCACCTTCAAATTCGTTTTCAGCTCATGGAAGAAAGCACTCAAGCTAGGCTACATCAAGTGGTATCTAGAGCCATGGTTCTTCAAGAGCTAAGTGTCTTCTTCTAATTTTTTTTGATTTTGTGTTGTTCTTTATATTTCCATGTTGTTCTTCATTAGATCCTTGAATTTCTTGCTGTTTTTTGCAATTTAATTTTGATTTGAATGCTGTTTGGATGAATCCAATCGGTAGAATGTGTTCAACTTGTTCTTGAGCTTCTAATTTCAATTTTGTGTAGGATTCTTGTCTGTTTTGGTGTGCTGTTTGATTTTATTAGGATTTTGAGTCTTTCTTGCACATTTTAATCGGTTCAATTTGTTTTAATTTGAGTCATTTTGATTTTGAAATCTATACATGTTTTGTCAAGTCATGTTTCTCCAAGAAATGTCATCAAATCCAAGTAGAACTTTTCTTGATTGATTTTGTTTCTTGATTTGCTCTTGAGTCCAGTTGTTAATCTGAATTGTTTGATCCTTTGGTGCATTTTTATTTTAGATTTGAGTTCATATTTGTGTGATAGATCCACACAAATTCTTATACAATCATTCTATTGTGTCTTTGCAAGTTTTCAACTCTGTTTTTTAATTCCAGATTAGGATTTCTAAACTGTGCTGGCTGTTTTTCATTGTGAAAATTTATTCCCTTGGAGAAAAATTCTGGAAATCTGGATCTGAGAAGTTTGATGTCTTAGAAAAAAATGAAAAAAAAAAGTGAATCAAAATTAGAAGTGAAAAAAAAATGATAAATCAAACAAAATCAGTGTTCAAAACTGGCGCGAAAAAAAAAACGGTAATCTGGCACCAGATTTGAAAATTTTATTGTAATTGATTGGTGCATGTGTTTTGAGTGATTTCAGCGCCAAAATTCGGTTAACATCTTGAAGTATCTGTGTTTAAAATTTCAAATTCAAATTTGAAAAATACAGCTCAGCATAAATCGTGTAAGTCACGTTTTTTGACACTTAAATTCCAGTAGTTCAGTTTTGGTTTTTGTAATCCAATTCTAGTACCTTTCCCTAGGTTCATTTTGTGTGCTAGCTTTGTTGATTACCTTATTTTTCTTGATTGTCAATTTTTCTTCAATATTCCTTCTAGTTTTGTCACATTTAAATCCCTTTGCTGTTGTCCAAATTTAAATTGAGCTTTTGTTGCTTTAATTTTTTGTTGACATCTTAAGTGGTGAAAGTTTTCAAAAGGTGCTTGTTAAGTTTGGAGCTAACCTTTGTGGTGAGTGCCATTTTTACTTAGTAGGTGCTGAATTGATTACTTTAGTGACTATCCTAAAAGAGGTAAAGCAAGAGTGCAGCAACAAAAATATACAAACATACATCAAAGAGAGGAGTGCAAAGCAAAAAGGAGGAGTACCAAAAAGAAAAGGAAGCATAGAATAGGATTCTAAACTTTTGTAATTCAAAAATTTCCATTGTATTTCTTTTGAGTTGTAAGTTGTTAAACATTCAATAATTAGTGGAATTAATCACGCCAATTAGACGGTGAGTGTGTCTTCAAAGGTTCTAAGTGCCAAAGAAGCCTCACCTTAGGAATTCGCCTAGTTTAAATGCTTTTGAATTAGAGTTAATTGTTCACTGTGATTAATTGTTTTTAAGTAATTTCGTTTTCTTGTATTAAAGCTTGTGTTTTCATTCTTGATTGTGCTCTAAGTGAATTACTTAGAGAAAGGTTTGTGAAAGTCTTGAAGGATAGAATCTGGCTAGGAAAGGCTTGGTACTTAAGTGATCCAAGTGATCCACCTCCCTTTCCTGGGAATCTACCTACATTACTCCACCTATCTTTCTTGTGGTAAATTGCTTTTAACACATAGCTTTAATCATGTCTACTCATTCTCCTAACTCCAGCGAAGATGATAGAAAGTCAATCAAATCTCTTTTAAAACAATTAGCACAAGACTTTCAATCACTTTTATATAGACAACTCCAACATGAGACCCAACTCAAAGAGAGGGATGCTCATGTTGCTTTGTTGGAGAACGAGTTGAGGATGGTTAAAGAAAAAGATGAATGCACCCATAAAACAAAAAGAAGTTCACATGCATCTAGCTCTAGGGGTAGTGATTCTCTTGGTGAACAAAGCCTTAGGATTAATGAGTATTATCAACCACCCCCTAGGTGTAAGGACCTAGAAAATTTTATTGGAATGAAAGTGATATATTTTAAGTGAATTCTAAGTATGTTTTTATTTAAAATATAAAGGAAGGAAAGTGTAGCTTAGAAGTCTACGAGATCGCCGTTGTTGAAGACGGAGGCGATCTCCGACTTCTCTGGTACATAATCGCCTGTCGCCTAGAGTACACATGATCGCCAATCGCCTATGGTGCACATGATCGCCAATTGCCTATGGTGTACATGATCGCCGAAAGTGCACTTAGTATGTGGTCAAGATACTGGATCAACCATAGTGGGTTCCAAAAACCACACGTATCAAGGTGTGGGTTAAGCCTTAGATACGTTGTGCATGCGAAGCTCTATGCTTGAGCATAAGAAATCGTCCTTAGGGTTGCATGCATGGGCGCACGAGGAGTAATGCTGATCTATTCTTGGAAATGTGAAGCTACCGACGTCACTAAGTCATGTGGAGGTGATACCTTGGACGTAACATAGTGGGATGAAGAACCTTCAGCAAGGCGTGGCGATGTGTCATCAGTCATCGCCAAGGCGAGAGACATGCGGTCATCGCCAGGGCGAGAGACACGCGGGCATCGCCAGGGTGAGAGAGAGGCGGGCATCGCCAGGGCGAGAGAGACGTGGGCATTGCCAGGGCGAGAGAGACGCGGGCATCGCTAGGGCGAGAGAGACGCGGGCATCGCCAGGGCGAGAGACACGCGGGCATCGCCAGGATGAGGGACACATCGGTCGCCTCCCAGGGAGAGACATCGGTCGTCTTCCAGGGAGAGACATCAGTCGTCCGCCAGGATGAGACATCGGTGGATAGTCATCGCGCGATGTCGTGTTTCACACAGATAAGGTGGGACCCAGGCTCTCAGCATGAGACGTCCTGCATGCGCGACACGTAGACAGAAAGGGTGTTTCAGAATAGTTAGCGTCAGAGAGTTGGTGTGCGCAGAACCCACGTGGTCATACTGTTCAAGGAAGTGTGCACGCAAGCTTTCCTGCAGAGTGGCTAGTGGCAGCGACAATTGTGGACAAGTTGGTTTAGATTTAAAAACTCACTTCTGAGAGGCAAAGAACGTTGTTGTGGTTCAAGAGTGACAGAGTGAGTTTACCTTCATCCTTCTCTTTTCTCCCCTTCGCGCTGCGATTCAGGCATCCTCAAGCGCCAGTACGACGAGCGACGACTGCCCTTGGACTCCTGGGAAGTTCTCTGCGAGTTTTCCGATCAGGACGCTAAAACAGAGTTCGGGTATCCTTAAGTTCGGTGGGTTAGAGCTCGTAGTGAGATTCTACACAAGTCCAGGTAAGGGAAGCTAGCATTTTCGTTTATAAAAACGTTAGGCGAGTAGGTTCTGAAGTGAGGGCGACGTGGTCGCCGGTTTTCATATTCCTTTTCACAATGCTCTGTTTTTATGTGTGGGGCGACGTGATCGCCGGTTTTAATGTTGTTTTCGAACTCCCCTGTTTTAGTGTCGCTTTGAACTTGTTGAGATTGAAATGAAAAATGTATATGCTATTCGAAAACCTGAACGGTGGTATGCTTGTTTTTGGTGAGTGGGGTTGTTTAAGAAAAGATTCAAAGTATTCTGTGATGGAATTGTTCTTTATGTGTGGTATGATGTATGGAATGTGGTGAATGTGGGATCAAGGCATAGTATTTTCAGGAAAGAAAATACCGTGTAAGATCGTGTAGAATGTGCATTGACCGGTGATTCATTTATTATGAGATATCCTGACTCTCCTGATATAATGGAATCATATAGATGAAGTTATTCAGGCGTTGAGAGTCGAAGGAGGTTCATATGTATGGGTGATTTGTTTGAAAGAGAACGAGCTTGACCCGTTGTATGGATTAACCCTGTCATGCTAGGATAGTGATGATATTGAGATTCATTTATACGCTTGTGAATGTGTGTGATTTCACAGCAACCCTGTGAATGTGTGTGATTTCACAGTGGTGCAATATGACAGGTACAGATCTCTGAGTCTAGTCAATGCACGTGTCTTCCGGAAGTAGTGTCAAGTGTCTATGTGTGATGAGTCAGTGGAAGTCTGACGTGAGAAATGAGAAACATTGAAATTGATAGACACTTGATGGATTATGTGAATTGAATGACTCTTGAGGAAATTGTGAAATATGTGATTACTTGATGGTCATGTGAAGGGAATGAGAAAGTTGATGGTTTTTACGTGGGTGTCTTAAATTTGTTTTATCTTGATTTTAAAGTTTCATATCTAAATTCTCTTTAAAATATCTAGCTTACCCTGCGTTTTTGTTTTGTATCGTGGTTGTTTTTCTTAAACCTGTGATGATCGTGTATATTTGCACGGGAGCAGATGAGGTTGCAGGTAGTAAAGCTCCTCAGTGAGCACTTTCTGGAGGAGGAGATCGCCGGTTTTGAATGCTGTTGTTTTATTTTATTTTGAAAACTCCTGTATGGAGATGTATTAAAACTTCCTCGAAAAGGGATATTATTTTGAGGCACATTTGTATTAATGGATGGATTATATTATGTATATATCTATGTTAATTTTTTTGATATTATTGTGTCACCTTTATTTTATTATATAAAAATGAATGATATTTTGAGGGGCGTTACACTAGGAGAGTTAGAAAAGAAAGAAAAGAAAGTAGTAAGGAGGTTAGGGTAGACTTACCTTATTTCCATGGGAAAGAAAATGTAGAAGCTTACCTAGATTGGGAAATGAAGGTAGAACAATTATTTGCTTGCCATAGAGTAAGTGAGGAACAAAAGGTACCCCCTAGCTACCCTTAGCTTTCAGGGAAATGCTATGTATTGGTGGACTGCTTTAGAGAGAGATAGGCGCCTTCATAAGAACCCTCCCATAGAATACTGGAATGACCTTAGGGGAGCCTTAAGACGCCGTCATATCCCTTCCTACTATAATAGGGAGTTAATGGACAACCTCCAGAGACTCCAACAGAAATCTATGAGTGTGGAAGAATATAGGCAGAAAATGGAGCTTTATATGATGAGAGCCTCCATTAGGGAGGAAGAATCCACCACAATAGCAAGACTTTTGAGTGGACTCAATCTTGAGATTAGAGATAGAGTTGAACTTTTACCCTACAGAGACTTGAATGATTTAATTCAACTTTGCATCAAAGTTGAACAACAAAATTTGAGAAAAATATCAAGTCGTAGGGAAGGTTCATATTCTAACTCCTATCCCGAGAGAGAGTATAAAAGGGAGGAACCCATAAAAGAAAAACCAAAAGAAACTCCCAAGAAAACAGAAATAGATACCTCTAGCTCACAACCCCATAGCAGAGACACTAAATGTTTTAAGTGCTTTGGTAGAGGTCATATAGCTGCCCAGTGCCCAAACAAGAGAACCATACTTTAAGAAGGAGGGATGAATATAGTAGCCAAAGTGAAGAAGTTAGCGGGGTAGAAGAGAAAGTAAATAATGAGGGAGTGTATCCATGTGAGGGGGAGTTAATAATGATTCGTAGAACCTCAACAACCAACCTAGTGTGGACCAAGAGTCACAAAGAGAGAACATCTTCCACACAAGATGTAAAGTTTTTGAAAATGTATGTTCTCTCATTATGGACAGTGGTTCCTATTGCAACTGCTATAGCTCTAGGATGGTTGAGAAGCTGAATCTACAGGTAATACCTCATCCTAAACCTTATAAACTTCAGTGGATAAATGAAGATGGGGAATTAACTATAGATAAGCAAGTGAAAGTTGAGTTCTCTGTGGGAAACTATAAAGACAAAGTTTTATGTGATGTAGTTCCCATGGAAGCTTGTCATATTTTATTGGGTAGACCATGGCAATTTGATAAGAAAACTATGCACAATGGTCTTACCAATGAGATTACTTTCACTCACAGGTATAAAAAGTTTGTACTCTATCCCTTATCACACTCACAGGTGATAAAGGATCAAGTACAAATGAAACTCAAAAGAGAGGAAGAAAAAAAAAAAAGAAAACCAAGAAAAAGCCCTTAGGGAAAAAGAGGCGTGGGAGAAGAGTGTTCCTTCCCACAAGGTCATTCAGAAGGAAGAAAAAGTTGAAAACAAAGTTAAAAAAATACTTCTTTCTGATCAACCTACAGGCCTCCTGCTGTGTAAAGGAACACTTACATGCACTACCACATCTTCTGAAACTAGTATTCTACCTCCTCAGGTAAAAGAACTATTAAAAGAGTTTGATGATTTATTTCCTAAGGAAGGACCATTGGGACTTCCCCCTTTTAGAGGAATAGAACATCAAATAGATTTAGTTCCAGGAGCTAGTCTTCCTAATAGACCAGCTTATAGAACTAATCCTGAGGAAACCAAGGAGTTAGAATCACAAGTTCAGGATTTGTTGGAGAAGGGTTGGGTTCAAAAGAGCCTCAGTCCTTGTGCTGTACCTGTCTTGTTCGTGCCTAAAAAAGATGGCAAGTGGAGAATGTGCTGTGATTGTAGGGCCATCAATAACATCACCATCAAGTACAGGCATCCAATTCCAAGACTAGATGACATGCTTGATGAATTGCATGGGTCCACTATATTTTCCAAAATTGATCTTAAGAGCGGATATCACCAAATACGAATTAAAGAGGGTGATGAGTGGAAAACCGCTTTTAAAACCAAATTTGGGCTATATGAGTGGTTAGTGATGCCTTTTGGTCTCACTAATGCACCTAGCACATTCATGAGGCTAATGAATCATGTCTTGAGAGATTGTATAGGTAAATATGTAGTAGTTTATTTTGATGATATCCTAGTATATAGCCAAAACCTAGAAGCCCACCTAAGTCACCTTAGGAAAGTTCTCTTAGTGCTTAGGGATAATAGTCTTTTTGCTAATATTGATAAGTGTACCTTTTGTGTTGATAGTGTAGTGTTTTTAGGTTTTATAGTTAGCAAAAATGGGGTACATCTTGACCTCGAGAAAATCAAAGCCATCCAAGAATGGCCAACCCCACAAAATGTAGGAGATGTTAGGAGTTTTCATGGATTAGCAAGCTTTTATAGAAGATTTGTGCCTAACTTCTCGAGTCAAGCTTCACCACTCAATGAGTTAGTGAAGAAGGACACTCCATTTTGTTGGACTGAGAAGCAAGATCAAGCCTTCAAGAGGCTTAAAGCTCTGCTCACTAATGCACCTGTTTTAGCTCTACCAAATTTTGCAAACACTTTTGAGCTAGAATGTGATGCATCACGAGTAGGCATAGGTGCGGTATTGTTGCAAGGTGGACACCCTATTGCTTATTTCAATAAAAAACTCCATGGTGCCACCCTCAACTACCCAACCTATGATAAAGAGCTCTATGCACTTGTGAGGGCCCTGAAGACTTGGGAGCACTATCTAGTATCCAAAGAATTTGTAATTCATAGTGATCATGAGTCTTTAAAATACTTGAAGGGTCAGCATAAGTTGAATAAACGTCATGCAAAATGGATGGAATTTCTTGAACAATTCCCTTATGTTATCAAATACAAGAAGGGCAGTACTAATATTGTGGTTGATGCTCTCTCCAGGAGACACGCCCTCTTTTCAAAACTTGGTGCCCAGATTCTTGGATTTGAAAACATACCTGAACTGTATAAAGAAGATCAAGACTTTGCATCCACTTTTGTTAAATGTGAACATAGAGCACAAGGAGGATTTTATGTGTCCAAGGGTTATCTTTTTAAAGAAGGAAAACTCTGTATACCCCAAGGAACACATAGAAAGCTTCTTGTAAAAGAAACACATGAAGGAGGTCTCATGGGCCATTTTGGAGTTGATAAAACTCTAGAGCTTTTAAAAGGAAAATTCTTTTGGCCACACATGAGAAAAGATGTTCAAAGACATTGTTTTAGATGCATTTCATGTTTAAAAGCCAAATCTAAAATAATGTCTCGTGGACTCTATACTCCTTTGCCTGTTGCAAGTGCTCCATGGGAAGACATTAGCATGGACTTTATTTTAGGACTCCTAGGACTCTAGAGGTTTTGATTCTATTTTTGTGGTTGTGGATAGGTTCAGTAAGATGGCACATTTTATACCATGCCACAAAATAGATGATGCAAACAATATCTCTAGACTCTTCTTTAGAAAGTGGTGAGACTTCATGGTCTACCCAAAAGCATAATGTCTGATAGAGATCTAAAATTTATAAGTCATTTCTGGAGGACTCTCTAGGAAAGGCTTGGAACTAAACTGAAATTTTCAACTTCTTGTTGTAGCATCCCACCAAATACATTTCATATTTATATAATATAATTGAAGATAAACAAGTATTTTGAAATAAACATAATCATATATATATAATGGAGTTTCTCCTCATCGGGAGTTTAATACATAAACTGTGAATCTTTCCAAAAAAAAACTTAACCAAAAATACAACAAAAGACAAATCGGGCGATATGCTAACAAAAGGGCGATCTCCTAGTCAATCAGGTGATCTCCTATCATCCAGGCGATCTCCTATCAGACCGGCGATCTCACTTTCCTGCAACGTCATCTGCTCCCGTGTAAATCATACACGATCATCACAAGTTTTAAGAAGAACATCCACAAACGAAAACGCAGGGTAAGCTAGACAGTTTTAAAAGAGAATTTAGATATGAACTTTAAAATCAAGATAAATTAATTTAAGGCACCCACGTAAAAACATCAGCTTTCTCATTCTTCCCACATACCATCAAGTACAAACCCACATTTCACAATTCCTCAAGAGTAGTTCATATCACCCAGTGCAGCAAGTGTCTATCCACATACAGTGTTCCTCATTTCTCACGTCAGGTTTTCCACTGACTCACAATACATAGACACAAGACACTAATTCCGGAATACTCGTGCATTGATTAGACTCAGAGATTTGCACCTGTCATATTGCCCACTGTGGAATCTCACACATCCACAGGGTCGCCGTGAAATCTCTCACATTCATCAGCGTATAATGAATCTCACACATCACCATACAGCATGACAGGGTTAATCCACGCAAAACAGGTCGGTTTGTTCTCTTTCAAACAACCCACCCATACAGGTGAACCTCCTTCGACTCTCAACAACTGAGTAACTTCCTCTACGTGAGTCCATTACCTCAGCAGAATCAGGATATCTCGTTCTTAATCACCGATCAATGCACCTACTACAAGATCTTACACGGTATTTTCTTTCCTGAAAATACTATGCCTCGACCTCACACTCACTACATCCAACACATCATACCATTTAAATAAATCATTCAAATCACATCAACAACCATTTCAAAGCTTCAGATCTTCGAATATCTCATGTAAATCTCAAGTAGTTTCAAAACAGTATCAAAACAGAGGAGTTCGTAAAACAGCGCCAAAACCGGCGATCTAGTTCAAAAACAGAGTATTTCGAAGATTGTATATAAAACCGGCGACCTCGTCGCCCAAGCACACAAACAGAGCATTTTACGCAGATGAAAACGAAAATGGCGACCACGTCGCCCTCACTTCAGAAGATAGCTAAACTATGGCTCGTATGGAAAAGAGGTCTAGCTTCCCTTACCTGGACTTGCGCAAACACTTAGAGTTCCGAAACCCAACAAAGCTTGAAGAACGCCTTGGCTCTGTTTTTGCGTCTGGTTGAAGGACTTGCAGAGGACTGCCCAGGTGCTCTAATGGTGGCCGTCGCTCGTCGTACTCTCGTGTGAAGGTGCTAGAACCGCAGCGCGAAGGATATATCTGGAGGAGAAGGGAGGTAACTCACTCTTTCTCTCTTCGAAGGCTGCAACGTTTCTTCCCCTTCAGTAGTGGATTTCAGTGACTTAAACCAACTTATCCCTCCAAAAGCAGCTGCCACCACCTACTCTGCAGGGAAGTTTGCGTGCACGCTTCCCTGAACAGCACGACCACTGTTGCCTCTGGTGCATGCCAACCACTGCTCTGAACAGTACTGCCACTGTTGTCGCTTGTGCATGCCAGCCACTGCTCTGAACAGTACGACCGCGAGTGTCTCCCGCGCATGCCAACATTCTGATGTCACTATTCTGAACCACCCTTTTCGTCTACGTGGCGCGCGTGCAGAACGTCTCATGCTGGATGTCTGGGTCCCACGTTCTCTGTGTATAACTTAACGTAGCGCGATGACCTTTTCACCGATGACCACAGGCGCGAAGACTAACAACCGATGACCTCTCGCGCGAAGGCTAACAACCGATGACCTCTCCCCCCTGATGATGCCCGCATGCCCCTCGCGCCCAGGCGATCCTGCATGCCTTGCGCCCTGGCGATGCTCGATGACACATCGCCACGCCTTCCTGGAGGTTCTTCATTCCACTATGTTACATCCAAGGTATTCTCTCCACAAGGCTTGGTGACGTCGGTAGCTTCACACTTCCAAGAGTTGATTAGCACAAGTCCTCGTGCGCCCAAGCGTGTAACGTTAAGGATGATTCTCTTATGCTCAAGTATAGAGCTTCGCCTGCCCAGCGTATCCAAGGTTTAACCCACACCTTGATACGCGTGGCTTTTGGGACGTACCAGGGTTGATCCAACATTTTGGCTACACACTAAGTGTAGTTTCGGCGATTAGGTGTACTCTAGGCGACAGGCTACTAGGTACACACAGGCGATAGGCGTTCAAGCATAAGCTAGGCGATAGGCGTTCAAGCATAAGCTAGGCGATAGGCGTTCAAGCATAAGCTAGGCGATAGGCGTTCAAGTGCCAGAGAAGTTGGAGATCGCCTACCCGCTTAATAACGGCGATCTCGTAGGCTTCTCAGCTATACATTCCTTCCTTTATATTTAAATAAACACGTGCTTCGAATTTATTTATAATATAACACTTTTATTCCAATATAAACTTCTAGGTTCTTACACTTGTCATCCTCAAACGGATGGACAAACTGAAGTAGTAAATAGATGTCTTTCAACTATGCTTAGGGCAGTTATGAAAGGAAACCACAAATCTTGGGATGAGTACCTTCCCCATATTGAGTTTGCATATAACCGGGTAGTCCATAAAACTACCAATATTTCTCCATTTGAAGTTGTATATGGGTTTAATCCTCTTACACCTTTAGATTTGTTGCCTCTTCCTAATCCACAAGAATTTGTGCATAAAGAAGGAGTAGCAAAAGCTGAATTTGTTAAGAAAATGCATGAGAGGATTAAAAAACAAATACAACAGCAAACAGAGAAATATGTAAAGCATGGCAATAAGGGGAAGCGAGAGATAATTTTTGAGGAAGGAGACTGGGTTTGGCTACATCTTAGAAAGGATAGATTTCCCACTAGAAGAAAATCTAAGCTTAGCCCCCAAGGAGATGGACCCTTCCAAGTTCTCAAGAGAATCAATGACAATGCATACATTCTGGATTTACCTGAAGAATATGGAGTTCATAATACTTTCAATGTTATGGACCTAATCCTTTTTGTAGGAAGTAATAAAGAAGATGAAGCATTGGATTTGAGGACAAATCCTTCTCAAGAGGGAGGGGATGATGGAAGAGGCCCAAGCCCAAGCCCAAGTCCAAGCCCAAACACATGTTCAAGTCCAAGACCTAGCTCAAGCCCACCAAATAGAAGATATGGGCCAACTACAAGGGCTATGGCAAGAAGAATACAAGAGGATTGGGACACTGCTACTGATGGCAGAGAGACTTTCCTCTACATGATAAAGATGCCATAAGTTTAGTGTAGAAGTAGAATTTAATTTTCTTGTCAAAATTAGAATAGGAAAATAATTGTAATTTTCTTAGAATTAATTTGGCACCTAAAACACCAACCTAGGTTAATTTAGGGTTTTTAAAACCACTAAATTAACCAACTCCGGTTTGGAAAGCCTAGAGAGGGTGAGCATGAAATACTAATCACACCCCTCCCATGTGCTCTCATTTTTAGGCTCCACCTTGAGGAGAATTTCATTTTGAATTTCCCTCCACTTTCATTTGAATTTTCAGCCCTCTAAACACTCTAAATAAGAGGGCTTGGCTCATGTAATTCTCAAGATTAATTTGAGTGAAATTGCTACCAACTTTGTGCCAATTATCACTCTTGTCTCCTACCTCTAGGATAAACACCTTAGTCTTCATTCTTCATCTTTTCCAAGTGAGATGGCCTTACCACTCACTCTCCACACCTAACACTTCACCTTCAAGGTTTCCACAGCTCCTAGGAGTGCCTTGCACGCTTCCAACCATTGCTTCCGCCACCTTCAAATTCGTTTTCAGCTCATGGAAGAAAGCACTCAAGCTAGGCTACATCAAACTCCACCCTTAACTGCACTTGAAACAAGTAATCCTAAAGGTATTCCATATCCATTTCCCCATCCACCTCCATCTACACTTCAAGAAGGTACTAAACATGCTCACCCTGCACCTCCAACGACACCTCAGCCAAGTATGAAATGTGCTCCCCTTCCACCTCCAACTATATCTTAACCAAGTAATTTGTGTTCACTTCTTTTTCAAATTTATTAATCATCACATCATTAGTCACAATTGTTTTCTTTTTGTTCATAGAGTTGATTTATTTTCATGAACCTTTGAAAGTTAGGATATGTTCAACTAGTCAGACCAACTTTTCTCCTACATTCATTGTTCAACCCCAATTGCACCTCAATCTGATTTTCAGCCACCACATCAATATGTACATGTACCAACAATACATAGTACATCAGATATATATTTGCAAAATGAAGACGAAGAAAACGAGGAAGTTGAGATGCAAGCACATCAACAAAGGCCTACAGCTCGCAAAAGAGCATGGTTCGTTGATGTCATTGGTTAGTCATTATATATCAAGTTCAAAATGGAAATTTGTATAAAGCCACTAACAATTTTTTAAAATCATACAATGTTATATATAGCTATGCAATATTATTTTTTCGTTTAGTCTTATATCCCTTAGACACAAATGTTTTTAATATTTCAAAAATGAGCAAGGAAACATAAACACAAGACAACTAAGAACCAATGATGTTTGGCATCTACCTCCTAATAATGAAAGGATTGTTGTGCAATGGAATAATGAGGATCAACCAATTGTAGATGTTGGAGCATTATTGAATAGGTTCTTGGGTAGTATTGCAAGAAACTATAATGCATTTCCTTTTAATTATTCTAGTTGGAGGAAGATTCCTAAAGTTTATAAAGAAAACATACTTAAAAACACTATTTAGGTAAATAATGTCTAAAGTTATACTATAATTAATTTTTTTGTAATTTAAATATATTACAATTACTGTTAATTTTAATTGTTGACTATTTTGAAGGCTAAATTTGATGTCCATTTTGATGTTCATATAAATCATGTCCTTAAATCACTTAACACAAAATGGAGAGACTACGACAAGAATTGTGGCAACAAAGGAATGATGGAACATGAACTAGAGATGAATTGATTGCAATGGCTCTAGAAGGAATAGATAGAGATCATTAGGCTTCTTATATGGATTACCATCTAAATTCAAAAACGAAGGTATAACTAAAACAATTTTTAGGCCTTTACATTTATATTTATTAATTTTTATATGTTGATGATTAGGAAAATGCTCTAGAAAATAAAGAGAATAGGACAAAGCAAACCATTGCTCACACAGGTGTATCTAAGAGCATTGCAAGGAAAAGAGATGAAATGGTGACAATAATGCATATGTTCATGTCAAATTTATGTTTTAATCTCTATTACAGTGTGTCATATAATTTGTCTTCATTTTAATAGGAAAAAAGGTGTGGCCACTAGGTTAGTAGAGGAGATATATGGATAGCTACACATAAGCATGCTAATGAAGCATTTCTGTGCAATGAAGCGAAAGAAATTGGTATAATTTCAATTCTAATAAAGTCTATAATTGTCAATCATACTTATCGTAATTTTAATTAGTTTACTCTTGTATTCTTTGTATGAAAAAATTCAAGCATATGAATTAACCTCACTATCATTCATATCAAAAGAAATATCAGCTATCGATTCCCTTAGCTTATGTTTTCGAAAGCCGAGAACCACTACAAAAAAAATGTATATTGTGACAATTATTTTCATATAAAATGGCGGTTATAACCGCCACAATATACGCTTGTGGCGATTTTCCAAACCGCCATAGAACTGGCTGCCACAAAGTTTAATGTGGCGGTTTTACACTACCCGCCGCAACACCCACTACTTTAAACATAGTGTAAGTAGTGGTGGTTTTTATATGTAAGTAGTGTCAGTTATAATTGCCGCAATTTAATTCATTGAAGAAGATTCTGACACCATAATATAAGTAAGTAGTGGTGTTTTTAACTGACCTAATTTTGATTCTGAATAAATAAAATTTAATCACCACTTTTTTATAATCTTTTTTATACAATTAACCTAAATATAATATATTTTCATAATAAAATAAAATAATGTATAAAGTTATAATCATCCATTCATTTTATTGAAAGTTAAAGCACACATAATATTGTTCAAAAGTTTATACATAATTGAAAATTAAAACACATAAAAAGTTCATACATCCCTAATCAAGTTTAAAATTACATCACATAATTGTTCAAAATTTCATACATCCCTAATCAAGTTTAAAATTAAAAAACACATCACTACAAAAAACAGTGTTTATTGTGGCGGTTTTTTTTGCATAAAGTGACGTTTATAACCGCCACAATATACGCTTATGGCGGTTTCCCAAATCGCCACAGAACTGGCCGCCACAAAGTTTAATGTAGCGGTTTTATGTTACCCGCCGCAACAACCGCCACTTTAAACATAATGTAAATAGTGGCGGTTTAAATATGTCAGTTATAACTGTCGCGATATAAATTCGTTGAAGAAGATTTTGGCACCATAATATAAGTAAGTGGTGGCGTTTTTAACTGACGTAATTTTAATTTTGAATAAATAAATTTACCAGCGGTTTTTAATAATTTATTTTATAATCTATTTTATATAATTACCCTAAACATAATATATTTTCATAATAAAATAATGTATAAATTATAATCATCAATTCATTTCATTGAAAATTAAAACACGCATAATAATGTTCAAAATTTTATACATAATTGAAAATTAAAACACATAAAAAGTTCATACATCCCTAATCAAGTTTAAAATTACAACACATAATTGATCAAAATTTCATATATCTCTAATCAAATTTAAAATTAAAACGGCATCCCTAATCAGTTTTGCTTCCAGCACTTGATCCTATTACTTGATTAGGTGATGGAGCCCCACTTCCATTATCTGATGCCTGAAATAAATAATTTTATGTTAATGAATTTATATTTTTATAATTATAAAATAAAAGACACCAATAAATATTTAAATATATTAATACCTCATTGATGGATGCATGAACCAAATTAGCTGCCATTGCAGCAAAATGTTCTGGAACATCTTTTCTTGAAGCAATATATGCAAGTAAAGTGTTCATTTGATTTTTCACAGTTGCAAGCTCATTTTCCATTTGAGATACCTTGTCCTCCACACTTGATGAAGTTGAACTAGAGGAAGCATAGTTCATACCACTTAGCCTTGTTCTGGATCCTTTGAAAGCAAGGCTAGGACAAGCTCCATATGATAGCCCTCTAACTCGACTCGGATGCTCCTTACCAAATATGACACCAATTGGATCTTCTGGAGATATGTCTGAACCACTTTCTGGATTTGTCAACATTAGTTCATCAATTTTTCCCTGGATAAAGTTGAAAATAATGAAATGGTTGAACTCTCAACTATAACTAAAGCATAACATCATGATCAATACATCATCACCAAACCAGTCCAATATATCATCATAATCAATACATCATCATCAAACCAGTCCAGTATAACATCATGATCAATACATCATCATCAAACCAGTCCAGTTTATCATCATGATCAATACATCATCATCAAAGCAGTCCAGTATATCATCATGATCAATACATCATCATCAAAACAATCCAGTATATCATCATGATCAATACATCATCATCAAAGCAGTCGAAACACTTACCCCAATTTCCAGTGCCTCATCATTCACATGTGCCATTTTTCCTCTTATGTGTAATCTTCCACATTTCAGCTCGTCCAATATTTTTACCAGTCTCAATTTTCTATATGTTCAACAATAACAATATAAGTATAATGTGGTGGAAATTATAAAGTATTAAAATAGAGGGCACAATATAAGTAAACAAATACCAAATTATTTCTTCTTCTTGACAAAGACATAGCACCACCAGTGTGCGGAATAATTTGTCTCTTCCTTATATCTCTATTTCTATTACACATGTTCTACAAAGTGAAATGAAATCAGTTTTGTGTAAAGTTAAAGTAAGCTTATTAACAATAAAGAAAAACAGAGTTTACCACTGTAGAAGGCCTTAAACGATAATCAACAAAAACAGCCCATTGTTCCATGTTTAATTCAGGTGGAACATTCTTGATGAGGTCACTTCTGCTCATAAGTGGGTCATAAAATTCATTCCAAAGCTTGCATCTGTATTCCCTCCACAGTTTCCCAATTTTAAACATAACATCTCTTTTAGCCAAATCTTCATTTACCTGGAAAGAAAATTGAGACTTCAAAAAAAGAAAAAAAGTTAGTTCGAATGTATTGAATAAATTAAAGTTATTTCAATGTAAGTTCTATTACCTTTAGTGCACTCTCCCACACTGTATCCTTGTAAGTATCTGGCAAAGTTGACCACTTTTCAAAACTAATAGGGAACAATACATGATTTGTTGCTAGCTGTCCACAAACTCCAGCAAGTAGACCAGATGCTTCTCCAATTGGTTGAAAATTGTCATCATAGTTTACCAGCACACGTAATCCATTAGGTAAGTTATGAGCATCCCTAACCTTCACCTTTAGTTTTTGACTAACTCTTTCCCCATCTATAAAAATCCAAATACATTATTTCATGTGCAGTGAAACTTATTACATGTAAAGAAAATAACAAAAGATTTTACCTATAGCATCAACAAACCAATAGTGGTTTGACTGCCTTGATTTTCTTGGGTGCACTCTTTCAGGTTCAGACTCAAAAGTTGGTTGTGTTGGTGCAGATTCAGAAGTTGTTGGAAGTACAGATTCAGATGATTCAGGATTTTCAGATTCAGGATTTTCAGATTCAGTCTGTGGTTGTGGAACTTGTGAAGCTTGTGGTTGTGGAACTTGTGAAGCTTGTGGTTGTGGAACTCGTGGTTGTGGAACTTGTGAAGCTTGTGGTTGTGGAACTTGTGAAGCTTATGATAGTGGAACTTGTGAAGTTTGTGGTTGTGTAGGTTGTGAGGTTTCTTGATGTATAGATTGAGAAGCTTGTGGTAGAGGAGATCCAAATGGACTTGCAGAAGTAGTTCTTGTCTGGTTCTGTGTAACAGAATGCGTAGCACTAATGTTTACATAGTTGGCCACAGATTTGTCTGAAACAGCAATTGACTTAAGCAAGTTCTTGATCCTTTTAGGTTTAGGCATATCTGCACATAAAAATGAAGTAATGAACAACATAATTTAAATTTGAAGATATATTTAAGGTAAAGATATATTAAAAGCTTCATACATGCACATACTAGATGAATGAATATATTAATATTGCAGCTGAACCAAGGTTATTATTACTCTGACATAGATTCATTTTCAAGAAGTTCATCATCATTGTTGTCCTCATTTAGTAATTCATCATCTTCATCATCCCTAAATAATGCCAATTGGCAGAGTCGCTGAAAAATTCATTTAAGTCTTGTTGTGGACATGGCTCTACTTCACAAACTTCACCATCTCCTTCTCCCATGTCATAAAAATCTCGTGGTTTCAAATGGACAGCAATTGACCATTCCTTATTCACCTCATCATCTATATAATATACCATCTCAGCTTGTGAAGCTTCAATGTATGGATCATGCTCCTCACGATCTCCCGTGTGAATTAACCTTGAAAAATTAATACAAGTGAAACCCCAAGGATCCTTCCTCAACCCCCAGTCCCTTGTGGTGTCAGCCCATTTACATTTGAACAAGGTAACCTTAAAATGACCATAGTAATTAAGCTCAATTATATCTTCTAATTTGCCATAATATGCCAAATCTGCTTGTCTAATGTTTTGATCTACAGCACTTGCAACACATGATGTTGAAGAAGTTAAGAACACTCCACAGTTTTGGGTTTTTAAGTGACGTTCTCGACTTTCAGTTCTAAATTTGAAACCATTTACATTAAAGGCAGAAATTCTTCTAGCATGTGTTGTTGGACCTTGAGCTAGATATTTAAGATCAGTTGCAACTGTACTTAAAATGTCTGGGTTATTAATCTACAAAAATTATGATTATTGTCAGTATATCTTTGAAATTGAAATTTCGAACTTGTAAAAACATATTGTACCTACCCTTTGAGGAAACCAATTCATGAAATCCTTATTGACAATCTTCTCTAGCTCTGTATTTGGAATTCTTCTCCCTCTAGACCTTCTTCGTAAATGTTGTCTAAATTCCCTAAGAAAGAATTTGAAACAATATATTACTAATAATTCCATAAAGGACAACTTTTCAATATAATTAGATTTATATTGAGTGTTAATACTCACTCAATGTAAGGTTGAACTTGAGGGTAATTAAATAATACATATCGATGTGCTTGCGTTCTCTCAATAGTTGACATCTCAAAAGTTGAGGCAGCACTTACAACTCTACCAATTGGTGGAAATAGGGTATTCAATTCTGAAATATTTGTGTTAGAAGAGTCATCCACACGTGAAGGTCTATTAGTTCTTGTCTCTATCCCTTCCATATATTGAGAGCAAAAGGTTAGAACCTCTTCAGCTAGGTATCCTTTAGCAATAGAACCTTCAGGTTGTGCCTTGTTTCGAACGTACGATTTTAAGTGCCCCAAATACCTATAAAATGATTTCGCAATTAGAATAATCAAATTTTGAACTTATTAAAAATTACAAAGGTCCGCACAAAATTTACCTTTCTATGGGATACATCCAACGGTAATGTACTGGTCCTCCAAGCTTTGCCTCACCAGCTAGGTGACATGTTAAATGAACCATGATTGTAAAAAAGGTAGGAGGAAATAACATTTCCAAGTGGCAAAGAGTTTCAATCATGCGAGACTCAAGTTTATTAAGATCAAATTGACTTAAACTTTTCCCACATAATTGCCGAAAAAATGAACACATTTCTACTATCACTGCAGTCACATTGTTTGGTAGAACATTACGTATAGCAATAGGTAGTAATTGTTCCATAAGAATATGACAATCATGACTCTTGAGTCCAAAAATCTTTCCACCTTTCAAATCAACACACCTTGCAATATTACTTGAGTATCCATCTGGCAGTTTAGCATTTTTCAACGTCTGCAAAAACGTTTTTTTCTTTGTTTTTGACAATGAAAATACACTTGGCCGAAATCTTCCTTTATCATCTGGCCAAAGCTCTTTCCTTATACCCATTTCTTTAAGAACCTTTCGGGCTTTGATATTATCTTTGGACTTCTTAGGATCATTAAGAAATGTATACAAAATATTGTCACAAACATTTTTCTCAATATGCATCACATCTAGACAATGGCGTAACAAGTTCGTCCGCCAATAAGGAAGTTCAAAAAATATACTTCTCTTTCTCCATTGCTCTGCTCCAACTTGAACAACATTCTTTCCACGAGCCCTCTTACTTGTATCTATAGGGTCTAATGGTTTTCCAAATGTAACATTCACACCCTCAACTTGATTCCATATGTCTAACCCTGACAAAGGTTCTGGTGCATCCCTTAGTTCATTTGTTCCATTAAAAAGATGACGATTCAATCTGAATTTATGCTCTTTATTTAAAAATCTACGATGTCCCATAAAGCAGAATTTGCCCCTGTACAACCAAGAAGAGTCGGTTTCAAAGTTACAGGTAGGGCAAGCAAGACCAGTGTGCGTGTTCCATCCAGACAAATTACCTAGCCCAGGGAAGTCACTAATTGTCCATAACAAAGCCGCTCGCAATGTAAACATTTCCTTTTTTGAATAGTCAAATGTTTGCACTCCATCAAACCATAACTCCTTCAATTCGCTTATGAGTGGTTGTAAGTAAACATCAATGTCATTTCCTACCATTTGTTTTCCAGGAATTATCATGGAAAGGATAACAGATGTTTGCTTCATACATTGCCAAGGGGGGCGATTGTATGGGATGAGAACCACTGGCCATATACTATGGTTTGTACTCATGTTTCCATAAGGATTGAAGCCATCAGCAGCTAAGCCTAATCGTACATTTCGAGGATCATTTGCAAATTCTGGATGCAATAAATCAAATGATTTCCAAGCATCAGAATCTCTAGGATGCCTCATCAACCCATCTTGATTATCCTTTGATGCATGCCATGTCATAGACTCAATCGTCTTAGAACTCATAAATAATCTTTGCAAACGCGGTTTTAATGGAAAGTAACGCAAGATTTTTGCGTATTGCTTCTTATCTTTATTTTTCCACTTAGATGTTTTGCATCGTTTACATTCTTCTAAGCCTTCATTGTCTTCACCCCAATATAGCATACAATCTTTTGGGCAAGCTGGTATTTTGACATAATTAAGTCCAAGTTTGGTAATAACAGTCTTCGCCTCATAGAATGAGTTAGGAAACTTAGCATGTTCAAATGCGTCCTTTAGCAACTCTAGAATCATGGTCATTGCTTTGTCACTCATTCTACTCATGCATTTCATATGGTACAACTTCAACATGAATGATAACTTTGAATACTTTGTACAACCTTCATATAAGGGTTCATTATTGTCCTTCATCAATTCATCAAAGTTTGTATTTCCTTCATCACCCACCATATTAGTTTGCAGACCATCAACTTCAGTATCCTCATCATGCCCAGCAAACCCGAATGCATCATTCAACATGTCTTCCATCGGATTTTGAGATTCCAATAAATCTTCAATGACATGCGCACGTGTGGCGACCATTGACTCAGTTACACTTGATCCTTCACCGTGCAAATACCATGTTTTGTAGTTCTGAGGGAAAGTTGTACATGTTAAGTGTTCTTGAACTACATCCCTTGTTTGCCACTTTTTGAAACCACACTTTGCACACGGACACTTAATTACAGGACCATTAGCATGTTGAAATGCAATATCTAAAAACATGTTCAACCCATTTGCATACTCAACTGTGTTTCGTGGTTTACAAATCCACGATTTATCAATTGGCATGACTACAACAAAACAGCAAAATAAAACATTACTTATCTAGTAATGTGTACATATATTAAACTGAAGTTAACTCTCTTAATTAAAGGAGAGTTAACTAAAAAAAGTTAACTAAAACAAATACTTAACTAAAAAAATAGTTAATTGGGTTGTAAAAATAGTTTATTCAAATAAGTAATAAATAATTAAATAAAAAGCAAACTTACTTGGAGTGATGGTTGTGAAAACCGAATACACGTATAACCTGTGAAGCTGCTAGATGATTTTGAAGCTGGAAAATGTCCTAAAAAAATATTTAAGTTAGGAGTGACACATTTTTCTTACAATAACTCAAAAATTGAATCCTATATCTTTAAGTTTTGACTATGGGAAGCAGGTAGAATAATTTGTACACGTTTTTATATATATAATTTCCCTAACTTCTCTAAAGGTTTGTTTAATTTTTTAATTTTTTTCAGAAAAATCCTTTTAGAGAAACTTGTAATATCTATAGATAATAATAATAATAGTAATAATAATAATAATAGTAAATATAGTAGTAGTAGTAAAGTTGACATTAAATTAATTTTTTTAATATCTATATTAGTCCTAAATAGTGAATGTAAATATACAACCACCACTAATTGTTTTATAAGTATGTTTTCAAAAGTTATAAAACTAGGTAAGTTTATATAATATTAGTATTTAATTTTAAATTTAAGGTGTTTTCATGGTGAACAATTTGATATTATGTTACATTTTGTTGTATATATAAGTATACAAATAAAATAAATCATTAGTTCTTCTATAAAACACTTAAAATTCTAAAATTTCAACAATAACATTGGAGTAATCGTACTTATGGGACCTATAGTAGGTAAGAAAAAAAAATATAGTCATTATTTCACTCTTTAATGAAAAAAACATGATCTATGGATTATAAAAATAAACTTATTTAAAAAAGTTAGATATGTGAGAAGTCGTGGAAGAGAATTACATTTGTTCTCTAAAAATCTCATCAAGATCTAAATCAAAATGTAGAAAGAAAAAGAAAAGATGGAAAGGATTTGAGACATTAAGTAATATTTAAAGAGATTGTTTACACTACTTTAAAATTATTAAACAAAAATTAATTTTAGAGATAAAAAATAATTGATTTTTATATTAATTAAATTATATATTAATAATTTTTTTAGTTTCATGCATGTCCTTTGCAGGTTACCTCTTCCTTTTGGCTCAAACTAGAGTTTCATAGCAATGAAGGAATCACGATGGTGTCTTTTAGTTAGTGAAAGAAAGGAAGATTGAATCAAGAAAAAGAAAAGGTTCATGTATTCATAGAAGGGGGTCATTTCAAAGCCTTGAATAATTACACAATATTTCTTTTCTGCTAATTTACGTTTGTTAGCATAACAGTAATGCATGCAACTATAATACTACAATATTTCATCTCCCACCACAAATGACACATTCCGCAACTAACATACAAACATCGCCATTCAGTTAACAGTCAAAAGGAGAAAAATAATAAAATTGGAAAAATCCCATTCAGTGGAAGCTAAACTACTACAACTACTCCTACCTTTTCTGCATCTAAATGAGTCATTTTATCTTATATCTAAAAATAATTTTAAGCTACAAATGTTTTAATGAAAACTTACACCTTTGTTGAAGAACTGTATTGAAGCTCCCAAATGGCTATTCGAGATTCACTGCATCTACACGTTAAAGATGTTAAATATGCACAGTTTGGACTAACTTTTTGAACAGAAACAGCAAATGAATGTTTTGTAGTGTTCATCTTCAGAAAATAAAATAGCACAGAAATCCCCTAAGAGCAAACAACCTTTCATGGAGATAGCACACAACCACATACGAAAATACAAAAAATGGAGTGCAATTGGGTCAATCAATTCGACCATTTTGGACCAGGCTTTGCTTATCCTATATATGTATTTTGGAAAAAAATTTCTTGGTATGTTTTCATGAATTGCTAAAGCTTTTGTTGGGTCTGAATGAAGATGACTCATATGCCCAACAAAGGCTAGGGATTATGACTCATATGCCCAACAAAGGGTACAGATTTACAGGGGTTGATTTAGATGGACTAATTCAAGATATATTCCTTTCCAAATCCATATTTAATAGTATTAAGTTATAAAAGGATTAGAGTATCCTAAGTAATGTCATTCAAATAATTATTTTGATAAAGAAAACCAAAGAACTATGATGATGAATAATAAGTGAAGTAGTAATATCTATTTCGCTAACTAAAAACAAGGTTTATATTTATATAACTAGTAACTTATTTTGAATTTACATATCATAACTATGAGAATCAAAGAATTTTAAATGGATTGATATATGTTACATCACAATTAGAAGTTGGAATTATTTTCTGAACTAAAAAAATACCAGAGCTGGAATTAGAAGTCAAGGTCCATCTAGGAAGAAGCTACATTGCCTGATCAAAGGATTAGATATAAATTAATTCAATCATAAAAGCATATTCTTAGAAAAGTCTGCTTTGCACTCTGTAGAAAATTACCTGGCAGGGAGATCAAAAGGCTATGGTGTATGAACATAGGATGATACTGACAAGTATAACAAGACCAATCAAATTAAACCCACCCCAAGCGTTTAATATGGGGCCATGATAGCCAAATTTCTAGGTATAAGGGATTAGCGTGATCCTCTTATCCTACACAAATCTAGAAAATTCCACTATACTAAAAAATACTACAGTTAAATGTTCTTTCATAAATATAAATTTCATACAATAAAATAGTCCATAATGATGCAACCCAAAAGCAAAGTCTTTCTAAATACTACCAACTACAAAAGAACACAATGTTGCTTAATGATGGAGACACATCTGCAGAAAGCTTGATTTTCAAAAGAATATATAAATATAGGATACAAAATGCAACTAGTTTTCAGTTCAACTAAACAATACTTTATTCAAGAGTGACTTTATCATTTAAAAATGTAGTTTGAACAGGGGGCAGTTGTTAAAAACCAACCATGATATAGGGACTGGTTTAGTGTATTAATTGACATAATCAAACTTTGAAATCAAGTGCTTGTTAGCAATTATGTGCATTGAATTCACCTACATATGTAGGCCATTGAGAATCATTTGAGCTTTTAGTTTGTACATCATCAAACTTCATCAAGAGCAATATGCGACATGAATGAAGGTAATTTCTCCAAAAGCAACTTTAGGGTGGTTTCAAAAGTCAAACTACATCTATAATAAAAATAAGATACAGCTTGTGGAAGGGCTAACCAAAACTAAGCTCTGTCTAAACACTAAACCAAGTGTATACCTCAAACACTATCCAGCTTTTGCAACTGTGACCAACAATCTCCCACAAAGAAAAAAACCCATAATCTGCACTTACCATATCCAATCTTCTCCAACTTTGAGGCAGCTGTAGTAAATGCCTTTTGTATGTAATAAAGGGCCCTTCCCTGCCAGATCAATCACAAAACCAGTATTAGACACCCAATCTCTCCCACAATGAAAAAAAAAACAAACTAACTAATAGAAAAACTAGTAAACTGCCCTAAAATTGTAGAATAAGGATGGATGAAAATAAGAGAGCCATGGGAAGGGATGCTGCGGGGCATCAAAGGTTCAACCAATGTTATGGTCAAACAAAGCTCAAAGGCTTAACTGTTGTAACCACATGAGTCACTCAACACACTTCCCATCATGCCAATACCTAACTCCCACACACATTTATGCACAGATCATTCATCGTTTTCTTCCAATAATCCATTTTCAAAACTCCATTCCCCTTCCACGATTTCAAGGATTTGCATACCATTACCATTTCAAGGCCTAAGTGCCCAACCAACTAGGCAGGGTTAGGGAGATAACTGATCAACCATGTTTCTAGTTGGAGGAAATGCTAAACAACTGTCTATGCCTCAGACATTTTCTATTTTCATTTACTTATTTCACTTTAGATAGATCCAATACTACAATGGTGCATCCTGCACTACCTACACTGCTCAGGTTTAAAATTGAGGGAAAATAATTTAAATAATAGATAGGGTTGGAAAAAATTGCAGGTTTCCTCTTCCAGAGGATCTCAGGATATCCACATAACAAGAAATTATCAAAACATTAAGACAGCAAACCGAAAAATGAACAGAACAAAACCAATCCAATCCAACCAAATCAAAGAACACTGCATAAATCGATCTCAGAAAGAATGTGATGAAAGAAGTAGAAACGAGATGGCGAAAAAAACCTTGTTGAAATGAAAATTGCGTAGATCTTCGCCCTCCTGCCACTACCTCCAGGGCCACGACATGAAGGTTCGTGAGTAGAGCTTCACGATTAGGGCTCACACTGGTTCGTGAGGGTTTGAGTGAGGGTTCGTCAGCTTCGCGATTAGGGCTCACACAAGGTCGTGAGGGTTGAGTGAGGGATCGTCAGGAGCTTCGCGATTAGGGCTCACATTGGTTCGTGAGGATTTGAGTGAGGGTTCGTGAGGAGCTTCACGATTAGGGTGGGTTCGTCAGTACAGCTTCACGATTAGGGCGGGTTCGTGAGGGTTTGTCAGTAGAGCTTCACGTAGGGCAGGTTCGTGAGGGTTTGAGTGTTTAGGCACTTAGGCACAGAGAAGGAAGATAGCGAAGAGAGGGAAGAGAGTAAAGAGAGGGAACAGATTTTTCTTTCCCAATAGTCAAACCACAATTTCAAAAATAATTGGAAATAGTAAAATAAGATTTTCAAAAATAATTGGGAATAAAAAAATTTTGTTATCAAAAATATTTTTAAAAATAATTGGGAATAATGAGGGAAGCAAAATTTGTCTTTATTATGAAGGATAATTGTGACGGTTAAAAATGACATATTTTGAAAGATGATTGTGGCGGTTAATAAAATGACGTATTATACTTCAATTTGTGGCGGTTATTAATAACCGCCATATTAAAACCGTCACTTTTTACACAATTTTTTGTAGTGCATCCCTAATCAGTTTTGCTTCCATCACTTGATCCTATTACTTGATTAGGTGATGGAGCACCACTTCCATTATCTGATGCCTGAAATAAATAATTTTAAGTTAATGAATTTGTATGTTTATAATTATAAAATAAAAGACACTAATAATATATTTAAATATATTAATACCTCATTGCTGCTTCTTGCAATATCTCTTCAAGCTCTATCAGATACCAGGAAACATTCAAAGAAATCATTAATAATCTACATTAATCTATCTTGCATGCAAGTTTTGAATTCTACAGTATTACTCAATAATTATATGAAACCTTCCCTTATCCAGAATAGTCAAAAAATAATTAAACACACACACACACAATATTTTTCATATTCATTAATCTCTACATTGTTAAATATGCAGAGTCATTTGTTTTTAACTTTACATCTTCTTAACATCTAAGAACTAATAAGATATTTGTGAACTGAATAATCTTTAACAAGTGACCTTCCTTATGAAGAATGCTAATGGACAAAATCAGTTGCCATTTAAATTCCACAAAATCTTCATATCTCACATTAATATCAGCAGATGAAAATCCTTATTCTTTCTCCTAATGTAACCACTACAAAATTATTTCCACCCTCTTCATCTGCCCACTCACCAACTATTACTAACACTCTCCCCACCATATAAATCCCACAAATTTATATATCAGTTCGGGTCTCCAACATAAATTTTTTGAATCAGTCACAACAAAACATCATTTTAATGTAGAAGTTTGCAAATCAAGAGTATGAAATAACAGTTTAACCAATTAAAGATTAGTAATAATATAATGTTCCAAAACATAGTGATGTATGTGATGGTTTGTGATATTGAAATTGATTTTAGATGGGCCCTTTAAGTCATTATTTTCCATCACTTAGTATGTACTACTATAGATGCTTTTAAGTTGTCTCTCCCTGGTGTTAATAGTAATCCATATTCATTATTCCTCTCTTTTTTCTTTGTTTTTAGCATATTCTTTTCTACTAATTAAACAACAATACCTAAATTTGGTGACCAAATGATGGATCATAATCAGTGTCTCCAACTTAGCAAGCTCATTGCCAGGGTTGGCATGTACTCCACTACCAAATGGCATGAAATTATTGGGCTTTGGTGCTACCTATTTAAACAAACAACAAAGACAAATAATTGTTCTTGCCTATTTGAAAATGATGAAATGTCTTTTACAGTACACAATGATAAAATTCATTAATCAGCCTTATCCATGCATATATCATTTTTACTTTTTTTTTTATAATTTTTTTATCTTTTCTCATTTCAGCATACCTCAAACCTTGAAGGGTTGAACTTTTGAGGCTTTGAAAACTATACAGGGTTGTGGTGAATATTTCTGAACAGAGGCCTCGCTTTCCACCCTTTTGGTATTAAGAATCCTGTGGTCAAATTCCATGTGAGTCATTTATTTATAAGACCATAAGTTTTCAAATGAATGTGTGTTTTCACTTTAGGCCTTTGCAGAATGTGGTTTTAAGAGCTCATAATACCAGTCACTTTGCATGGTGCATTTTTGGACCCCCATGAAAAAATTTTGAAATCTTGCATATAGGTTAAATATTCTTCTTACCCTTGTACTCCACATCAGCTATTGCTTCTCTGAAAGGGAATGAAATAAGGCTTGCCATTCTCAAACTCTCTAACACAACCTAACCAAGGTAACAGTTTCCCATTATTAGTCACTTGCAACAAACTAACTCGACATTTGCTTAAACAACTGCAACCAGCAGGGTCTTCTAACACGTTTACTTTTATTTTTGTCGGACCAATTGTGGATAAATAAGATGAAAGAACTTTTATAAAAGTGAAATATATTGTTCTACATCACCTACCTTGATTCATGGAGAGCAACTTATATATCTATTAGACAACTTCACTTGATTGCAACCAATTTTAATATGAAATTTGACAGGTCCTTGACTGAATAATTCATAGCCCCTCAATGCCAAACCAAGAAAGATGTAGGTGTTATTGTGGTTAGCCACTGATAAGGTAGTCCATAACCCTATAGTGCCTACTTAGGCAACTTTCCCTATTTTCTTCGAAATAAGATTTCACATTGCTCTTATCACAGGAAAATACTTTCAATCTAAAACTTTTCAATGGTCTTAAGATTAATTAGAGGATAAAATTGGCACACACCACTTCCATAATTCATCTGCACTGAAGCATGACAGCTAGCACATACATTATTATCAGTTAAATGTTAATGCTTTATAGAAATAAAATGTTTACCTTCGGTTGTAAGTTATGATTTTCTGCAGATTGACCGACTAATAGCTTTTTCTTCACGAAATCTTTTTTATCTAGAAAAGCATTAGCATTTAAATTCAAATAAGGTAATTGCTAATCACAAGTCAATGTAAGAGAACCAACAAAAGAAATATCACGGGTCAATAAAGGGTTGAGGGAAGCATTGCCATATCATGTATATATGATTTTAGCAATTCATATTGTTATGTGTTTGGCTCCAAACCATTCATTCATGGGAAGACAATACAAAGATTACAAATTAAAGAGGAGATATGTCAAAACATATAATGCAAGAAAATGAGAAATTTATCCGTTCAATCTTCTAAAAAGTATCAAATCCATGAATCATACGAAAGAAAATAAGCTTTAAAGAAATGTACCTGCAGATTATGAGCATGTGCCCTGGAAACAAGATCAGTAGGAGTTAGCATATAATTTTTTGCTACAGGTACCTAGGTGTCTATCCAAGGTCCAATTCCTACAACATATTGCTTTATGTTTTTTAGGTATTCATCAGATGTAATCTTCCAGTATGACTGCACATAATCATCACAGTATTATTTTGTTAGACTTAGGAATAGACAATCAAAACAAGACTGTAACATAAAATGGAGACAAAACAAGTATCACTATGATGCTAAGGCAGAAATTAACAAATGTTGCTAAGGTTTGAAGATGTATCACTATGATATAAATTATGAACTTCACAAGCATAACAAACTCCATTAACAAAACATTTTGTTCTGAAAACTTGTAGCAGAACAGAAGTTCAATAATCCTACAACAGGCTGCACATGAGGTAATATGTATTACACACCTAATTGGTGTCTTAGGTTGGAATATCAACATCGTCAATTAACAAAATTTTGGGCAAGTCCGTTTTATTTGCTATATACACGAGTGAAGTTGGAGCAAATGAATGAAAGAATATAGGTTGTCTTAGCCAATTTTTTGACAGGTAGGAACCCTTGAACCTATACTTCTGAAGTGTCTCCACAAACTTGTCCTCAAATCTTTTTCCATCTGACCATTTAACCTGTTGATTGTATCAACTCAACTTGATGAACGAAAATAAGACAAAACCTCTAAAGAACTTGGCTAAAACATAATATTATTAAGACGAAATTAGCAAGCATGACATTGTAAGATTTTTTGAAAAACATTCTAACAGGCATAAGAATTCTTAATGCAATTTGCATTTAGAAACTCCCAACAATATAATCTCACCTCCAGTAATACTCATTATTAGCTTTAATTTGAAAATTGGTGGATTCTATTATATTCTTCAGTTAGATGAATTATATATCAATAGCTTTGCCTTTCATTTAGGCAGTTGTTGGATTCTAAAAAGAAATACTCACATGTTGATTGATATATACTGGATATGGCAATGCTTATTTGAATAAATAAATTCTAACTAACTCTCAAATAAATAAGTGATTTTTTAAATAATTGATTCTTTCAAAAACAATTATTTTAAGTTTAAGCAAACTGGCACATCCTGTCGCAATTCATGCAATGTGCTAGCATCTACAAAATGATAATGGGACCAAAACTCCTTATTTCAGTGTATATGTAGGTATAAAAAGTTATCCAAAAGGTTCATTACCTCTGGGGTGTCCGTCCAATGTGAGATGCCTTTTAAGAGTAGCGGCATGTGTGCAGGATACAACCAATCAAAGAGAAATCCATACGTCTGGCGGCTAAGAAATACAAATAAGATAAAGAGGTCAGTTCAATTGCTTCCCTCAGCTTGAATAACAGAAACAACATGACTACCAACCTGTTTGTGGCCATTGCAATTCCTCTAAGGTCCCTAATCAAACCAACAAGTGCAAACCTTATAGCCTCTATTCAAAATACAAGTGCAAACCTTTTAAAACTCAATTGATCCCTGAGAGAGGGGTGAGGGCCCTCATCAGTGAAGAAACAAATTATACATATAAAAGCATGAACTATTTACTTAATCGTATGAAAATAAAATACTTCAATTGAAAAGCCCATAACTGGATAAGCTAGATAACACAGCTGGCACCAAATATAATTTCAGAGATTTTAGGGTTGATTACCTCTGCAACAACCGCTTCATTCTCAATAATATTGGTTCCATTCACACCACTCATGTACTAACCTCCAAAGTGTTTGATTCTTTCTGAGTAGCCTATGCGAAGGTAAAATAGCCTCTGTATCATCCCCTTCCACAACCTATATATAACAACTCAGGACCATAAGAAAAAGAGTCAAAGACTTTAAACATGAAAAATAGACAGTAGCAGAATAGTTAAACAAAATTGTTGCTGATGACTTACCTCAGCCTGAAGTGAGTGCGCAAAATCATTCTCTAGTTGGGACCGAATATCCGCACAAAACAGGCTATTGGAATCACCGAATAAAAAGACATAATAAACTTAAGCAAGCATCAATGTAACTTGGAACTAAAACGAATGAGTCTAGATTCAAACTCAAATGTGTGTGAAGCTGCTTGCAGAAGCTGGCGCGAATCTGGACCATCGCGACCGCAACGAAGGTCTCACGGCACTGTACATGGCGGTTGGGTACGTGAGGCTCGGCGTGACGAAGTTGCTGCTGGATCTCGGTGCAGATCCTATGGTGGCGGATGACCCTGGAAAAACAACGTTAGATCTAGCGCGAGAGAGATTCTGAAGGCGTGGTTTGGGTTTTAGAAGGGGTTGTGTTCAAGTACGTGGAGGTGTAGGAGATTCTAGAATGAAGAGGTTTCGTGAGTGTTTTGCAGAGAGGGGGAAGAGTGGTAGGGTTTTGGTGAATGGATCGTGAGAGAGGGAGGGTAGAGAGGTTTTTCAAAAAAAATTGAAAATAATGAGGAATGGTGTATGGAGGGAAGGGGAATGCAGGGTTTTTCTTTTGTAGGATAATTGTGACAGTTCAAAATGACACATTTTGAAGGATAATTGTGGCGGTTATTAAAACGTCGTATTATAAGAAAACTTGTGGCGATTATTAATAACCGTCATAATAAAACCGCCACTTTATACATGATTTTTTGTAGTGAACATTGTGGACGTGTTAGGGGTTTAGTTTTGGGTCCTTGCCCATCTAAAGTGTGGGGCTGCAACGATCATTTGTATAGTGGGACATCTTTTAATACACAATTACAAAATCAGATTAATTATTTTTAACTTTTGATCATATTTTTTCTTTTAATTTAAAACTAAGACTTGTAGTCAATAGTCAAAATTTACTATGAGTTTTTTTTATGATGATGAAATTTGGACCATAGGTGGTTAGTTATCTGAATAAGTATAGATTGTGTTAACATTATTATATATAGCCCTTAACTTTTAATATTATTCAATTTGATTAATTTCATTGATTTTGTGTTTGATAACTAGGTTTCTACATTGACATCACCAGTCAATAAAATAAAGGCAATGATGACTTTTTTTGTGCAAAACTATCTAGGAGAGTTGCTTCATGATTTTTCTACGTTTCATGCATCATCAGTAATATTTAAATCTTGATTAAATTAATATATATTTTACATTATAATTAGAATGCTACTAATTATAACTATTTTTATATATTAGGCATCGGATCAAGGAAGTGTTCTTAACATTGAAACAAATGATCAACATTAACAACCATAAACGAAGAATGTTATTTAGTTTTTTTATCATGTCTACTTTTATGACTTAGAAGAAATGGTACTTTTATTATTCACTTTTTAAGGTTTCATAGGTTTTAGTTATTCTTGAGAATTTGAACCATTTTGAAATTTATGAGCAACAACTTTATTCATGGATTGATATGATTTATTGCCCTTTAAATCACTTCTCAACTTAATCTTTGTTATGATAGTAAAGTTCATGCTTCTAATTGGAATGTTGTCTTAAATTTATTTTATACATCACCTTATATTCATGTTCTTTTTATCAAGAATGAATAAATCTTTATTGATAAAAAAAAATGAACAAATATAGAGCAATTTTAAGAATGTAAACGGTTGGTGGTGATTTACTAAAGAATTAGTGCATTTAGTGTGCCAATGGATTTTTTTAAAAAGTCTTGGCCCATTAATTTGGTTCAACAATTTTAATATTTGTCACCTATTTTTTATATATGCACCATGTTTGGAAAACCCTTGGAAGTAATGGGGGTTTCAAAACCGTTGGGAATAACGGGGGTTTTAAAATTGTTGGAAATCACAAGGGTTTCAAAGAACCATCGGAAAATAATTATTTTTCAGGGGTTTATAAAAACAGTTCGTAATCTGTTAACGACGCTGGATCTTCCAGAGGAAAGGAAAACTGCAAGTAACATACTTTACGGGGGTTAAGACCATTGGTAATGCTAAATATAACCTCCGTTAAAAATAATTTTTCTTCTTGTGCTTTACCTCAATCCTTATGCTCCTTTAGGAAAAAATACAAAAGTTAGGCAAAATTAGAGCAGTTCTAACGTGCTCTAACGTGCTCTCAGGTATTTCCAAACTAAATCCCCTAATTGAAGAAAAGAAAATTGGAAAAGGTCTTAGAGAAAATATATAGAGAATGGAAAGGAAAGAAGTTAAATTCAAATTTATATACTACAAATAACTTCTGACTTATTTTTTTTTTTTACCTTTTTAGAGGTCTTTACAAAAAATATTAAATATATCCTCGTATTATAGAGCTTTTAGAAAAAAAAGAAAAAACTTTAGTATTATAGATTTGAACTGTGGACCATTTCATTTGAGAAGAGAAATTTATAAGGAATTTTCTCAGTTAATAAAATTTCTACTACAGTAAAATAATAGAACAAAATTTCCTTTCAGATAATAATATATGCATCTATTTTTATTCTTTTCTGAGTCTAAATCTTATTTTTTTTACTCTCAAATTTTAAATGTTTTATTTATAGAATGTAAGTAGAAAGTTTTTGACAAATGTTTCATTTTTCAAGAATATTTTAATTTACACTTTAATTTTTTTAGTAGCCAACTTCTCAAAGTTTTGAATTTTTTAGCAGTAAACTTCTCAAATGAGTTATAGACAAATGTTTCACTTCCCTATAATGTTTTTTTTTTTTGGTATAAGAGGCTTAGACAATATTTTCTATCGGCTAAACAATTGATCTTTTTGATCATGATCTCCTTTCCCTCTTAGATTCTTTAGCTAGTGTTCGGGCTTCGAGTCTCAATTGAGAGTGTCTTATAAAAGGTTATTTGATCTTCAAGTAAATATTCAGTTGGTATGATATAATAAACTAATAATAACATACTTTTATCTTGATTGTTATGTCTATTTATATGATATGATAGGTCTTTTTACTATTGGACCTAGATTAATATGTGTGTCATGATTAGTGTTCAAATTATTTAATTTTCAACACTATTTAACTTTATGTTAATACAATTTTTTTATTAATACCTTCTTATATTGTTAAGTCGGTACCCAGTACCAATGTGTAACATCCCACCAAATACATTTCATATTTATATAATATAATTGAAGATAAACAAGTATTTTGAAATAAACATAATCATATATATATAATGGAGTTTCTCCTCATCGGGAGTTTAATACATAAACTGTGAATCTTTCCAAAAAAAAACTTAACCAAAAATACAACAAAAGACAAATCGGGCGATATGCTAACAAAAGGGCGATCTCCTAGTCAATCAGGTGATCTCCTATCATCCAGGCGATCTCCTATCAGACCGGCGATCTCACTTTCCTGCAACGTCATCTGCTCCCGTGTAAATCATACACGATCATCACAAGTTTTAAGAAGAACATCCACAAACGAAAACGCAGGGTAAGCTAGACAGTTTTAAAAGAGAATTTAGATATGAACTTTAAAATCAAGATAAATTAATTTAAGGCACCCACGTAAAAACATCAGCTTTCTCATTCTTCCCACATACCATCAAGTACAAACCCACATTTCACAATTCCTCAAGAGTAGTTCATATCACCCAGTGCAGCAAGTGTCTATCCACATACAGTGTTCCTCATTTCTCACGTCAGGTTTTCCACTGACTCACAATACATAGACACAAGACACTAATTCCGGAATACTCGTGCATTGATTAGACTCAGAGATTTGCACCTGTCATATTGCCCACTGTGGAATCTCACACATCCACAGGGTCGCCGTGAAATCTCTCACATTCATCAGCGTATAATGAATCTCACACATCACCATACAGCATGACAGGGTTAATCCACGCAAAACAGGTCGGTTTGTTCTCTTTCAAACAACCCACCCATACAGGTGAACCTCCTTCGACTCTCAACAACTGAGTAACTTCCTCTACGTGAGTCCATTACCTCAGCAGAATCAGGATATCTCGTTCTTAATCACCGATCAATGCACCTACTACAAGATCTTACACGGTATTTTCTTTCCTGAAAATACTATGCCTCGACCTCACACTCACTACATCCAACACATCATACCATTTAAATAAATCATTCAAATCACAACAACAACCATTTCAAAGCTTCAGATCTTCGAATATCTCATGTAAATCTCAAGTAGTTTCAAAACAGTATCAAAAACAGAGGAGTTCGTAAAACAGCGCCAAAACCGGCGATCTAGTTCAAAAACAGAGTATTTCGAAGATTGTATATAAAACCGGCGACCTCGTCGCCCAAGCACACAAACAGAGCATTTTACGCAGATGAAAACGAAAATGGCGACCACGTCGCCCTCACTTCAGAAGATAGCTAAACTATGGCTCGTATGGAAAAGAGGTCTAGCTTCCCTTACCTGGACTTGCGCAAACACTTAGAGTTCCGAAACCCAACAAAGCTTGAAGAACGCCTTGGCTCTGTTTTTGCGTCTGGTTGAAGGACTTGCAGAGGACTGCCCAGGTGCTCTAATGGTGGCCGTCGCTCGTCGTACTCTCGTGTGAAGGTGCTAGAACCGCAGCGCGAAGGATATATCTGGAGGAGAAGGGAGGTAACTCACTCTTTCTCTCTTCGAAGGCTGCAACGTTTCTTCCCCTTCAGTAGTGGATTTCAGTGACTTAAACCAACTTATCCCTCCAAAAGCAGCTGCCACCACCTACTCTGCAGGGAAGTTTGCGTGCACGCTTCCCTGAACAGCACGACCACTGTTGCCTCTGGTGCATGCCAACCACTGCTCTGAACAGTACTGCCACTGTTGTCGCTTGTGCATGCCAGCCACTGCTCTGAACAGTACGACCGCGAGTGTCTCCCGCGCATGCCAACATTCTGATGTCACTATTCTGAACCACCCTTTTCGTCTACGTGGCGCGCGTGCAGAACGTCTCATGCTGGATGTCTGGGTCCCACGTTCTCTGTGTATAACTTAACGTAGCGCGATGACCTTTTCACCGATGACCACAGGCGCGAAGACTAACAACCGATGACCTCTCACGCGAAGGCTAACAACCGATGACCTCTCGCGCGAAGGATAACAACCGATGACCTCTCGCGCGAAGGCTAACAACCGATGACCTCTCGCGCGAAGGCTAACAACCGATGACCTCTCGCGCGAAGGCTAACAACCGATGACCTCTCGCGCGAAGGCTAACAACCGATGACCTCTCGCGCGAAGGCTAACAACCGATGACCTCTCGCGCGAAGGCTAACAACCGATGACCTCTCGCGCGAAGGCTAACAACCGATGACCTCTCGCGCGAAGGCTAACAACCGATGACCTCTCCCCCTGATGATGCCCGCATGCCCCTCGCGCCCAGGCGATCCTGCATGCCTTGCGCCCTGGCGATGCTCGATGACACATCGCCACGCCTTCCTGGAGGTTCTTCATTCCACTATGTTACATCCAAGGTATTCTCTCCACAAGGCTTGGTGACGTCGGTAGCTTCACACTTCCAAGAGTTGATTAGCACAAGTCCTCGTGCGCCCAAGCGTGTAACGTTAAGGATGATTCTCTTATGCTCAAGTATAGAGCTTCGCCTGCCCAGCGTATCCAAGGTTTAACCCACACCTTGATACGCGTGGCTTTTGGGACGTACCAGGGTTGATCCAACATTTTGGCTACACACTAAGTGTAGTTTCGGCGATTAGGTGTACTCTAGGCGACAGGCTACTAGGTACACACAGGCGATAGGCGTTCAAGCATAAGCTAGGCGATAGGCGTTCAAGCATAAGCTAGGCGATAGGCGTTCAAGTGCCAGAGAAGTTGGAGATCGCCTACCCGCTTAATAACGGCGATCTCGTAGGCTTCTCAGCTATACATTCCTTCCTTTATATTTAAATAAACACGTGCTTCGAATTTATTTATAATATAACACTTTTATTCCAATATAAACTTCTAGGTTCTTACACAATGTATCCTAGGATCATTTGGTTCCTAAGAGTACACTTACTTCTCAACCTCGAGGGAGGTATCTCCAAGAGTCTTGAAATGGTTTCATCATGAATTGGTGTTGAATAGGATTGGTACGTATGACTACTCTGAGACAGGCCTGTACGATGGGTCTGCGATTGGATGGGACAGGACCATATGTTGGCTCTACAAATCTGGCTTTGAGGGGATGTGATTTGTAATGTTCTAGAAAGATCCTTTGGCAGGAAAATTTTGGACTATCTCAATAACCGTATTTTTAAATGAGAACCTTAGATGTGGATTGATATAATAGTTTAAAGGGTATGAAGGTTCGTATGGTCGAGGTTGGGGTCTTATAAATAGATGTTCCCTTATTCTCTTCGCTTCACATTGCTCTCATATGACTCCCGAATCTGTCGTTGTGCCGAGGTGTCGATCGTTCTCCTCTCTAGGTTATTCATGTTTTCTTCAAATTCTTCTAAGTCTTCAGGCGGGTCCTCTTGCTCCTCCTCCTCTTCTTCTTCTGGGGGACCTTTGGGTGTTGATGTTGAGGGGTGGTAGGTTTGGGTCTGGTTTTGACTTGATTAACGCTCCAGGTGGGGAGGCCGATTGGGCAACCGAGCCTAGAAGTAGTGAGCCTTGCTTGAGAGAGGGGTATGACTGGGTTGATTGTAGGCTCATTGAGTACTTTACTCAATATTGGTGGACCTCAATGGTTTGTTTGTTTGTGTCCAGTGTTCCTATGCTCTAGCCAAACGTCGAGATGGAGATAGTCTCGGCGGACTGCTACAGTTCCATGGACAACGTATGTCACGGTCGGAGCGAGTCTGAAGGTGTTTTCTTTTATTTCTATTATTTTTTTCTCTAACCTCCATTAGAGTCTTCCTTTTGACGAGTTTGGTTGTCCTTTGGATATTCAACGTTGCACCCATGCAACTTCATCTGAACTCGTGGGCCGTTTTATATAAGCATTTCGTTTAATTTGCGATATGTTTTGGCTGCGTCCTTCACCCCAAACATTTTTCCATTATTATAGATCTCATCGGATTGACCCAACACTCACGAGTCCGAAAGGCAATGTTCTTTTTCTCTCCTTACACCTCGTATAAAAATTTCAAGGGTAGGTTTTATAAGATTTATATCGAGTCGGAGCGTAGGAACATTTTTTATGACGGGGAGCATAAACCTAAATTTCCTTTCTATTGGACCAAGTCTCCTACCTAGTATAATAGTTGGCCTCGTTTGTTAATGAGTATCGAGGACTTCTTACCTGAAAGATCTTGGCCATTTACTTGTCTCCCCATTGTTGGGTGGATTTTAATAGTAGACAAGAAATCCTTTCAACTTTACTAATTTTCCTTGTCCTATTTTTAGGCGTAATGGTTCAATCATCTCTGAGTTCCAAGTATATCCTTAGGGAATTAAGTTAGGAAGCCACCCAAATACCAAAAGGGAGCCTCGAACATGTCGCAGAAGCTCCCTTCCGACCCTGTGATTGACCTGATGCCACCCTTGACCGACTGTTGCAGGAAGAAGAGGAGAGAAAAGAGGACCTAAAGGTCCTCTCTTGTATCCTCACCGTGGTTGGTGTCGCCTCCTTCATCCGGCATTGGTACTAAAGAGTCCCTGCCCTTGTTGGGTGGGGGACTTCATTTTGCCAAGGGTGTTATAATTGGACTGACGTCGACCGAGAAGCAGGTGGTCCGATCGGTGCCCCTTAGTGATTTGAACTTAGCTTGTATTGAGTGGTAAAGTTGTGTGCTCATGCTGAAGAGGATCGTTGGTAATAACTGCACTTATAAATTTTGTGTTAGATTTATAAATGTGATTATGATAAATAGTCACATTTGTAAATTATTATTTTTTTTTTAGTGAAATCTATTTAGTGTTAATTCTCATATAAATTAACTTATTTAATTATAACTCATTCAGACAAATACATAAATTTAGAGAATCAGTTTTTATATATATTGATAAAAATGTATTGTAATTACTAATAATATATCTTTATCTATCTATCTATCTAATTCCTACATTATTTATCAACTAACCTAGAGTTATAAAATTTTAGAAAATATGTGGACCAAGAACGTCTCACATATGATATGGCTTCCGAAGACATTGGTTGCTCATCCGTGAAGAACTGCATTTCAAAATATGGTTGACATAAACTAGTTTTAAGATACATATATGTTCAAGAATTATAAAAATAATTTAACATCATGTTACCTCATGTCAATCACTTTTAAGGCCTAGTCTTACAATGGTAATCATCCATTGCATAATGTAATAGCCACACTCATAACTTCTTGGTTGTTTATTACACAATAATTCAATAAAAAAGTAAAAGTTAGTATTGATAAACAATGAAGAGAGAAAGGAAAAAAATTACAAACCTTTAGTCTTATCCAGTTCAAATTTTGAAAATTTGAATTGGATCAACCTTTTAGGATTTTATATCCATGCCATGAACTAGTTAGTACAAAATACCTCGTTAGTAGATGGTTAATTAGTAAGATAAGAAGTTAAGTTTATAGTGTACTTAACTATCAATGATATTCTTAAGACTTGTGGATGGCTTCTTGTGTAGGGAACAGAACCACACAGCAGTCTTATCAACCATTGATAAGCCAATGACCCCTATATCATCCATGAAAAG
This sequence comes from Phaseolus lunatus, assembly GCA_013389735.1. Taxonomy (NCBI): domain Eukaryota; kingdom Viridiplantae; phylum Streptophyta; class Magnoliopsida; order Fabales; family Fabaceae; genus Phaseolus; species Phaseolus lunatus. Next base: position 16,352,296 of record CM023867.1, read on the forward strand.
AGTGAGTAAATGTTTAGAACATGAAATAGTAATAATTGACAACATATAATTAAACTTTTTCCAGGGTGTTAGTGATGTATGATTGGGTCCCATTTGCATTTGTTCCATTGGGATTAGTATATGCGGGATCTAAGAATCCATACACATTTTCCTTCCCCTCAGTGATAGAGACACCATTCAAAAACCTACAAGTAATTAGTTAAAGCATAATCAATGCTAATTTAACATAAAGTAAATTGAAATATAGGTAAACATACTTACATCATAAAAAATTGAATTATATTTATATTGAGCTCCTAATCCCCGACCATAAATTCTAATAAATCTAACATGTATATGTACAGTGACAGCTCAGTGTTTATTTCAAAAAACGTATCATCCCATGGAACTTCCAGAGGGTCTCGACCAATCTGTTTAGTGTAAGGACCTGTAAAATTAAATTGGAATAAAAGAGATATATTTTAAATGAATTCTAAGTATGTCTTTATTTAAAATGAAAAGGAAGGAAAGTGTAGTTTGGAAGACTATGAGATCGCCTAGTAGTACATGATCGCCGGTCGCCTGCTACACATGAGCGCCAGGGCGCGAGGCATGCAGGCATCGCGCGGGCGCGAGGCATGTGGACGTCGCCAGGGCGCGAGGCATGCAGGCATCGCGCGGGCGAGAGGCATGCGGGCATTGCCAGGGCGCGAGAGGCATGCGGGCATCGCCAGGGCGCGAGGCATGCGGGCATTGCCAGGGCGCGAGAGGCATGCGGGCTTTGCCAGGGGGAGACATCGGTCGTTCGCAAGGGAGAGGTCATCGGTGGATTGCCTTCGCGCGAGAGGTCCTCAGTGGATAGCCTTCGCGCGAGAGGTCCTCAGTGGATAGTCTTCGCGCGAGAGGTCATCGGTGGATTGTCTTCGCGCGAGAGGTCATCGGTGGATAGTCTTCACGCGAGAGGTCATCGGTGGATTGTCTTCGCGCGAGAGGTCATCGGTGGATAGTCTTCACGCGAGAGGTCATCGGTGGATTGTCTTCGCGCGAGAGGTCATCGGTGGATAGTCTTCGCGCGAGAGGTCATCGGTGGATTGTCTTCGTGTGAGAGGTCATCGGTGGATAGCCTTCGCGGGAGAGGTCATCGGTGGATAGACTTCGCGCCTGTGGTCATCGGTGAAAGGTCATCGCGCGACGTCGAGTTACACACAGAGAAGGTGGGACCCAGACTTCCAGCATGGAACGTCCTGCACGCGCGCCACGTAGACAAAAAAAGTGGTTCAGAATAGTGACCTCAGAGCGTTAGCCTGCGCAGAGGCACGCTCAGTAGTACTGTTCAGGGAGTGGTTGGCCTGCGCAAGAGACAACTGTAGTCGTACTGTTCAGGGAAACGTACACTCAGACTTCTCTGCAGAGTGGGTGTGGCAGCTGCTTTTGGTGGATAAGTTGGTTTAAGACGCAGAGACCCACTGCTGAGAGAAAAAAAACGTTGCAGCATTCAAAGAGAGAAAGAGTGAGTTACCTCCCTTCTCCTCCAGATATCTCCTTCGCGCTGCGATTCTAGCATCTTCACACAAGAGTACGACGAGAGGCAGCACCATTAGAGCACCTGGGAGGTTCTCTGCAAGTCCTTCAACCAGACGCAAAAACAGAGCCAAGGCATTGTTCAAGCTTCGTTGGGTTTTGAGCTCTCGGTGTTTTGCGCAAGTCCAGGTAAGGGAAGCTAGACTTCATTTTCAATACAAGCCATAGTTTAGCTATTTCTGAAGTGAGGGCGACGTGGTCGCCGGTTTTCGTTTTCATCTTTGTAAAATGCTCTGTGCTATGTGTTTGGGCGACGTGGTCGCCGGTTTTAAATGCAGACTTCGAAATACCCTGTTTTTGAACTAGATCGCCGGTTTTGGCGTTGTTTACGAACTCCCTGTTTTTGGTGTTGCTTTGAAACGGTTTGAGATTTAAATGAGATATTCGAAAATCTGAACCCTTGAAATGATTGTGGCTTTGATTTGAATCATTCATTTGAGTGGTATGATGTTTTGAATGTTGTGGATGTGGGATCAAGGCATAGTATTTTCAGGAAAGAAAATACCGTGTAAGATCGTGTAGGATGTGCATTGATCGGTGATGTCTATAATGAGATTATCCTGACTCTCCTGAGATAATGGATTCATATAGATGAAGTTATTCAGGAGTTGAGAGTCGAAGGAGGTTCATATGTATGGGTGAGTCGTGTGAAAAAGAACGAGCTCGGCCTGTTATATGGATTAACCCTGTCATACTGTGAGAATGATGAACTTGAGATTGAGATTGTGTTGATGCGCATGGCTGGTAAACATTACAGCTGTTTAGTATGACAGGTGCAGAATCTCTGAGTCTAGTCAATGCACGAGTCTTCCGGAAGTAGTGTCAAGTGTCTTGTGTGCTGGGTCAGTGGTGGTCTGACATGTGAAATGAGGAACTTGAAATTTATAGACACTTGATGCAGTTTTGTGAAATAGAATGACTCTTGAGAATATTGTGAAATGTGTGATTTCTGGGCGATCAGGTGAAGGGTATTGAGAAAATCTATAGCTTTACGTGAATATCTTGAAAATTGTTTACCCTGATTTTAATGTTCTTATTTAAACTCTCTTTAAAATATCTAGCTTACCCTGCGTGTTTTGCTCGTTGGCTGTTTTTCTCTTTAAACTGTGATGATCGTGTATAACTTACACGGGAGCAGATGATCTTCCAGGATGTAGAGCTCCTTAGTGAGTGGTCGCCGAGGAAGAGATCGCCGGTTTTCTATCTCTTGGTGGTGATCGCCGGATGTATGTCCTGCTAGCAGATCGCCTGTTTGGGCCTTCTGTTACCAGATCGCCGGTTCATGTGTGGAGACCGCCGGTCTTGTTGTATTTGATTGAATTTCGTTAAATTTTGAAAACATTTGACTGGTTATGTATTAAACTCCCTAAGAGGAGCAACTTCATTACTTATATATATATATATATATTATCATTCTTCAATATTATTTGTTCACCTTTATTTTGGCGGGATGTTACATTTAGCAACTACAGCTAAGGAAGCTATAGGATCGTTGTAAGTGTAACATCCCGCCAAAATACTATTCATGTTTATATAATGAAAATAAAGGTAACAAATAGATTGAAGTGAACAAAATTATATATATGAAATGTAGTTTCTCCTCACAGGGAGTTTAATACAAATTCGGTCAAATTTTCCAGAAACATAAACTAAATACAGTAAAAAAAACAAAACAGGCGATCTCCTATCGGAAGAGGCCGATCTCCTATCAGAAGAGGGCGATCTCCTATCAGAAGACAGCAAAAGGGTGATCGCCTAACAGAAGTAGAAACAGGCGATCTCCTTCCGGCGACCACTCACTGAGGAGCTCTGCTTCCTGCAATATCATCTGCTCCCGTGTAAATTATACACGATCATCACAGGTTTAAGAAAGAGCCAAACACAACACCAAAGAAACACCACAGGGTAAGCTAGACATTTGAAAAAGAGTTTAGATATGAACTTTAAAATCAAGATAAAACAAATTCAAGATACCCACGTAAACCATCAACTAACACATATTGCACGATTCCTCAAGGGTCATTAAAATCACAGCATTTATCAAGTGTCTAACAATTCAATGTTTCTCATTCTCACGTCAGACTTCCACTGACTCATCACACAAGACACTTGACCCTACTTCCGGAAGACTCGTGCGTTGAACCTAGCATCCAGAGACATGCACCTGCCATACTAACCCACTGCGAAATCACACACATTCACAAGCGTATAAATGAATCTCAATATCATCACTATCCTAGCATGACAGGGTTAATTCATATAACAGGCCGAGCTCGTTCTTTTTCACACGACTCACCCATTTATATGAACCTCCTTCGACTCTCACCAACTGAATAACTTCCTCTATGTGATTCCATTATCTCAGCAGAGTCAGGATCGCCTCATTCACAGGATACTCAGAGATCAATACACTTCGTAACCAAATCTCAACACGGTATTTCCTTTCCTGAAAATACTATGTCTTGATCCCACATTCACGACATTCCACACATCATACCACTCAAATGAATGATCCAAATCACAGCAACAGTCATTTCAAAGGTTCAGATTTTCGAATAGCATATACATTCTTCATTTCAATCTCGACAAATTCAAAGCGACACTAAACAGGGGAGTTCGAAATCTGTATTTAAAACCGGCGACCACGTCGCCCAAACACATAGAACAGAGCATCAACGAAACAGAATATGAAACCGGCGACCACGTCGCCCTCATTTCAGAAAACAGCCATTCTACGGCTTTTATTGAAAAATAAAGCTAGCTTCCCTTACCTGGACTTGCGCAAAACACCAAGAGCTCCAAAATCCACCGAGCTTAAAGGATGCCTTAGCTCTGTTTTCAGTGTTTGGTTCGTAGAACTTGCAGAGGACCTCCCAGGTGCTCTAAGGGCAGTCGCCGCACGTCGCACTGGTGCTGGAGGTTGCCTGAGTCGCAGCGTGAAGGAGAGAAAAGAGAGGGATGAAGGTGCAGACACTCTTTCACTCTTGAGCCACTGTAACCTTCTTTGCCTTCCCGCAGTGGGCTTTTGAATCCAAGCCTACCTGTCCACGTATGCTGCTACTGCCACCCCTTCTGCAGGAAAGCCTGACAACCACTGCCCTGAACAGTACGACCACTGTTGTCTCTTGTGCATGCCAACCTCTGCCCTGAACAGTACGACCACTGTTGTCTCTTGTGCATGCCAACCACTGCCCTGAACAGTACGACCGCGAGTGTCTCTTGCGCATGCCAACATTCTGATGTCACTATTCTGAACCACCCTTTTTGTCTACGTGGCGCGCGTGCAGGACGTTTCATGCTGGGAGTCTGGGTCCCACTTTCTCTGCGCGAAGCTCAACATCGCGCGATAACCTTCCACCGATGACCGCTCGCGCGATGACTATCCACTGAGGTCTCATACTGGCAAACGACCGATGTCTCTCCCTGGAAGACGACCGATGTCTCTCCCTGGAAGACGACCGATGTCTCTCCCTGGGAGACGACCGATGTCTATCCCTGGCGACGCCCGCATGCCTCTCGCGACCCGGCGATGCTGCATGCCTCGCGCCCCGACGACGCCCGCATGCCTCTCACGCCCTGGTGACGTCCACATGCCTCACGCCCTGGCGATGCCCGCATGCCTCTCGCGCGCCCTGGTGACGTCCACATGCCTCACGCCCTGGCGATGCCCGCATGCCTCTCGCGCGCCCTGGTGACGTCCACATGCCTCGCGCCCTGGCAATGCCTGCATGCCTCTCGCGCGCCCTGGCGATCATGTGTAGTAGGCGACCGACGATTATGTACTAACCAGGCGATCTTATAGTCTTATAAGCTACACTTTCCTTCCTTTTTATTTCAAATGAAAACATACTTAGAATTCATTGAAAATATACCCTTTTATTCCAATTTAATTTTACAGGTCCTTACATTCTCCCCAACAAGAAAAATTTTCGTCCTCGAAAATTGAATTACAAGGAAAAGAGATATGGATAGGCTTCTCTCATGGGTTCTTCTAACTCCCAAGTTGAATCACCCGATCTCTCATCCCACACCACTTTCACCATGCTGATGGTCTTGCCTCTGAGCTGTTTACTTTGCCTATCGTCAATCCTGACTGGTTTCGCTTCAAAGGACAAGTCATCCCTGATCTGCACATCGTCCACTTCCAGCACGTCACTAGGGTCTGCCATGTACTTCCTCAGCTGTGATACGTGAAAGACATTATGCAGATTTGCTAATTGGGGAGGTAGGGCGATCTCATAGGCCACTGGACCAATCCTCCTTAAGGTCTGATATGGTCCCACGAACTTAGGGGACAACTTCTTTGATCTGATCGCCCGTCCTACACCCTTGGTTGGTGTTACTCTCATGAATACATGGTCTCCAGCAGCAAACTCCAAAGGCTTTCTCCTCTGATCTGCATAGGATTTCTGCCTACTTTGAGAAGCTCTCATTCTGCCTTGTATTTGTTTCACCTTCTCGGTTGTCTGCTGAATCAACTCTGGTCCAACCAATACTGCTTCGCCCTCCTGGTACCAGCACAATGGAGTTCTGCATTTCCTTCCATACAAAGCTTCATACGTTGCCATCCCAATGCTGGCATGATCACTGTTATTATAGGTAAACTCTACCAACTCGGCTGGAGCCATCCTGTAAGGTGCCATTGACACTGGTCCAGCCCCAGGTACCAAAATCAATAGAGAATTCCACTTCCCTCTTAGGAGGTAATCCAGATATTTCTTCTGGAATTACATCCATGAAATCTTTCACCACAGGTATCCTACTTACGTCCTCTTCATTCTTCACTCCCAACCGAGCTAGGATTCACGAAGCACCTCGCCCCTTCTTCCAACACCGACCACCCTCGCTGAGTAGATATCACGTCTGCCTCTTGGAGGTCTGGAAACGCTATCTTCTGACTACCACAGTCTATGAGAACGTGATTGGCAGCTAGCCAATCCATTCCCAGGATAACATCCAGGTCCTGAAGAGGTAGGCAGATCAAGTTCACTTTGAATCTGCGTCCCTCTACTATCACTGGACATTCGGGGCAAACTATAGAGGTCAACACTTGTCCTGACGCAGGTGTAGAGACCAACAGTTCAAACGGTAACTCCTTCACTAGAAGGCCCAACACGGCTACACACAGGCTTGACACAAAGGAGTGTGTCGCTCCAGAATCAAATAAAATTCTAACGCATCTACCAGCTATAGAGCAACACTCTATACTAAGTTACCTGACTGAGATGTCTCCGCTCCAGACATGGCAAACACTCTCCCTGCTGCCTGAGGTCGACTGCCTCCATTCCTCAACTGTTGTGATCCACTGGGTTGAGTCACCCTATTCTGGGTAGGACAATCTCTAGCAACGTGTCCCGTCTTTTGACAGGTAAAACATCTTCTCTCTGAATCTCTCTTGGGGCACACATTGGCTGTGTGTGGTCCACCACAGTGGAAACATTTAAGTTTCCAGGGTTGTTGCTGCTGAAACTGGGGCGGTGCTGCTTCTGCCCTATGCTGTGGGGGTCTCGAATAAGGCTTGCTTTGTGGGTGCTGCACCTTGGCCTCCCCACTGGAAGAACCCCCTGGGTGTGACCTGATCACCCGAGAATCACCCTTTTCCAGGGTCTCCACCATCTTCGCCTTCTCTACCAAGGCGTGAAATTCCCTGATGCACATCGGGGCTATGGTCCTCTTCAGCCCATGCTTCAGTCCCTCTTCAAACTTCCTACACCTCCAAGCCTCAGAGGTCGCCTGGGTGTAGAATCGGGCGAGGTACTCAAACCGAGCAACATAGGCGTTCACAGACATATCCCCCTGCTCCAACCTTAGGAACTCAGCTTCCCTCGCAAACCTTGCGCTGTCTGGGAAGTATTTCTCCAGGAACCTCACCCTGAAGCTTTCCTAGTCCAACACATCCTCTCGGGCCTCCATCATCTGCTGAGCTCCCATCCACCAGAACTCAGCTTCTCCAGATAGCAAATAGGTGGCGAACACCAACTTCTTCTCTTCAGGGCAGGAGGTTGCCCTAAAGATTTTCTCCAACTCTCTGACCCACTGATCTGCCTGATCAGGGGTAGCATTCCCACTAAACTTGGGTGGGTTGTGCCTCATGAACTCAGTCAGTCCCATCTGTTCTTGAGGCTGACCGCCGTGGGAATTTGTCTCAGCCGACCGAGCAGTTTCCCAGTGGTGCATTGTAGCTTGATGATTCTGAGCCATCGCTGCATTCTGTTGTTGGATGGCAGTTGCCATCATCTCGATAGCCTTGGCAATCTGGCTCATCTCCGAAGAAGATTGGGGAGGGGTAGAAGGTCTACGTGCCATCTCTCTTCGTTTCAGATTTGAAACTACAGGTTTCTATATTCCCTACAACTACAAGAATGAGATCGATAAGAAATCAATTCATTCAAGGGGTAATAGCTAGACCTTACAAAGGTCAGCATCTCAAAGTCATCTAGAATTTGAGTTCATCAACAGGATCATAATGCTTATAAACTTAAGCAAAACACCAGAACAGCTACTGGTATACAACCATCAATCCAAACAACCACTTTCAATCAATACGAAAACACTCAATAAAATGAAATAATCACGCCAGAATTCAATGTATGCTAAACATCAAACCTCTGGAATTAAGATTGAGAATCATCTCGATCCAGTTATGAGTGTGCACCCTCACTACTTTATCAAGATCTTCTCATTCTTAATACTAAAATTTTCAGTTAGAGCATATATTCACTAAAGCACACACAAAATTTCAATACAAAAACGTTTGAAACTTTTCACTATAGTTTTCATTTAAAACTCAAATAAGTTTTATGAGCAGAAGAAACACAATGGATCCACAGCCCTCAGGTCATCCTAAGGACGAACTGCTCTGATACCATTAATGTAACATCCCGCCAAAATACTATTCATGTTTATATAATGAAAATAAAGGTAACAAATAGATTGAAGTGAACAAAATTATATATATGAAATGTAGTTTCTCCTCACAGGGAGTTTAATACAAATTCGGTCAAATTTTCCAGAAACATAAACTAAATACAGTAAAAAAAACAAAACAGGCGATCTCCTATCGGAAGAGGCCGATCTCCTATCAGAAGAGGGCGATCTTCTATCAGAAGACAGCAAAAGGGTGATCGCCTAACAGAAGTAGAAACAGGCGATCTCCTTCCGGCGACCACTCACTGAGGAGCTCTGCTTCCTGCAACATCATCTGCTCCCATGTAAATTATACACGATCATCACAGGTTTAAGAAAGAGCCAAACACAACACCAAAGAAACACCACAGGGTAAGCTAGACATTTGAAAAAGAGTTTAGATATGAACTTTAAAATCAAGATAAAACAAATTCAAGATACCCACGTAAACCATCAACTAACACATATTGCACGATTCCTCAAGGGTCATTAAAATCACAGCATTTATCAAGTGTCTAACAATTCAATGTTTCTCATTCTCACGTCAGACTTCCACTGACTCATCCCACAAGACACTTGACCCTACTTCCGGAAGACTCGTGCGTTGAACCTAGCATCCAGAGACATGCACCTGCCATACTAACCCACTACGAAATCACACACATTCACAGGGGCGCCGTGAAATCACACACATTCACAAGCGTATAAATGAATCTCAATATCATCACTATCCTAGCATGACAGGGTTAATTCATATAACAGGCCGAGCTCGTTCTTTTTCACACGACTCACCCATTTATATGAACCTCCTTCGACTCTCACCAACTGAATAACTTCCTCTATGTGATTCCATTATCTCAGCAGAGTCAGGATCGCCTCATTCACAGGATACTCAGAGATCAATACACTTCGTAACCAAATCTCAACACGGTATTTCCTTTCCTGAAAATACTATGTCTTGATCCCACATTCACGACATTCCACACATCATACCACTCAAATGAATGATCCAAATCACAGCAACAGTCATTTCAAAGGTTCAGATTTTCGAATAGCATATACATTCTTCATTTCAATCTCGACAAATTCAAAGCGACACTAAACAGGGGAGTTCGAAATCTGTATTTAAAATCGGCGACCACGTCGCCCAAACACATAGAACAGAGCATCAACGAAACAGAATATGAAACCGGCGACCACGTCGCCCTCATTTCAGAAAACAGCCATTCTACGGCTTTTATTGAAAAATAAAGCTAGCTTCCCTTACCTGGACTTGCGCAAAACACCAAGAGCTCCAAAATCCACCGAGCTTAAAGGATGCCTTAGCTCTGTTTTCAGTGTTTGGTTCGTAGAACTTGCAGAGGACCTCCCAGGTGCTCTAAGGGCAGTCGCCGCACGTCGCACTGGTGCTGGAGGTTGCCTGAGTCGCAGCGTGAAGGAGAGAAAAGAGAGGGATGAAGGTGCAGACACTCTTTCACTCTTGAGCCACTGTAACCTTCTTTGCCTTCCCGCAGTGGGCTTTTGAATCCAAGCCTACCTGTCCACGTATGCTGCTACTGCCACCCCTTCTGCAGGAAAGCCTGACAACCACTGCCCTGAACAGTACGACCACTGTTGTCTCTTGTGCATGCCAACCTCTGCCCTGAACAGTACGACCACTGTTGTCTCTTGTGCATGCCAACCACTGCCCTGAACAGTACGACCGCGAGTGTCTCTTGCGCATGCCAACATTCTGATGTCACTATTCTGAACCACCCTTTTTGTCTACGTGGCGCGCGTGCAGGACGTTTCATGCTGGGAGTCTGGGTCCCACTTTCTCTGCGCGAAGCTCAACATCGCGCGATAACCTTCCACCGATGACCGCTCGCGCGATGACTATCCACTGAGGTCTCATACTGGACATATGAGAGAAGCCTATCCATATCTCTTTTCCTTGTAATTCAATTTTCGAGGACGAAAATTTTTCTTGTTGGGGAGAATGTAAGGACCTGTAAAATTAAATTGGAATAAAAGGGTATATTTTAAATGAATTCTAAGTATGTTTTTATTTAAAATAAAAAGGAAGGAAAGTGTAGCTTAGAAGACTATGAGATCGCCTGGTTAGTACATAATCGCCTGTCGCCTAGACTACACATGAACGTCAATCGCCTGTAGTGTACATGATCGCCAATCGCCTATGGTGCACATGATCGCCGAAAGTGCACTCAGTATGTGGTCAAGATACTGGATCAACCATAGTGGGTTCCAAAAACCACGCGTATCAAGGTGTGGGTTAAGCCTTAGATACGTTGTGCATGCGAAGCTCTATGCTTGAGCATAAGAAATCGTTCTTAGTGTTGCATGCATGGGCGCACGAGGAGTAGTGCTGATCTACTCTTGGAAATGTGAAGTTACCGACGTCACCAAGTCATGTGGAGATGATACCTTGGACGTAACATAGTGGGATGAAGAACCTTCAGCAAGGCGTGGCGATGCGTCGTCGGGCATCACCAGGGCGCGAGACATGCGGGCATTGCCAGGGCACGAGGCATGCGGGCATCACCAGGGCGCGAGACATGCGGGTATCGCCAGGGCGCGAGGCATGCGGGCATCGCCAGGGCGCGAGACATGCGGGCATCGCCAGGACGCGAGACATGCGAACATCGCCAGGGCGCGAGGCATGCGGGCATCGCCAGGGCGAGACATCGGTCGTCTTCCAGAGAAAGACATCGGTCGTCCGCCAGGATGAGTCATCGGTGGAAGGTTATCGCGCGATGTCGAGTTTCACATAGACAAGGTGGGACCCAGGCTCCCAGCATGAGACGTCCTGCACGCGCGACACGTAGACAAAAAGGGTGGTTCAGAATAGTGACATCAGAGAGTTGGCATGCGCAGAGACACACGTGGCCGTACTGTTCAGGGAAGCGTGCACGCAAGCTTTCCTGCAGAGTGGGTGGTGGCAGCGGCAATTGTGGACAAGTTGGTTTAGATTCAAAAACTCACTTCTGAGAGGAAAAGAAGGTTGCAGTGGTTCAAGAGTGACAGAGTGAGTTTACCTTCATCCTTCTCTTTTCTCTCCTTCGCGCTGCGATTCAGGCATCCTCAAGCACCAGTACGACGAGCGACGACTGCCCTTGGATACCTGGGGAGTTCTCTGCGAGTTTTCCGTCAGGACGCTAGAACGGAGTTAAGGCATCTTTAAGCTTTGGTGGGTTTTGGAGCTCTTGGTGTTTTGCGCAAGTTCAGGTAAGGGAAGCTAGCATTTTCGTTTATAAAAACGTTAGGCGAGTAGGTTCTGAAGTGAGGGCGACGTGGTCGCCGGTTTTCATATTCCTTTTCACAATGCTCTGTTTTTATGTGTGGGGCGACGTGATCGCCGATTTTAAATGTTGATTTCGAACTCCCCTGTTTTAGTGTCGTTTGAAACTGCTTGAGATTGAAATGTGAGATGCATGTGATATTCGAAAATCTGAACCTTGGAATGATTGTTTCTGTGATTGGGATTGTTTAAGAAAAGATTCAAAATATTATATGATGGAATTGTGCTTTTACGTGTTGTATGATGCATTGAATTTTGTGAATGTGGGATCAAGGCATAGTATTTTTAGGAAAGAAAATACCGTGTAAGATCGTGTGTAATGTGCATTGACTAGGGACTTGTCTAGAAGGAGATATCTTGACTCTGCTGATATAATGGAATCATATAGATGAAGTTATTCAGTTGTGGAGAGTCGAAGGAGGTTCATATGTATGGGTTAGTTATTTGAAAGATAACTGACTTGACCTATTATATGAATTAACCCTGTCATACCGGGAGAGTGATGATATTGAGATTATGTATGCGCATGGCTGTGTGGATTTCACAGTGACCCTGTGTGGATTTCACAGTGGTGTGGTATGACGGGTGCAGATCTCTGAGTCTGAGTCAACGCACGAGTCTTCCGGAAGTAGAGTCATGTGTCTATATGTTATGAGTCAGTGGAAAGTCTAACGTGTGAACCATGAATATTGAATGTATTGAATAGACACTTGACGAGTTTGTGGAATATGGGGATGTTGATGGTTGAAATTGATATAAACTATGAATGGTGTGAAGATTTATGCTTTCTATTGATATAAAGTTTCATATTTAAAGTTTTTAAAAATATCTAGCTTACCCTTTTATTTTGTATCGTGGTTGTTTTTCTTAAACCTGTGATGATCGTGTATATTTGCACGGGAGCAGATGAGGTTGCAGGTAGTAGAGCTCCTCTGTGAGTGGTCGCCGGAAGGAGATCGCCTGTTTCTGTTTCTATTAGGCGATCGCCCGTTTTCTGTTTTCTGTTAGGAGATCGCCTGTTTTTCTATTTTGCTGCATTTTGTTTAAGTTTGGAAAACTGACTGGATATGTATTAAACTCCCTGTGAGGAGAAATTTCATTATACATATATATATACATATGTTCACTTCGATATTATTGTTTTACCTTTATTTCATTATATAAATATGAAAAGAATTTGGCGGGATGTTACAATCGTCAATTGGAACCTCATGCTTCCTTTTTGGACTTGGTTTCCGACGAGGTTTCTACAAAATAAAGAACATTTGTTTTAAATTTGATGTAATATATAAATATAAATATATGAAATGAAATTATTACCAGAGGTTCTGGCATAATTCGAATGAGGTGTCTAGGCCAGGCTACGAATGCTTGAAATGCATCGACCACAGTTGTTACCTCATCTGAAGGTAGTGGAACACGAGCATCAGGTACTCGTACTCTTTCAACTGTTACCTTTGCCATATCAGGGGAGAAAGGAACGTTATGTAAGGTGGTGGCCTCTTCATAGACTTTTCCAATGGCCACCACCTGAGGAAGCATGTTGCCTTGTACCAGTAGCTCACATTGCCTCGTCTGGTCAATGATATCCTCCCCTGATGTTGTAGGAGCCGCACAACTCCCTTTTGTGCTCTGGGGAGCGGGACTAACAGGCACCTAAATCGGTGGCTCAGCACAAAGTTGTTGCGATAGTAACTCCTGTCGCAACTCTAGCCACATCCTTTAAGCCTCCTTTCTCATCTCCTCCATTAATTCTTGACGTAGCTTAGTCTTCATTTCTGCTTTGGTCTCTTGGGGGGAGGAGGATGTGTTTCGTGGTTCAACTCCAAAATATAGTTTAATTCCAATCCCTTGTCCAGCTGCACGAACATGACCACAGTGCTCAGGTTGTCCAATTGCTTCAACCAGGATATCGTGACGACCTTTAGGAACAAAATTACCTTGGAAGCTCAAGGAATCCTGCAAAAGACCAAAATCATATAATTTTTTAATATAATTAATGTTTTAAAATAAATGCAAAAGAGGCTAAAAATAACTTACAATTTTTTCGATGAGAACCCCTAATTGCTCAGAACTTGGTGCACCCGACTTTTTAATTCGGCCATCGTCCATTTTACATGGTGCAAAGGTGGTGATGGAGGAGAAGTGACCCCTGTATCCATATTCTCAGACCCAGTCCCCTGTCTAGATTGCTCCTTTTCCATCATCAGTGATTGCTCAACCTTTCGATACCCCGAACAAGACAGTAGGTGCGGAGTAACATTCTTTAAAGCTATGTCTTGAGCTTTCTTCTGACGATCTTGTCATAAATGAAATAAACAAAGTGAATTAAATAATATTAAATTATTAATGTTATATAAATAAAAATAGTTAAGTAACTTCACTTACCTTCCAAGCTTCATTTTCACTGCTTTGAACAAAAAAACGCCATGTCTTTTCATCAATATGTTTGTACTTTAAACAAGGATTTTCGCCTTTAAGCTTACTAAAAATATAATTCGTCATCAGTCTTGACTTAAGTGGACGAAATTTAAGTCCGATATTGGATATAATCTTTGATCGAAGAGGTTCCACATTAGGAATTTCAAAATTTGCCTGCAAAATAACATCACCAAATTAAAATTAATCAATGAATATTAAAAAACATTATATGATAACAATAATAATGTAAAGCTTACCTGAACATCCTCCCAGAGCATGTTCTGATTGACCTCCGATACGTCATCCCATGAATTAATCAAAATGGAGAGCCTCTCACAAGAAACAACTCCAAGATAGTTGTTAAACAAATCTGCATTAGGACCAAAAGCCACTCCAGTGTTGACGTCAATGTCAACACGTATTGTCTCACCAGCAGCACGTTTCAATGAGAGATGCTTCAATCTAGTAGGTCCTCTGTTGCCTCATCCGGATCGAGGTCTGATTGGAGTCTGATCATCATCCATATCTCTGTTAAAAAAATTTGGTAACAAACATTAGTTAATTTGCTTCGAAAGAAAATCATATAAAACAAATACATAAAATTCTAAATGTGTATTATCAAAAATATTTATAAATTTATTACCGTAGTGGTCTGAATGTTCATATGTAAATTCCTTCACTGTGGTCTTTACGGGTTGCATGTACATCATCAACTACATTGTCATCTTTATTAATTATCACTGGTGTGAATGAATCGAGGTCACCATTTTCAATATCATCTATGGTCTCCCCTTGTTTTTTCCCGTGTAAAATGACATACCAATGTTCAAACATAGGATCTTGGATGTAGAAAACCTGAGATGCTTGTTGAACCATTATAAATGGCTTATCTCAATACCTATCTTTTGAAAGTTCACTAGTGTGAATCCTGATTCATCAATTTTAACCCCACTTTTATTGTCAACCCATTTACACTTGAAAACTGGAATGGAAAACTTAGTATAGTCAACCTCCTATATCTCTTTTATAAACCCATAGTATGCCATTGATCCAAGTACAAAATTTGTATCTTTCAAAGTGGAAAACTACATTGGCTCGGCTTCAAGAGTAACACCCAAATTTTGAACTGTACTCTTTTCATCCATAGACTTTGTGTAAAATATACAATTGTTCACTTCGTGCGTTGTACAAGAAATGACATCAAACTTCAATCCAGCAGCCAACCAAGTCAAGGTCTCCGATGTCGTTAAATCCTTTAACACCTCGTCTTTAAACCAAGGCATGAAAGTTCTATTATGTTCCACCAAGACCCATTTCTCTGCTTGTCTTGGGTTATTTGTTTTCACAATGGCTTTATGAGCTTCTTGTAAGGTATAACTTCATCTGTGTTATTCAATATATACAAATGTGCTATCAAGACTTCTGATTGAGATTTGCTTACAATATTCACACCACGTAAACATTTACTTGTAGAACGCCTGTGGTGCTAGGGATTAGTTGGAAGACTTATTGGATTTGCTTTTGACATGTTTGAACAAAATTCAATACTTTCTTTAGCTATGTACCTCTCAATCACTGAAGCTTCTAAACGATAATGATTTTTCACATAACCTTTCAAAATTTTTATATACCGCTCAACAGGATACATCCATCTTAAGTACATTGGTCCACACAATCTAACCTCTCTTACCAGATGAACAACTAGATAAACCATGATGTCAAAAAAAGATGGAGGAAAAAACATCTTCAATTCACACAAGATAACAACAAAAGATCGAGCTAAGGATGACGTTCACAGATGGTCAGAGATCTCGCATTGTGGGCATCAGGTACCTTGTAGTCAACGCTCCTTCGGCTTACAACATCCTGTTGGGTAGGCCAGCCTTAAACAGGTTAGGAGCGGTACCCTCGTCAAGGCACATGAAGATTAAGCTACCTTCCCTTGAGGGAACGGTTATCACCATCAAATCTGATCAGAAAATGGCTCGGAAGTGTTACGAAAATAGCCTCAAAATGAAGAGAGGGGTATGCTCAGTAACGCTTCAGTCATCCTCTGGGAAGGGTACAGACCAGGAAGAGGTCGCCCCCAACAGAAGACCAGAACCCGCGGGAGAGGTGTTGGAGCGGGTGATCAGAGGTAAGACCTTCAAGCTCGGCAAGACATTGAGCTAGGAGGATCAGGACCAGATAGCCACTGTTCTGTCACGAAATCTGGACTCCTTCGCATGGACAGCAGCCAACATGCCAGGGATTGACCCCGACTTCCTGTGCCACCACCTTACCTTGGACCCCTAGGTTCGCCCGGTCCGCTAGAGACGTCGGAAGTTTATTGAAGAGAGGCGATAAGTCATTAGAGAGGAGACCCAAAAACTACTGAAGGCAGGCCACATTAGGGAAATTCAGTACCCTCAGTGGCTGGCCAACGTGGTACTAGTAAAGAAGGCTAGCGGCAAGTGGAGAATGAGTGTTGATTTCACGGACCTCAATAGGGCCTGTCCTAAAGATTCGTACCCTCAGCCTAGCATCGACTCCTTGGTTGACAACACGTCGGGCTGTAAACTGCTTAGCTTTCTGGACGCCTTCTCTGGGTACAACCAGATACGGATGCACCCCCGCGATGAGGAAAAAACAATGTTCATGACAGAACTGTCCAGTTACTGCTACAAGGTAATGCCCTTTGGACTAAAGAACGTAGGGGCAAAGTATCAGAGATTGATGGACCGGATTCTCGCCCCAATGATAGGTCGAAATGTCCAGGCATACGTAGATGATATGGTTGTCACGTCTCAGGAAAGGGGTCAACATGTGACTGATTTGGAGGAGCTCTTCAGCACCATCACCAGGTACAATTTAAAGTTGAACCCTGAGAAATGCATGTTCGGGGTGGAAGCAGGAAAGTTTCTGGGGTTCTTACTGACAGAGCGAGGGATAGAGGCCAACCTAGAGAAATGCGCAGCCATCATGGCGATGAGGAGCCCGACCATGGTAAAGGAAGTCCAACAGCTGACAAGTCAGATGGCCGCCCTCTCACGTTTCGTCTCTGCAGGAGGAGAAAAGGGGTATCCTTACTTTCAATGCCTCAAACGGAACAACAGGTTTTCATGGACCAGCGAATGCAAGGAGGCCTTCCTCAAATTAAAGGAGTACCTAGCTAGCCCACCGGTACTGTGTAAACCGGTGTCAGGCATTCCACTTCGTCTCTACTTTGCCATCACAGATCGAGCAATTAGCTCGGTCCTCGTCCAGGACCAGGAGCAGGTGCAAAGGCCCATCTATTTTGTCAGTAAGGTTCTACAGGGACCTGAGGTGCGGTACCAGGCAATCGAAAAGGCAGCTCTGACTGTGGTATTCTCGTCAAGAAGGTTGCGTCATTACTTCCACAACTTTACTATCATAGTAATGACAAACCTTCCCATTCGCAAAGTCCTGCAGAAGCTTGATGTAGCAAGACGCATGGTTTGTTGGGCAGTAGAGCTATCCGAATTCAAGATACAGTATGAACCTAGGGCCCCCATAAAGGGCCAGGTTTATGCTGATTTTATGGCGAGCTCACCTCGGCAACTCCACCCTTGAGAGAGACAACATTCAAATGGGTCCTTTCAGTTGACGACTCATCCAACCTGCAAGGCAGCGACGCCGGGGTCATATTAGAAGGGCCAGATGGTGTCTTAATGGAACAGGCTCTTTGTTTCGCTTTCAAGGCCAGTAATAACCAGGCGGAGTATGAAGCCTTGATAGCAGGGATGCTGCTAGCGAAGGAGATGGGCGCAGGACGTTTACTGGCAAAAAGCGACTCACTCTTGGTCACAAGACAAGTCACTGGCGAGTACCAAGCTAAGGATCCGCAGTTGGCCGCCTATCTCGGCTATGTACAATTATTGAAAGGCACATTCCTAGAGTTCGAGCTACTCCATGTTCCCCGAGAGCAAAATGTCAGAGCTGATTTGTTGGCAAAACTCGCCAGCTTGGGCAAGGGGGGGTAGGCAGAGGACGTTAATTCAGGAAACTTTAAGGGCACCTCGAACGGCTGGAGGAGACCCCGCGGATGTAAAAATGATAAACGTTGTTCATGAAGGAAGAAGGAGTCATAGGTCATTAAGTCAAGAAACACTGGAAGTACCTCGCATAAGTTCTTATGGCTTGCCAGCTAAGATTTCGTGACAAGTTTACTTGGTGGAAGAAGGAGAGACTTGGGTAACGCCCTATCAACGTTAGTTAGCTGATGAGACACTTCCGCTAGACCCCGCGGAAGCTAGGATTGTGAAGAAGAACACGCCCCGCTACACCTTGATTGACGGAAACTTGTTCAGACATGACTATTCCCATCCTCTTTTGACATGTGTAAGTGGGGCACAGTGCACTCGCATAATAGCAGAGCTTCACGAAGGAATATGTGGAAGTCACATTGGTGGACGAGCCCTGGCAGCCAAGGCCATTCGAGCAGGGTATTATTGGGCAACAATGAGAGAAGACTGCATAAGGTACGTGCAGCGGTGTAAAAAGTGTCAAGAGCATGCAGACTGGCATCGTGCACCACCAGAAGAGCTGAGATCCCTCCATAGTCTGTGGCCTTTCTGTAAGGACCTGTAAAATTAAATTGGAATAAAAAGGAATATATTTTAAATGAATTCTAAGTATGTTTTTATTTAAAATAAAAAAAAGAAGGAAAGTGTAGTTTAGAAGACTATGAGATCGCCTGGTTAGTACATAATCGCCTGTCGCCTAGATTACACGTGATCGCCAGTCGCCTAGATTACACGTGATCGCCAGTCGCCTATGGTGCACATGATCGCCGAAAGTGCACTCAGTATGTGGTCAGGATACTGGATCAACCAGAGTGGGTTCCAACAA
Source organism: Phaseolus lunatus (assembly GCA_013389735.1). Lineage (NCBI taxonomy): Eukaryota > Viridiplantae > Streptophyta > Magnoliopsida > Fabales > Fabaceae > Phaseolus > Phaseolus lunatus. The sequence goes on from CM023867.1 coordinate 16,371,332, forward strand.
CCACGCGTATCAAGGTGTGGGTTAAGCCTTAGATACGCTGTGCATGCGAAGCTCTATGCTTGAGCATAAGAGATCGTCCTTAGTGTTGCATGCATGGGCGCACGAGGAGTAGTGCTGATCTACTCTTGGAAATGTGAAGCTACCGACGTCACCAAGTCATGTGGAGATGATACTTTGGACGTAACATAGTGGGATGAAGAACCTTCAGCAAGGCGTGGCAATGTGTCGTCGGGCATCGCCAGGGCGCGAGGCATGCTGGCATCGCCGGGGCGCGAGGCATGCGGGCATCGCCAGGGCGAGACATCGGTCGTCTCCTAGGGAGAGACATCGGTGGATAGTCATCGCACGAGCGGTCATCGGTGGAAGGTTATCGCGCGATGTCGAGTTTCACACATATAAGGTGGGACCCAGGCTCTCAGCATGAGACGTACTGCACGCGCGACACGTAGACAAAAAACGTGGTTCAGAATAGTGACATCAGAGTGTTGGCCTGCGCAGAGGCACGCGTAGTCGTACTGTTCAAGGAAGCGTACACGCAAACTTCCCTGCAGAGTGGGTGGTGGCAGCGGCTTTTGTGGACAAGTTGGTTTAGATTCAAAAACCCACTTCGGAGAGGCAAAGAACGTTGTAGTGGTTCAAGAGTGAAAGAGTGAGTTTACCTTCATCCTTCTTTTTTCTCTCCTTCGCGCTGCGATTCAGGCATCCTCAAGCACCAGTGCGACGAACGACGACTGCCCTTAGAGCACCTGGGAGGTTTTCTGCAAGTTCTACAAACCAGACGCTAAAACAGAGTTAAGGCATCCTTAAACTTCGGCGGGTTTTTGGAGCTCTTGGTGTTTTGCGCTAGTCCAGGTAAGGGAAGCTAGCCTTACTTCCAACGAAAACCTTATATTAGATGATTGAGATGATGGGGCGACGTGGTCGCCGATTTTCAACTGTTATTGCATAATCCCCTGTTTTTGGACGAGATCGCCGGTTTTGGCGTTGTTTTTCGAACTCCCCTGTTTTTGTGTTGTTTGAAACTGTTTGAGATTTAAATGTGATATTCGAAAGTCTGAACCAGGGAATGATTGTTGTTGTGATTGGAATCATTTATTTAAGTGTTATATCATGTGTTGAATGTTGTGAATGTGGGATCAAGGCATAGTATTTTCAGGAAAGAAAATACCGTGTAAGATCGTGTAGGATGTGCATTGATCAGTGATTTCTATAATGAGATATCCTGACTCTCCTGAGATAATGAATTCATATAGATGAAGTTATTCAGGCGTTGAGAGTCGATGGAGGTTCATACATATGGGTAAGTGTTTGAAAGATAACTACTTGACCTGTTGTGTGGATTCACCCTGTCATACTGTGAGAGTGATGAGATTGAGATCGAGATTATGTTGATGCGCATAGCTGTGGAAACTTTACAGCAGTGTAGTATGACAGGTGCAGATCTCTGAGTCTAGTTAATGCACGAGTCTTCCGGAAGTAGTGTCAAGTGTCTTGTGTGATGAGTCAGTGGAAGTCTGACGTGAGAAATGAGAAACATTGAAATTGATAGATACTTGATGAATTATGTGAATAGAACGACTCTTGAGAAAATTGTGAAATATGTGATTACTTGATGGTCATGTGAAGGGAATGAGAAAGTTGATGGTTTTTACGTGGGTGTCTTAAATTTGTTTTATCTTGATTTTAAAGTTCATATCTAAACTCTCTTTCAAATATCTAGCTTACCCTGTGTTTTTGGTGTTGTGTTTGGCTTTTTCTTAAACCTGTGATGATCGTGTATAATTTACACGGGAGCAGATGATGTTGCAGGAAGTAGAGCTCCTCAGTGAGTGGTCGCCAGAAGGAGATCGCCTGTTTCTTTTTCTGTTAGGCGATCACCCTTTTTCTGTTTTCTGATAGGAGATCGCCGTTTTCTGATAGGAGATCGCCTTTTTCTGTTAGGAGATCGCCTGTCTTTCTATTTTACTGTATTTTGTTTAAGTTTTTGGAAAACTGACCGGATATGTATTAAACTCCCTGTGAGGAGAAATTTCATTATATATATATATACACATGTTCACTTCAATATTATTGTTTTACCTTTATTTCATTTTATAATTACGAAAAAGATTTGGCGGGATGTTACACTTTCCACATGTGGGGAATCGACATCCTGGGACCTTTCCCACTCGCAGTCAGACAGATGAAATACCTTGTGGCTATAGAATACTTCACCAAATGGATCGAAGCCAAACTAGTGGCACAAATTACGGCACACAAGGTCCAACACTTCGTTTGGAAGAATATCGTGTTCCGCTTTGGAATCCCAAGACGCCTAGTATCTGATAATGGTACCCAGTTTACAAGTCAGCAGTTGGGAAAGTTGTGCTCGGAGCTTGGCATCAAACAGTTGTTCGCATCAGTCGAGCACCCCCAAACAAATGGGCAGGTTGAATCGGCTAACAAGGTCCTGCTCAAAGGCCTGAAGAGGAGGCTCGAGAAAGGTAAAGGGACTTGGGCAGAAGAGGTCCCCAGGTGTGGGCATATCACACCACTCCACAATCCACCACTAAAGAAATGCCCTTCAGCCTAGTATACGGGTCAGACGCCATGATTCTAGTAGAGATATAGGAGAGCTCGCCTCGATTCCAAAACTTTGTGGCGGAAGAATCAAATGAAGAAAGAAGGGTGAATCTAGATCTACTAGACGAAGTCAGGGAGGAGGCCCGCGTCAAGTCTGAAGCGTTAAAGAGGAGAGTGGAATGCCAATACAGGTCAAAATTGAGACCTCGGCAGTTCCAAGTCGCCGACCTGGTGATGTGGAAAGCCCACTCCTACCAGTTAGAAAACAAACTATCCCCCAAGTGGACAGGCCCATTTCGAGTAACAGAGGCCCTGGGAAACGGGGCATACAGGTTGGAAACCTTAGAAGGCGGAGCCATTCCCCGCACATGGAATGGTGCCAACCTCAAGTTTTATTTCAGTTAGTAAATTTGTATTTGAACACAATTGTATCATCCAGTCAAGGGGACACTCTTTTTCCCTATGGGGTTTTTTAATGAGGTCACCCAATAAAAGGAAAGAAAAAGAATTAAGAAAGATATATTTGTGTTAAATAGTAAAAATGAACCTCTTCTACCTTGTTAAAGAAAGGGGAAGAATAGTATGGTTCACAGTAAAAGTCCTCTTCCTTGACTTTTTACAGCAAGGTCGAGGCATGTAAAATGAACCTCTTCTACCTTGTTAAAGAAAGGGGAAGAATAGTATGGTTCACAGTAAAAGTCCTCTTCCTTGACTTTTTACAGCAAGGTTGAGGCAAGTAAAGACGAACCTCTTCTACCTTGTTAAAGAAAGGGAAAGAATAGTATGGTTCACAGTAAAAGTCCTCTCCCTTGACCTCTTACAGCGAGGCTGGGGCAAGAAGAATGAGTCTCTTCTACCTTGTTAAAGAAAGGGGAAGAATAGTATGGTTCACAACAATCCTTTTCCTTGATTTTTACAGGATCAAAGACAGGAGGAGTTTTCAGTTTACACAGCAAGAAGTAAGACAAGAAAGAGGTCTTCCTTGGCTTATCAGTCGAGGTCGACAGAGAAAGAGGTCTTCCTTGGCTCATCAATCGAGATCGACAGAGAAAGAGCTCTTCCTTGGCTTATCAGTTGAGGTCGACAGAGAAAGAGGTCTTCCTTAGCTCATCAGCCGAGGTCGACAGAGAAAGTGGTCTTCCTTGGCTCATCAGTCGAGGTCGACAGAGAGAGAGGTCTTTCGTGACTCGATGGTCGGGATCGGCAGAGGAAGAGGTTCTCCTCGCCTTATCAGACAAGGTCGACAGGGAAAAACCACCTCACCCACATCTAGCGCACAAAGTCATAAACACAAACCAAACGGGATTGCAACATGAAGGTCACTTAGAAGTTACTCGAGAAATAGAAATCAAAGTAAAAAGGTATAGACGCGCTGGAGTAATCATCAAAGGAAACATGTATAGATAAAGAAACAGAAGATGTAGAAGCAGAAGACCAAGGGGCGCGAAGTGCACCATGAGTTAAAATTATAAAATGTACAAATGTTTACAAGAGGCTGTTTATGTTAAAGACAGAAAGAAGGAAGAAAGGCTCAAGGGTCGACAGGAGCATCCACCAGCTGCCCATCGCGGATAATCTTGTCTAGACCGATTTGGGAGAGGTCCACCCCCGGATGCGCGCAGGCAACCTAGGCAATGGCGTCACCAAACCCCGCGCTGTAGGCTTCAGCTGCCTCATCGCTAAGCTCCTCTTTGGACTTCTGATAGAGCTCCTCCCTTTGAGCCATCTCCGTCCTTAGCTCTGCCTCAGTTTTGGCCGCCTCCTTCTTCACCCTGGCCAACTCGACATCCCGCTGGGCCAAGTTGTCACAACGCCGCGCCAATTCTTCTCTAAGGTCAGTAATTGTCTCCTCCTGGCGGCTCGCCTCACCCTTGAGGTCCTCCACTACCATGCGAAAGTCATTACATCTAGCGTAAGCCCGCAGGGCCTCCTGGGACTTAGAAAACAGGAGGTCCCTGACCTCCTTATCTGACTTTCGCAGCTTGGCCACCTCTAGGGTGAGGCTCGTGATGCGATGCTTCGCCCCCACAGCGGCCAAGGCCTGATGCTCAACTTCCTGTTGGGCCTTCATCATCTTCGTAAAGAGAAGGCTGGCACCCCCAAGAGCCTTGCCGAAACCCTGGGCCACTTGGTCCATCAGTGGCCCTACCTCCAGGCTTTCCACCTCTTCAATCTCCTGAGAGGACTTCAAAGTACGCTGCAGGAAAGGCACCAGGGAGGTAGGGGGGCTCAGTTGCCCTTCCCCAGGGATGCTCTCTCCCCGTCCTTCGACGACGTGAGGGGAGGAGGAAGCGCCCAGGGGGGCCCGAGGTCTCTCTCCCTCTGAATCGGACAAAGGGAGCACGGCAGTGTCCTGCGTGCGCCTACGTTTGAACACCGGCCTGGAGCACGTGCCCTCGTCATCAGAAGGAGCCACCCCAGCAGCCGTGACCATGCCTTGAGAAGGGGCAGTTGTTTTATGGCGGCCGCGGCTGCCAGAGGTGCGGCATCGAGAGCCACGTCGTCAGTGGAAGGAGGGGCTTCATCCTGGACTGGTCGAGATGAGCTTGCGCCGCTCTTCTTCAGGGCACACGCGGCTAGCTGCCTTCTTCCCTCAGCCCCAATTGTCATCTCTGCAACAAGCACGAAGATAGGTCACCATAAGAACAATATGAAGGAAATATATCAGAGGAAACCACACAAACAGAAGCAGTTAAGGGCAAAAGAAGAACTACAAGAAAGATAGGCTAAAGCCCTACCAATGTAACCCCGCAAGCTCTTGGGCAAGTACTCATATTGGATGAGTTTGGAAGTGTTGAACACTGCCTCGAGGCCAGACAGGAACTCATACACCTCCCTATCTTGCAGGTGCAAGTTCGTCAGGGCCCTGGGTTTGGCCAGGTTGGGTTTCTCCACCCAGTAAAGTGGGAACCCATCCAGGAGGGTGGGGTCAGTAGGGAGGCAGCGGATCTTCAGAAATTTGCCCTTGAATCCCTTATAAGATTGCTGGAAAAGGGTTAGGAGTGCTCTCCCAGCAACCCCATTGAGGCTGACCCAGAGGTTCTTCCCTGGGCTCTTGGCCTCAAAGAAGTAGAGGAAGGAATCTACTAAGGGCAGGCGCCCAAAGTAGTTGCAAAGGATGGCATAGGTGTGCACGAAGGCCCAGCCATTTGGGTGAAGCTGGGTTGGAGCCACGTTCATCTCCATCAGTAACACCCTCTCGAAGCCACTGAGGGGTAGGCGAAGGCAAACCCTTTTAAAAACGGTGGAGTAAATGAAACAGAAGGGGCCCTCCTGGCCCGAAGTCTTATCGCAGCACACGGGCTCGCCTATCTTGCAAGGGACCACCCCAACATATTTGTCATCATCTTTCCCAAAGACGCGAGTGGAGTGGCTGGTTCTACTCTGCACCTCAGCCTTCCTGTAGGTCACAATGGACTCGGAGGTGGTAAAATCGGAAGACTCCTTCAGGAGCCCTTTAGGGGCCTAGGGATACAAAAGTTGGTAGAAGTCCGAATGGAGCCCTAGAACTACTGGACAGGCAGAAGATTGGGAGGAGTTCGACTCAGACCCCGAAGGGGAAGAAGAAGACTAGTCCATTTCGAAGGCTAAAACACAAGGGTAGACAAAAAAGACAAGTTCAGAAAAGCGAAAAGGATAGTGTGTTCCAGATAAACGCAACAGAACAGTAAGGTAGGGCACAGCGAAATAAAAACAAGAATCGAAAACAATCCTAGGCAGTTGCAGGTAAATAAAGAACATCACAGTGACAAAACGAAGATAAGAAAGGCCGAAAGAACATACCTTTGTTTGATGGGGGGATGAAAGATCGAAGTTTAAGAGGACTGGAAGGCGCTCGAAGAACAGTTTAAAGAGAAGAGGATTTGAAACGGTAGAATGAGAGGGAATGAAACAGTGGGGAGCGTAGGAGACAAGGGAGTAACGTATAGAGGAAGACATGAAACGACGAGCCACCCTAGCTGTTGAGATTTCCACGTGTACGCTCCAGGGAAAATGCGCGAAAGTGTTACTTCTTGGTACAGTACGTGTCAAATCACTCAAGATTGTAATAGGGACACGTGGGCCAATGCCGCGGAAGTCAGCTGGGCGAGCAGTAAGGCTCTTCGCTAAGACAAGTCCCAGCTCGAGCCTGGGGGGCTTGTGTAGTAGCCAAACCTTGGGTGTCGACCACTGAGTGTGAGGTCGGCATGATGGGGCCCACAAAGGGGTCCACAAAATCACACGTGTGAGAATATAGACTAGATTCACAGATACGCCATGCATGCAGGGTATATGCGAGATGTAAGGCTTTGGCATAGGGGATTTATCCCTAGAAACGTATAAAGAGGCATGTGAGTGATTAGCTTAACACTGAAGATTTGGCAATGTGGCGCTAGGGTTACAGCATATGCCTTAGCGCCCACGCCCAAGTTATGCACTCCAGAAAAGGAAGGTTGCCACAAGAGTTCCACTCTAAGAATAGAAGGTTGCCACGAGACGCGCACCAAGATTGTGTGATAGAATCCCAGAAAGGTAATCCTAAATTCGCTAATAGGCAACACTTGGACGCAAGGATGGGTGCGGCAGGAAACCTAGAACAGCTATATAAAGGGTAGTAAGGCATTCACAAAGGTATGAAGCATTTGATACTAGAACTCTTTTGCTATACACTTGGTGTTTCTTGCCCTAAGTTTTGACTTGAGCGTTGGAGTGCAAACGGCCGCTAGGGCGCCCATCTTTCTTTCTTTGCAGGCAAGCTATTCCAGTCGAAGGGAAGGGAGAAGGTGCAAGCGATCGTAGAAGTCAACTAATGAGAGGGTCAACCGGCGAGAACAGGATCAATGACTTTACAACATATAGAAGAGAAGAATGAACACAAATAGGTTATGGTATGTCTAACATTTTTTGGTAAGATCCCACGAATAGCTATCGATAGCAACTATTGCATCAAGATGTGGCAATCATGAGAATTCAACTTAATTAACTTCAAATCTTGCATTGACACTAGGCTCTTCACATTTGAGGAATGTCCTTGTGGTACTTTCACACCCTTTAGACATTGACAAAAACTTACTTTTTCATCTTTTGACATGGTGTAACAGGCTGGGGGCAGATATGTACGCTTGCCCATTTCTATTGGTGCTAACTCTCCTCGTATGTTCATCTCAATCAAATCTAAATGAGCATTTAAACCATCCTTCTTTTAATATTAAGAAGTGTACCAATTAAGCTATCACACACATTCTTCTCAACAAGCATTACATGATGGAAGAGGCCCAAGCTCAGGTCCTAGTTCAGGCCCAATAACTAGGTCCATGGCAAAGAGTGCTGGAGATCAAATAAAAGAGGAAAGTAAGGTTCAAGCCCAAGAAGCTCAAGGACAAACTAGCTCAAAATCCTTCATGCCTCAAAGGATTACAAGGAGCAAGGCTAAGGTTTTGAGTAAAGAGCATCAAATGCTATTTCTTTTTGTAATTACCCTTGTATAAATTTTGTAAATAATATAGAAATAGTCTTAGGAAAATGCCAAAAGAGGAAAACCAAAAAACACCTCTCATTGTAGGGCATTTAGATGTTTATAAGAAAATGGAAGAAGTGACTCTTCCTACTCCTTTCTCTCTTAGGTGCTAGAAGGAGCTAGAAGAGTGACTCTTCCCACTCCTTCTCCCTTGTAACATGACCGGTCCTCCTTATTATAAATAGGAGTGCTTGGTTCCTTGTAATACAAGTTGAAAATTGAAGTAAAAAAACTAGAAATTGAGAGAGTTGTGTGAGACTTGTCTCTTCTTCTCTTTCATGTCTTATCTTGTGAGCTTTGGGAACTCTCAAGTGGTGGCACTCCTCACTCATCTTGGAAGAACCACCCTCCAAGTGGCGTGAAGCATCTCCCTCCATGGCTGCAACCACATAAGTCCATTTCCTTTAATCTTCCAAAATTACCCATTTGTGTTCTACTTATTTGTTTTCAATTCTATTTGGTTCAATCTCTTCCTTATGATGTCCTCTTTCATTTACTGTATTTGTTTCTCATTTTAATCGGTTCAAACATGTTATATCTTGCTGTATTTGGTTCGGTTTTCATTGTTATCCATTTCTATGTTGAGTTCTTGAATTTCCATTAGTGGGTTTTGTTCCTTGTTGTGTGTCTATTGATAGTTTCAATTCTTGTTGTGTTCTTGTTTCAAATCTTATATTCTTGTGTTGTTCTTATGTTCTTATTGATTATATGTTGCTGTTCTTGAGTTTACCCATTCGGTTTTAATCCTTGTTCATCATAAAAGTCACATATTCATGTGTTTTTCTCTTGGACCTTTAGAAATGAACCTTCACATCTACTTAGCACTTGCTAAGTTAATGTCCAGTGGGGATTTTCTCTAGGTGACTCACTCTAATTGCTCTAAGAATCTTGATTGAATTCTTAACAAAGTGTTACAAATTAAATGAATATAAAATCAACTCACATCATGTGGTATCATGAGCTATGGTGTGTTTTTGTGTTTTTGAGTTGAAGTAGCACTTTAATTTTGAGCAATTTTTTTTCCAGCACCTATAATTTCATGTATTCTGTTTTTTCCAGCACCTTATATTCATACTTTTGTTTGGTTTGAATATGTTTTAGTTTTGCCTTTTCATTGATCTTCCCTTTTGCTTTGAGTTTTATGTTCATAGTGTTCTAGGTGTCCTAATCTTTCCTATACTTGCTTGCTTTTGATTTTGAAAGTTTGTTCTTCTCTTGAATTTGTTTTAGTACTTGTTGATTAGAGTTTCCAAATATTTGATTTCAAGTGTTCAATTTTCTTGAATCCATCATAAAATTTTTTGTGCAAATTGATTGATGTTTCAACTTCAATATGATGCATATTATGGTTCTTTCACTACATAAGTTCCATTTTGTATAAAAAAAAAAACAGCAAAACAGAAAACAGAACCTCCTCTGTTTTAAAACATCAAAAAGAGTTTGGTACTTGCATCTATTCATTCTTTTGCACATTAATTTCCATACAAAAGTTGGATTCATAGTGATTGGCAAATTGTTGTCTACATTGTGGAACTTTTGATCCTTATACTTTGACAAGTTTGTGAGTTTTACTTTCTTTCTTGATTATAAAGTTTAGTGGGTATTCTTTGAGTCTTATTTTGTGCCTTTTCTTGCTTGTCTTTTATTCTTTAAGTTTTATCCTAAATCTTGTATTCCTTTTGCTATACCCTTTCTTGTGTTTGTACCTTTTTTTGCTTGTCTTTTGTTGTTTCTTTAAGTTTTGTGGTGGTTGTTTTTGGGTGAGTGTTTGAGTGCTTTGGCATCTTTCACTTGAGGTTATTCCAATCCACAAGAGAAGCTTGGTTGAGGAAAGTATAATTTCTTGGAGTGGTTTGAGTGCCTTTTCATTACTATTGCCCCAACACTATTGCACTATTTTTCTAACCTTGTTTTTCTTTAATTGTTTGTTCATTGTGTTTGCTGTCTTGTTTTTAAAATGGCTAAATTTTCAAGTGGTGAATCTTCCAAACCACATTCTCCACAAAAAGCTTTCATTCTTGGTGAACTAAAGGAAGCAAAAAGGTCACTTGCACTAAAAGATGAAGCTATAAGACAATTCGAGGAAAGATTGCAAAGACTTGAAGTGACCCATGACCGTCCCAATCATTCTCCACATGGAAGGCGCCATTATCATAGACATTCTTCAAGGAGTTCTTCAAACTCTCACGGCCACGAAGAGGAAACCGAATGGAGAAGACATCAACATCATCACTATCATAGAGAAGGAAGGCACCATGAAGCAAAACCATATTTGCCTTTTGTAAAATTACCTAGCTTTAGTGGGGAGGGTGATCCTAATGTATATTTAGGGTGGGAAGCAAAGGTTGAACAAATCTTTCATGTACATGAGGTCCAAGAAGACCAAAGGGTTAAACTAGCTTCTTTAGAATTTTTAGATTATGCCATGCAATGGTGGCATAAAACTCTTATGGACATTGGGCTAAACAAGAGACCTCCTGTGGTTTCTTGGAACAATTTAAAAGAGTGTATGCACACTAGATTTGTTTCACCACACTGTAGGAAAGACCTATTGTTGAAGCTCCAAAGGCTTCACCAAGGCACGCTAAGTGTAGATGCTTATTTCAAGGAGTTAGAAACGCTTTTGCTTAAAGTAGATATGCATGGAAGTGAGGAAGCTCCAAAGGCTTCACCAAGGCACACTAAGTGTGGATGCTTATTTCAAGGAGTTAGAAATGCTTTTGCTTAAAGTAGATATGCATGAAAGTGAGGAAGCTAAGATGGCTAGATTTGCGAGTGGTCTTAGAAGGGATATTTAAGATGTTGTAGAACTTTATGAGTACTCTTCTTTAGAAAATTTGGTTCACCTTGCCATCAAGGTTGAAACTCAACTTGCAAAGAAACTTGGTTTCAAAAACACTCATAATGAAGGCTACTACAACAACAACTCTTGGAAAAATAAAAACAAATCTTTTTCAAAGTTTCCTTCTAAAGATTCATCTTTCAAACCTAAGGATTCAAAGCCTTCCACTTCTAATAATAAATCACCAACTAAATCGTCTAGTACGAAATGTTTTAAATGTTTAGGATATGGTCATATAGCTTCTAATTGCCCTTCTAAAAGAAATATGATGATGCATGATGGGGTAGTAGTTAGTGAGCATGATTCGGCTTCTTCTAGACATTAAACACTACCTAGATCATCAAGTGAATATGAGAGTGAGAAGGTGACTTGTTAGTAGTGAGATGAATGCTTTGTAATGTTTTAAAACGTTTTGATGAAAGCCAAAGAGAAAATATTTTCCGTACAATAACAAATTATGTTCTTTGATTGTGGATGGTGGTAGTTGCGCTAATGTGGCTAGCACAAGAGTGGTAGATAAGCTTGGATTGTCTACTATCTCTCTAGCCAAGCCCTATAAATTACAATGGTTAAGTGAGGTAGGTGAAATCATTGTTAACAAACAAGTCCTCATTGCATTCTCTATTGGTAAATATAAAGATGAGGTCTTATGTGATGTTGTACCTATGGAAGCTACACATATTCTTTTAGGTAGGCCATGGCAATTTGATAGAAAATTTTTCATGATGGCTTTACCAACAAACTTTCTTTTGACTTCCATGGGCACAAGGTCATATTAAAGTCTCTCTCTCCAAAAGAAGTCCATGAGGACCAAGTTACAATGAAGAAAAATAGAGAGCATGAAAAAGAAAAAAAAGTTTCAAATCAAAACCTTTTTATTTCTAGCCAAGAGGTTAACAAGGTAATAGTTTCTCAAAAGCCTATTTTTTTAGCTATGCCTAGGTCTCTTGAAAGTGATACAGCTAAAGTTATTCCAACATGTTTGGATAATTTGGTTAAGGAATTCCAAGATGTGTTTCAAGACCCTCCTAAAGGCTTACCACCTCTAAGAGGCATTGAACACCAAATTGATTTTATACCCGGGGCTTCCTTACCAAATCGTCCATCTTATAGGACCAACCCAAACCGAAACAAAAGAAATCCAACAACAAGTTGAGGAGTTACTTGCTAAGGGGTGGGTGCAAGATAGTATGAGCCCATGTGCTATGCCTATGATACTTGTCCATAAAAAGGATGGGTCATGGAGGATGTGTACGAATTGTAGGGCCAGAAACAACATTACCATCAAATATAGGCATCCCATTCCTAGGCTAGATGACTTGTTGGATGAATTGTATGGGTCTAAAATATTTACCAAAATTGATCTCAAAAACGAATATAATCAAATTAGGATAAAACAAGGAGATGAATGGAAAACCGCTTTTAAGACCGAATTTGGTTTATATGAGTGGTTAGTTATGCCATTTGGCTTGACTAATGCTCCTAGTACCTTCATACGACTCATGCATCATGTTTTAAGAGCATTCATTGGCAAGTTTGTTGTAGTTTATTTTGATGATATCCTCATATATAGCTTGTCTTTGGAACAACACGAGTTACATGTTAGGGAAGTTCTTGAAACCCTTAGGAAGGAACATTTGTATGCTAACCTTGCTAAATGTATGTTTGGGCTTGATCATATAGAATTCTTAAGGTTTGTTGTAACTTATCAAGGGGTGCATGTAGATCAATCAAAGGTTGTAGCAATTGAACATTGGCCTACACCCACCAATATGAATGAAGTACGAAGCTTTCATGGCCTTGCTTCTTTCTATAAAAGGTTTGTGAGAGACTTTAGTACAATTGCCGCACCACTCAATGCTATAGTAAAGAAGGATGTGGTTTTTAAATGGGGAGAAGAGCAACAAAAAGCTTTTGAAACTTTGAAGGAAAAATTAACTAAAGCTCCCATCTTAGCCCTTCCTAACTTTGCTAAAACATTTGAGATCGAATGTGATGCTTCTAATATAGGCATTGGGGCTGTTCTCCTTCAAGAGGGCCACCCCATAGCTTATTTTAGTGAGAAATTGAAAAGAAGTCATCTCAACTATTCCACTTATGATACAGAGTTATATGCACTTGTTAGAGCTTTGAACAATTGGTAACACTATCTTTTTCCTAAAGAATTTGTGATACACAGTGATCATGAATCTCTTAAATATTTGAAATGGCAAAGCAAGCTTAATAAGAGGCATGCTAAATGGGTGGAATTCATTGAGCAATTTCCTTATGTGATCAAACACAAACAAGGTAAAATAGATGTTGTGGCGGATGCTCTTTCAAGAAGATATACCTTGTTAAATCTTTTAGATGTTCAATTTCTTGGTTTTGATCACATAAAGGAACTTTATCATGATGACCTTGATTTTTCTCTCATCTATCACGAGTGTTCTAAAGGTGGACACAAAGATTTTTTTATCCAAGATGGATTTCTTTTTAAAGGTAAACGACTTTGTGTTCCACATGGGTCTATTGGACAATCTCTTGTTAGAGAAGCACATGAAGGTGGATTAATGGGACATTTTGGGGTAGCCAAAACATTAGATACATTGCATGAGCATTTCTTTTGGCCACACATGCAAAAATCCGTACATAGCTTTTGTGATAAATGTATAGCATGTAGAAAGGCTAAGTCTAAAGTGCAACCCCATGGCTTGTATACCCCTCTTCCAACATGGATTTTATCTTAGGTCTTCCCAAGACATCAAAAGGAATGGATTCTATATTTGTGGTTGTGGATAGATTTTCTAAAATGGCTCATTTTATACCATGCCACAAAGTAGATGATGCTTGTTATATTGCAAATCTCTTCTTTAAGGAAATTGTTAGATTGCATGGCATTCCTAGAAGCATTGTTTCTGATAGAGATTCTAACTTCTTAAGCCACTTTGGGAGGACCTTATGGGGAAAACTTGGCACAAAAATCTTGTTTTCAACTACTTGCCACCCCCAAACTGATGGTCAAACTGAGGTGGTTAATAGAACTTTGGGTCAAATGTTGAGATGCTTTATTTTTGGGAATCCCAAGGTATGGGAGAATTTACTACCTCACATTGAGTTTGCTTATAATAGAGTAGTAAATTCTACCACATCCCATTCTCCTTTTGAGGTTGTTTATGGATTCAATCCTTTGACACCTCTAAATCTTCTTCCAATTCCTGTACTTGATGATGTTTTATGCAAGGATGGATTTGAAAAAGCTTCTTTTATAAAAGACTTGCATAATCACATCAAGCTACAAATTGAGAAGAAATTTGGCAAGTATGGTGAAAATGCCAACAAAAGGAGAAAGGCATTAATCTTTGAACCTGGTGATTGAATTTGCCTCCATTTGAGAAAGGATAGATTCCCGACTCAAAGAAAGTCAAAGTTTATGCCTCGTGGAGATGGTCCTTTTCAGGTCATCAAGAGGATTAATGATAATGCCTATGATTTAGATATGCCTGATATTTTTCTTGGTAGTCATACTTTTAATATCAGTGATCTAACGCCCTTTTCTGCAGGTCTTCAAAATTCGTGGACAAATTCTCTCCAACCTGTGGAGAATGATGGAGATCAAATAGAAGAGGAAAGTGAGGTTCAAGCCTAAGAAGCTCAAGGACAAACTAGCTCAAAATCCTTCATGCCTCAAAGGATTACAAGGAGCAAGGCTAATGTTTTGGGTAAAGAGCATCAAATGCTATCTCTTTTTGTAATTACCCTTGTATAAATTTTGCAAATAATATAGAAATAGTCTTAGGAAAATGCCAAAAGAGGAAAACCAAAAGGCACCTCTTATTGTAACGCATTTAGGCGCAATTTTTAGAAGAAAGTTGAATAAGTGACTCTTCCTACTCCTTTCTCTCTTAGGAGCTAAGAAGAGTGACTCTTCCCATTCCTTCTCCCTTATAACACGACCGGTCCTCCTTATTATAAATAGGAGTGCTTGGTTCCTTGTAATACAAGTTGAAAATTGAAGTAAAGAAACTCTCTTGAAATTATGCGAAAGTTGTGTGAGACTTGTCTCTTCTTCTCTTCCATGTCTTATCTTGTGAGCTTTGGGAACTCTCAAGTGGAGGCACTCCTCACTCATCTTGGAAGAACCACCCTCCAAGTGGCGTGAAGCATCTCCCTCCATGGCTACAACCACATAAGTCCATTTCCTTTCATCTTCCAAAATTACCCATTTGTGTTCTACTTATTTGTTTTCAATTCTATTCGTTTCAATCTCTTCCTTATGATGTCCTATTTCATTTTCTGTATTTGTTTCTCATTTTAATCAGTTCAAACATGTTATATCATGTTGTATTTGGTTCGATTTCCATTGTTACCCATTTCTATGTTGAGTTCTTGAATTTCCATTAGTGGGTCTTGTTCCTTGTTGTGTGTCTATTGATAGTGTACCGACCAGTCCTCGGATACCGAGAACACCTAGTAATGGTAGGCCACGTCAGCTGGGTCCCACAGCGTAGCCCAAAGCCACGTGGGATGGACCCCGCAGGTAGTATGAACTAGCAGGATGGTTAGTCATCAGTGTGTCGATCACTAGAGTGGACTAATGTGTCCTCGTCACTCCGCAGGTTGATGAGTCCTCGACGATAGAGTGGGACGAAGTGACATCATTCTTGGGTGTTTTGAACAACAGAGTTAGAACATCTGGTGTGGGTCCTGAAAGAAGACCAGTTATCAGTAAAATGCCCAGAGGTAAGGAAAGGCCTGAATCACGAAGAGCTTATGCGTGTGGCAGGGAAAGCACAGTTAGGTGCAGAGTCCTGAGGGGTCGAGTACTCATCAGAACTAGGGTTTCCCAGTGAAGCTACATGCATGGCACGTGAACAGTGAAGGCACTCCAAGAACAGGTGGCCCCAGAGTCTAGGTGCACGAGGAGGTACCCAGGTGGTCACCCTATTAGAGTTTGCACTCCAGTTAAGGAAACCTTACGTGCTAGATTACCCTAAGTTTGGGTGATAGCGGCGCAAGGTTATTCCTGTAAACCCTAAATATGGGTAGCGGTGCAGAGGAAACCCTAGACTATATAAAGGGTGGTAAAACACTTCACAAAGGTACGCAGTTTGAAACCCTAAACAAAAATACTCAATACACTTGGTGTGCTTGCCCTAGTTTTGACTTGAGCGTCGAAGTGCAAATGGCTTCGAGGGCGCCCCTTTCTATCTTGCAGGTGCAGGTTGTTTCGAGACAGCAAAGAATAATTCAAGGTGAGGGAAGGAGGCGTGTGACTGCCGTAGGGTCAATCGACAGGAGAGTCAACTGGCAAAAACATTTGGCGCCTACCGCGGGGCCGAAGTAAAACAAGGTCCCATACACGAGAGAAAGAGAAGAAACGACAGAGATGAGGAATACCAGGCAAGGGTCTGTCCCACCAAATGGGGGTGAGAGCGTTACCATGCAACAACTAATGGAAACTGTACCGACCAGTCCTCGGACATGGAGAACTGCTGATGACAGCAAGCCACGTCAGCTGGGCCCTACAGTGCGGGCTAGAGCCAAGTGGGCATGGTCCCACGGGTAGCGTGGAATAGTGGGTCGATGAGTAGTCAGTGGGTCAATCACCAGAGAGAAATGATGTGGCCTCGTCACACAGCAGGGCGATTAGAGATCGACAACAGGTTGTGACGAAGTGACATCGGTTGGGGCGATTTGAACAACATGACCAGAACAACAAAGATTGGTCCCCAGAGTGGGCCAATGAGAACGAAAAGCCCAGAGATAGGGCAAGGCCTAAATCACGAAGAGCTCATGCGCGTGGCAGGGGAAGCACAATTAGGTGCAGAGTCCTGAGGGGTTGAGTACTCATCAGGACTAGGGTTCCCCAGTAAAGCTACATGCATGGCACGTGAACAGTGAAGGCACTCCCAGAACAGGTGGCCCTAGAGACTAGGTGCACGAGGAGGCACCCAGGTGGTCACCTTGTTAGAGTTTGCACTCCAGATAAAGAAACCTTATGTGCTAGATTACCCTAAGACTGGGTGATAGCGACGCGAGGGTATTCCAGTAAACCCTAAATATGGGTAGCGGCGTAGAGGAAACCTTAGACTATATAAAGGGTAGTAAAACACTTCACAAAGGTACGCAGTTTCAAACCCAAAACATAGTTACTAAAACACTTGGTGTGCTTGCCCTAGTTTTGACATGAGCGTTAGAGTGCAGACGGCCTCTAGGGCGCCCCTTTTACTATCTTGTAGGTGCAAATTGCTTCAAGAGAACCAAGCATTTATCAAGGTGAGGAAGGAGGCCTGGGAGTGTCGTAGAGTCAACCGATAGGAGGGTCAACTGGCAAGAATAGAAACGATGCGCACCCTCCAGGAGACGGTGGCGGAGTCAAGGGCGGATCAGGCTCGAATGCAGATGGACCTGGCCGCATCACAGGCCAGGAACGAGGAATTACACAGGACAAATGAAGAATTGCGTATGAACCTGCGTCATTTGCAGCAAGCAGGGGATCGCGTGGTGGACGATCGGGCTCCACCAATGGGTGATAAGGGTCACCCTTATTTCCAATGCTTGAGGAGGAACAGTAGGTTCTTGTGGACCCAGGAGTGTGAAGAAGCATTCCTCAAGCTGAAGAAATTTCTGTCCAGCCCACCAGTGTTGTGTAGACCATGGATCGGCACCCCATTGCGCTTATACTTCGCGGTCACCGAAAGGGCGGTGAGTTCAGTCTTGGTGCAAGAACAGGACCAAACCCAAAAGCCTATCTACTTTGTTAGCAAGGTGCTGCAAGGGCCAAAGGTGAGGTATCAGGCCATTGAAAAGGCATCCTTGGCCGTTGTGTTCTCAGCGCATAGGCTACGTCATTACTTTCAGAGCATTACAGTGGTGGTGATGACAGACCTGCCCATCAGGAAGGTCTTGCAGAAACCAGATGTAGCAGGGAGGATGGTACGATGGGCAGTGGAGTTATCTGAGTTCGACATAGAGTATGAGCCCAGAGGCCCAATAAAGGGCCAAGTTTATGCGGACTTCGTAGCCGAGATGTCCTCGACAGAAACCCAGGAGGAAAGACCTGACTTCAGATGGGTGCTCTAGGTAGATGGGTCTTCCAATCAGTAAGGTAGTGGGGCTGGTGTGATCTTGGAAGGACCGAAAGGGCTGTTAATCGAGCAAGCTCTACAGTTTGCCTTCAAGGCCAGCAACAACAAAGCTGAGTATGAGGCTCTGATCGCTGGAATGCTGTTGGCTAAGGAAATGGGAGCATAGAGTCTTCTGGCAAAGAGTGACTCCCTTTTGGTCATAGGCCAGGTGGTGGGAGAGTACTAGGCCAAAGATCCTCAGATGGCCTCCTACCTAGAGTATGTCAAGGTGTTGAAAAGTTCCTTTGCAGATTTTGAATCAGTACATGTGCCTAGAGATCAAAATGCCCGAGCTGACTTGGGTGCAAAACTCACAAGCTCGGGCAAGGGGGGCAGGCAGAGGACAGTTATCCAGGAAACCCTAAGGGCACCTCGCACCTATACGATTGACAACTTGGTAGGAGTCCACCAGATCAGCCAGAAAGATGGTGGGAGGAGGAGTCATCGGTCGTTGACCTAGGAAACTTTGAAGAAGCCAAGGGTCAACGCGTATGTGGCACTGGAAGAGACATCGCCAGAGGTATGCTTGTTGCAGAGTGCGGAAAGGTGGATGACACCTTACAAGCGTTACTTGTAAGGACCTGTAAAATTGAATTGGAATAAAAGTAGTATATTTAAATAATTTCAGAAGATGTTATTATTTAAAATACAAAGAGCTGGTAAATGAAGTTTCGTAGTAGTCGGGCCTCGGACGTCGCCCAAGATCTGGGGTCAGCTGGTAGAGGTCGGTCGGCTGACATGTAGATCAAGAAGAGTAAAGGAGGAAATGTGTAGCTAAGAAGTCTCCTACGAGATCGCCGTTAGTGAAGACGGAGGCGATCTCCGACTCCTCTGGCACATAATCGCCTGTCGCCTAGAGGAGACATGAGCGCCAATCGCCTAGAGTGTACGTGATCGGCGGGAATGCACGTAGTATGTGGTCAAGATACTGAATCAACCAGAGTGGGTTCCAACAACCACGCGTATCAAGGTGTGGGTTAAGCCTTAGATACGCTGTGCATGCGAAGCTCTACGCTTGAGCAAAAGAGATCACCCTTAGTGTTGCATGCAGGGCGCGAGAGGCATGCAGGCATCGCGCGGGCGTGAGAGGCATGCAGGCATCGCGCGGGCGTGAGAGGCATGCAAGCATCGCGCGGGCGCGAGAGGCATGCAGGCATCGCGCGGGCGCGAGGGGCATGCAGGCATCGCGCGGGCGCGAGGCACGCGGGCATTGCCAGGACGCGATGCATGTGGACGTGGCCAAGGCGCGAGAGTTATGAGGGCGTCGCCAGGGAAGACATCGGTTGTCTCCCAGAGGAAGACATCGGTCGTTCGCCAGGAAGAGGTCATCGGTGGTGGTCTTCGCGCGGGGTCATCGGTCGAGAGTCTTCGCGCGAGAGGTCATCGGTTGTTAGCCTTCGCGCGAGAGGTCATCGGTTGTTAGCCTTCGCGCGAGAGGTCATCGGTTGTTAACCTTCGCGCGAGAGGTCATCGGTTGTTAGCCTTCGCGCGAGAGGTCATCGGTGGATAGTCTTCGCGCCTGTGGTCATCGGTGAAAAGGTCATCGCGCTACGTTAAGTTATACACAGAGAACGTGGGACCCAGACATCCAGCATGAGACGTTCTGCATGCGCGCCACGTAGACAAAAGAGTGGTTCAGAATAGTGACCTCAGAGTGTTAGCCTGCGCAGAGGCACGCTTAGGTGTACTGTTCAGCGAAGCGTACACGCAAACTCCCTGCAGAGTGGGTGGTGGCAGCGGTTTTTGTGGAGAAGTCAGCTTAAGATGCAAAAAACCCATTTCTGAGGGAGAAGGAAAGAAACGTTGCTGTGGTTCCAGAGCTAAAGGGTGCGTTTATCTCCCTTCTCCTCCATTCTCTCCTTCGCACTGCGATTCTAGTACACCTTCACGCGGGAATACGACGAGCGACAGCCACCATTGGAGCACTTGGGTGGTTCTCTGCAAGCTCTTCAAAACCAGACTCAAGAACAGAGCCAAGGTTCTGCAAGCTTCGTTGGATTTCGGAGCCCCTGGTATTTGCGCAAAATCCAGGTAAGGGAAGCTAGACTTCATTTTCCATACAAGCCATAGTGTAGCTTTTTCTGAAGTGTGGGCGACGTGGTCGCCGTTTTCGCTTTTGTCTTCGTGAAATGCTTGGTTTGTGTGCTTGGGCGACGTGGTCGCCGGTTTTAAACATAGCCTTTGAAATACCATGTTTTTGAACTAGGTCGCCGGTTTTGGCGCTGTTTTACGAAATCTCTGTTTTTGATGTTGTTTTGAAACTACTTGAGATTTACATGAGATATTCGAAGATCTGAAGCTTTGAAATGTTTGTTGATGTGATTTGAATCATTTACTTGAGTGGTATGATGTGTTGAATGCTGTGAATGTGGGATCGAGGCATAGTATTTTCAGGAAAGGAAATACCGTGTTGAGATTGGTTAGGAAAGTGCATTGATCAGTGAGTAACCTGTTAATGAGACGATCCTGACTCTGCTGAGATAATGGAATCACGTAGATGAAGTTATTCAGTTGGTGAGAGTCGAAGGAGGTTCATACGTATGGGCGAGTTGTTCAAATGGGAACGAGCTCGAGCTGTTGTATGGATTAACCTTGTCATACCAGGAGAATGGTAACATTGAGATTGTATATGCGCATGCTGTGTGGATTCACAGTGGTATGGTATGACAAGTGCATGTCTCTGGATACTAAGTTCAATGCACGAGTCAATCCGGAAGTAGTGTCAAGTGTCTTGTGTTGTGAGTCAGTGGAAAGTCTGACATGTGAAATGGTGAAATGAGAAACTTGAATATTGATAGACACTTGATGCTGTATTGTGAAATGGAATGACTATGGGTGAATGTTGTGAAATGTGATTTTGGGCGATCAGCTGAATGCTATGAGTAGCTCTACGTTTTACATGGATATTTGGAACTTGGTTTACTTTGATTGTCATGTTCATGATTTAAACTCTATTTAAAGATATCTAGCTTACCCTTTATTTTGTATTGCTCTGTGGCTGTTTTCTATTAAAAACTGTGATGATCGTGTCTTTTACACGGGAGCAGATGATCTTCCAGGGAGTAGAGCTCCTCAGTGAGTGGTCGCCGGAAGGAGATCGCCTATCTCCGTCTCTACCGGGTGATCGCCGGTTTATGCCTCCATCGGGTGATCGCCGGTTTTCGTGTCCTGATAGAAGATCGCCCGTTTTGAGGTCTTCTGTTAGAGATCGCCGTTATAAAGTTGGAGATCGCCGTTTTCTTTTGAGACCGCCTGTCTTACTGCATTTCTTTTAATTTCGTAAAATCTTGCAAACATTTGATTTGGTTATGTATTAAACTCCCTAAGAGGAGTAACTTCATTTCTGATATATATAAATACATATTATTTTGCACTCTTCAATATTATTTGGTTACACTTAATTTCAATTATACATGGATGTATGTATTATTGTGGCGGGATGTTACATTAATGGTATCAGAGCAGTTCGCCTTAGGATGACCTGAGGGCTGTGGATCCATTGTGTTTCTTCTGCTCATAAAAATTTAATTGAGTTTTAAATAACAACTATAGTGAAAGGTTTTCAAACGTTTTGTATTGAAAAGTTTGTGTGTGCTTCTGTGCTTTAGTGAATGTATGCTCAAATTGAAAATCTTGGTATCAAGAATGAGAAGATCCTGATAAAGGAATGAGGGTGCACACTCATAACTGGATCAAGATGATTCTTAATCTTAATTCCAAAGGTTTGATGTTTAGCCTACATTGAATTCTGGTGTGATTTTTGAGTGTTCTTGAATTTGACTGAGATGGTGGTTTGGATTGATGCTTGCACACCAGTAACTGTTCTGGTGTTTTGTTTGGAATTATAGGTGTTATGATTCTGTTGATGGACTCAAATTCTAGATGACTTTGAGATGCTGACCTTTGTAAGGTCTAGCTGTTACCCCTTGAATGAATTGATTCTTATCGATTTCATTCTTATAGTTGTAGGGAATATAGAAGTCAATAGATTCAGAAGATGGCACGTAGACCCTCTACCCCACCCCAACCTTCTTCGGAGATGGGTCAGATCGCCAGGGCCATGGAAATGATGGCGACTGCCATCCAGCAACAGAATGCAGCGATGGCTCAGAACCATCAAGCCACGATGCAGCACTGGGAAACTGCCCGATCTGCTGAGACAAACTCCCACGTCGGTCAACCCCAAGAACAGATGGGACTGGCCGAGTTCATGAGGCACAACCCACCTAAGTTCAGTGGGAATGCTACCCCTGATCAGGCAGATCAGTGGGTCAGAGAGCTGGAAAAAATCTTTAGGGCGACCTCCTGCCCTGAAGAGAAGAAGCTGTTGTTTGCCACGTATCTGTTATCAGGAGAAGCTGAGTTCTGGTGGATGGGAGCTCAGCAGATGATGGAGGCACGAGAGGATGTACTGGATTGGGAGAGCTTCAGGGTGAAGTTCTTGGAGAAATACTTCCCTGACAGTGCCAAGTTTGCAAGAGAAGCTGAATTCCTGAAGTTGGAGCAGGGGGAGATGTCAGTGAACGCCTATGCTGCTCGTTTTGAGTACCTCGCCCGGTTTTATACCCAGGCGACCTCCGAGGCCTGGAGGTGTAGAAAATTCGAAGAGGGGCTGAAGCATGGACTGAAGAGGACCATAGCCCCGATGTGCATCAGAGAATTTCACGCCTTAGTAGAGAAGGCAAAGATGGTAGAGACCCTGGAAAGGGGTGATCCTCGAGTGATCAGGTCACACCAAGGAGGCTCTTCCAGTGGGAAGGCGAAGGTGCAGCGCCCACACAGCAAGCCATATGTGAGATCTCCACCACATCGGGTGGGAACAGCTTCGTCCCAATTTCAGCAACAACAAACATGGAGACCCAGGTGTTTCACATGCCAAGAGATAGGGCACCTTTCTAGAGATTGTCCCAACAGAAAAAGGATGACTCAACCCGTTAATTCACAGCAGTTGAGAAACGAGGGCAGAAGACCTCAAGCAGCAGGGAGAGTGTTTGCCATGTCTGGAGCGGAAGCCTCTCAATCAGGTAATCTAGTACAAGATACTTGTTTATAGCTGATAGATACGTTATAGTTTTGTTTGATTCTGGAGAGACACACTCTTTTGTGTCAAATCGGTGTGCAACCGAGCTTGGGCCATATAGTGGAGGAGCTGTCGTTTGAACGATTGGCCTCTGCACCTGCTTCAAAAACAGGTTTTGACCTCCCTAGGTTGCTCTGAATGCCCAGTGATAGTAGATGGAATGAAAGGAACAAGTGTGAGTTAGATTGGCAGTACCAAGGTTTAGTCCCAGTTACGTATAAGTCATGGAGAGTAAATAAGCAAGAGGCTGGAGGTTTTAAAGCTTAAGCATGTGTAACCATGGGAAGTACCAGAGTTAAATTCCAAGGAAGGAATTTTCTTTTGAAGCGTAGAAGATGCTCATGTCAATGAAACAGCATGAGATGGTTCTAGCTTAGGCTTCACGCAGAATGGATGCTGTTTGGCTGACCGGGATTTGAAAGAGGATTATGGAAATGGTGGGTTGAGATAAAAGGCTTCCGAAAATGTAAGCCTCCGAAGTTTTTGGCAAATAAGATGTAGATCGACCTGTGAATGTAGAAGGGAAGGAGGATATGGCTGTGGATAAAAATGAGGGTAGGCCGTGTTATGATGATGTTGAGTCTTTCTAGAGATGTAGTAAATTTCAGAATGATGGGTGTGGAAGGGATTGTGAGTGGAAATAGCCTGTGGTATCTGGGACAGAAGGAGAATAGAGTTATCCTTAGGCAAGAGATTCTGGAGGCAGAGGTGCGTTCGTTCTCGTATGCCTTCTGGATAGGCACCTGAAACCGACGTCAATGCATCCAACGTATACATTGAAGAAGAAGGTCGTAATGGGAACAGGAAGTCGAGTTGGCAAAAGGGGTCATAATAATAATTTGGAAGGTAACAGCAACAGAAACCTTGTCTTTGTAAGGTACAGAATTATGCAGCGGAGTAATGAATAAAAAGTGTCCCTTTTGGGAGCGTGGGAATTTGATCAGCAGTTGAGAAGTCGGTGAATGATTTGATCAAGATGCAGGAGTTGATTCCTAGAAGGACACTTCGGACCCTAGTTTGAGTTCGCTAGGGGGTGGCATGAGTTGTGGACAGCTGCCCCCTTTCCTCCCAATGAAGGGATCTTGCCCGCTTTCTCTAAAGGGGCTAGTCCTGGTTACGTTAAGGACCTAGTTCTAGACTTGTTCAACAAAGTCTTCAAGGTTGGAAGTAGAGTGTGAATGCTGGAGTTGGCACTCTATGGGACAGCATATCCCATGTACAGGGATGTAAAATGGATTTTGATGAAGTATTGAGGTAGGAAGAGTTGGTTCAATAGATCACCGAGAGGGTGAATTTGATACAGGACAGAATAAAAGTTTCTTAAGGTCAGCAAATGTCCTAGGCAGAGCAGAGGAGGAGACCTTTGGAGGTTGCTGCTGGGGTCATGTCTTTATGAAGGGGGACACCAGCCAAGGGTGTAGGGTAGGCGATCAGATCAAAGAAGCTGTCCCCTAAGTTCGTGGGACCATATCAGATCTTAAGAAGGATTGGCCTAGTGGCGTATGAGATCGCCCTACCTCCCCATCTGGCGAATCTGCACAATGTGTTTCACGTGTCCCAGCTGAGGAAGTACATGGCAAACCCTAGTCATGTGCTGGATGTAGACGACGTGCAGATCAGGGATGACTTGTCCTTTGAAGCAAAACCAGTCAGGATTGACGATCGGCAATGTAAACAGCTCAGAGGCAAGACCATCGACATGGTGAAAGTGGTGTGGGATGAGAAATCGGGGGATTCTACTTGGGAGTTAGAAGAACCCATGAGGGAGGCTTATCCATACCTCTTTTCCTTGTAATCCAATTTTCGAGGACGAAAATTTTTCTTGTTGGGGAGAATGTAAGGACCTGTAAAATTGAATTGGAATAAAAGTAGTATATTTAAATAATTTCAGAAGATGTTATTATTTAAAATACAAAGAGCTGGTAAATGAAGTTTCGTAGTAGTCGGGCCTCGGACGTCGCCCAAGATCTGGGGTCAGCTGGTAGAGGTCGGTCGGCTGACATGTAGATCAAGAAGAGTAAAGGAGGAAATGTGTAGCTAAGAAGTCTCCTACGAGATCGCCGTTAGTGAAGACGGAGGCGATCTCCGACTCCTCTGGCACATAATCGCCTGTCGCCTAGAGGAGACATGAGCGCCAATCGCCTAGAGTGTACGTGATCGGCGGGAATGCACGTAGTATGTGGTCAAGATACTGAATCAACCAGAGTGGGTTCCAACAACCACGCGTATCAAGGTGTGGGTTAAGCCTTAGATACGCTGTGCATGCGAAGCTCTACGCTTGAGCAAAAGAGATCACCCTTAGTGTTGCATGCAGGGCGCGAGAGGCATGCAGGCATCGCGCGGGCGTGAGAGGCATGCAGGCATCGCGCGGGCGTGAGAGGCATGCAAGCATCGCGCGGGCGCGAGAGGCATGCAGGCATCGCGCGGGCGCGAGGGGCATGCAGGCATCGCGCGGGCGCGAGGCACGCGGGCATTGCCAGGACGTGATGCATGTGGACGTGGCCAAGGCGCGAGAGTTATGAGGGCGTCGCCAGGGAAGACATCGGTTGTCTCCCAGAGGAAGACATCGGTCGTTCGCTAGGAAGAGGTCATCGGTGGTGGTCTTCGCGCGGGGTCATCGGTCGAGAGTCTTCGCGCGAGAGGTCATCGGTTGTTAGCCTTCGCGCGAGAGGTCATCGGTTGTTAGCCTTCGCGCGAGAGGTCATCGGTTGTTAACCTTCGCGCGAGAGGTCATCGGTTGTTAGCCTTCGCGCGAGAGGTCATCGGTGGATAGTCTTCGCGCCTGTGGTCATCGGTGAAAAGGTCATCGCGCTACGTTAAGTTATACACAGAGAACGTGGGACCCAGACATCCAGCATGAGACGTTCTGCATGCGCGCCACGTAGACAAAAGAGTGGTTCAGAATAGTGACCTCAGAGTGTTAGCCTGCGCAGAGGCACGCTTAGGTGTACTGTTCAGCGAAGCGTACACGCAAACTCCCTGCAGAGTGGGTGGTGGCAGCGGTTTTTGTGGAGAAGTCAGCTTAAGATGCAAAAAACCCATTTCTGAGGGAGAAGGAAAGAAACGTTGCTGTGGTTCCAGAGCTAAAGGGTGCGTTTATCTCCCTTCTCCTCCATTCTCTCCTTCGCACTGCGATTCTAGTACACCTTCACGCGGGAATACGACGAGCGACAGCCACCATTGGAGCACTTGGGTGGTTCTCTGCAAGCTCTTCAAAACCAGACTCAAGAACAGAGCCAAGGTTCTGCAAGCTTCGTTGGATTTCGGAGCCCCTGGTATTTGCGCAAAATCCAGGTAAGGGAAGCTAGACTTCATTTTCCATACAAGCCATAGTGTAGCTTTTTCTGAAGTGTGGGCGACGTGGTCGCCGTTTTCGCTTTTGTCTTCGTGAAATGCTTGGTTTGTGTGCTTGGGCGACGTGGTCGCCGGTTTTAAACATAGCCTTTGAAATACCATGTTTTTGAACTAGGTCGCCGGTTTTGGCGCTGTTTTACGAAATCTCTGTTTTTGATGTTGTTTTGAAACTACTTGAGATTTACATGAGATATTCGAAGATCTGAAGCTTTGAAATGTTTGTTGATGTGATTTGAATCATTTACTTGAGTGGTATGATGTGTTGAATGCTGTGAATGTGGGATCGAGGCATAGTATTTTCAGGAAAGGAAATACCGTGTTGAGATTGGTTAGGAAAGTGCATTGATCAGTGAGTAACCTGTTAATGAGACGATCCTGACTCTGCTGAGATAATGGAATCACGTAGATGAAGTTATTCAGTTGGTGAGAGTCGAAGGAGGTTCATACGTATGGGCGAGTTGTTCAAATGGGAACGAGCTCGAGCTGTTGTATGGATTAACCTTGTCATACCAGGAGAATGGTAACATTGAGATTGTATATGCGCATGCTGTGTGGATTCACAATGGTATGGTATGACAAGTGCATGTCTCTGGATACTAAGTTCAACGCACGAGTCAATCCGGAAGTAGTGTCAAGTGTCTTGTGTTGTGAGTCAGTGGAAAGTCTGACATGTGAAATGGTGAAATGAGAAACTTGAATATTGATAGACACTTGATGCTGTATTGTGAAATGGAATGACTATGGGTGAATGTTGTGAAATGTGATTTTGGGCGATCAGCTGAATGCTATGAGTAGCTCTACGTTTTACATGGATATTTGGAACTTGGTTTACTTTGATTGTCATGTTCATGATTTAAACTCTATTTAAAGATATCTAGCTTACCCTTTATTTTGTATTGCTCTGTGGCTGTTTTCTATTAAAAACTGTGATGATCGTGTCTTTTACACGGGAGCAGATGATCTTCCAGGGAGTAGAGCTCCTCAGTGAGTGGTCGCCGGAAGGAGATCGCCTATCTCCGTCTCTACCGGGTGATCGCCGGTTTATGCCTCCATCGGGTGATCGCCGGTTTTCGTGTCCTGATAGAAGATCGCCCGTTTTGAGGTCTTCTGTTAGAGATCGCCGTTATAAAGTTGGAGATCGCCGTTTTCTTTTGAGACCGCCTGTCTTACTGCATTTCTTTTAATTTCGTAAAATCTTGCAAACATTTGATTTGGTTATGTATTAAACTCCCTAAGAGGAGTAACTTCATTTCTGATATATATAAATACATATTATTTTGCACTCTTCAATATTATTTGGTTACACTTAATTTCAATTATACATGGATGTATGTATTATTGTGGCGGGATGTTACATTAATGGTATCAGAGCAGTTCGCCTTAGGATGACCTGAGGGCTGTGGATCCATTGTGTTTCTTCTGCTCATAAAAATTTAATTGAGTTTTAAATAACAACTATAGTGAAAGGTTTTCAAACGTTTTGTATTGAAAAGTTTGTGTGTGCTTCTGTGCTTTAGTGAATGTATGCTCAAATTGAAAATCTTGGTATCAAGAATGAGAAGATCCTGATAAAGGAATGAGGGTGCACACTCATAACTGGATCAAGATGATTCTTAATCTTAATTCCAAAGGTTTGATGTTTAGCCTACATTGAATTCTGGTGTGATTTTTGAGTGTTCTTGAATTTGACTGAGATGGTGGTTTGGATTGATGCTTGCACACCAGTAACTGTTCTGGTGTTTTGTTTGGAATTATAGGTGTTATGATTCTGTTGATGGACTCAAATTCTAGATGACTTTGAGATGCTGACCTTTGTAAGGTCTAGCTGTTACCCCTTGAATGAATTGATTCTTATCGATTTCATTCTTATAGTTGTAGGGAATATAGAAGTCAATAGATTCAGAAGATGGCACGTAGACCCTCTACCCCACCCCAACCTTCTTCGGAGATGGGTCAGATCGCCAGGGCCATGGAAATGATGGCGACTGCCATCCAGCAACAGAATGCAGCGATGGCTCAGAACCATCAAGCCACGATGCAGCACTGGGAAACTGCCCGATCTGCTGAGACAAACTCCCACGTCGGTCAACCCCAAGAACAGATGGGACTGGCCGAGTTCATGAGGCACAACCCACCTAAGTTCAGTGGGAATGCTACCCCTGATCAGGCAGATCAGTGGGTCAGAGAGCTGGAAAAAATCTTTAGGGCGACCTCCTGCCCTGAAGAGAAGAAGCTGTTGTTTGCCACGTATCTGTTATCAGGAGAAGCTGAGTTCTGGTGGATGGGAGCTCAGCAGATGATGGAGGCACGAGAGGATGTACTGGATTGGGAGAGCTTCAGGGTGAAGTTCTTGGAGAAATACTTCCCTGACAGTGCCAAGTTTGCAAGAGAAGCTGAATTCCTGAAGTTGGAGCAGGGGAGATGTCAGTGAACGCCTATGCTGCTCGTTTTGAGTACCTCGCCCGGTTTTATACCCAGGCGACCTCCGAGGCCTGGAGGTGTAGAAAATTCGAAGAGGGGCTGAAGCATGGACTGAAGAGGACCATAGCCCCGATGTGCATCAGAGAATTTCACGCCTTAGTAGAGAAGGCAAAGATGGTAGAGACCCTGGAAAGGGGTGATCCTCGAGTGATCAGGTCACACCAAGGAGGCTCTTCCAGTGGGAAGGCGAAGGTGCAGCGCCCACACAGCAAGCCATATGTGAGATCTCCACCACATCGGGTGGGAACAGCTTCGTCCCAATTTCAGCAACAACAAACATGGAGACCCAGGTGTTTCACATGCCAAGAGATAGGGCACCTTTCTAGAGATTGTCCAACAGAAAAAGGATGACTCAACCCGTTAATTCACAACAGTTGAGAAACGAGGGCAGAAGACCTCAAGCAGCAGGGAGAGTGTTTGCCATGTCTGGAGCGGAAGCCTCTCAATCAGGTAATCTAGTACAAGATACTTGTTTATAGCTGATAGATACGTTATAGTTTTGTTTGATTCTGGAGAGACACACTCTTTTGTGTCAAATCGGTGTGCAACCGAGCTTGGGCCATATAGTGGAGGAGCTGTCGTTTGAACGATTGGCCTCTGCACCTGCTTCAAAAACAGGTTTTGACCTCCCTAGGTTGCTCTGAATGCCCAGTGATAGTAGATGGAATGAAAGGAACAAGTGTGAGTTAGATTTGGCAGTACCAAGGTTTAGTCCCAGTTACGTATAAGTCATGGAGAGTAAATAAGCAAGAGGCTGGAGGTTTAAAGCTTAAGCATGTGTAACCATGGGAAGTACCAGAGTTAAATTCCAAGGAAGGAATTTTCTTTTGAAGCGTAGAAGATGCTCATGTCAATGAAACAGCATGAGATGGTTCTAGCTTAGGCTTCACGCAGAATGGATGCTGTTTGGCTGACCAGGATTTGAAAGAGGATTATGGAAATGGTGGGTTGAGATAAAAGGCTTCCGAAAATGTAAGCCTCCGAAGTTTTTGGCAAATAAGATGTAGATCGACCTGTGAATGTAGAAGGGAAGGAGGATATGGCTGTGGATAAAAATGAGGGTAGGCCGTGTTATGATGATGTTGAGTCTTCTAGAGATGTAGTAAATTTCAGAATGATGGGTGTGGAAGGGATTGTGAGTGGAAATAGCCTGTGGTATCTGGGACAGAAGGAGAATAGAGTTATCCTTAGGCAAGAGATTCTGGAGGCAGAGGTGCGTTCGTTCTCGTATGCCTTCTGGATAGGCACCTGAAACCGACGTCAATGCATCCAACGTATACATTGAAGAAGAAGGTCGTAATGGGAACAGGAAGTCGAGTTGGCAAAAGGGGTCATAATAATAATTTGGAAGGTAACAGCAACAGAAACCTTGTCTTTGTAAGGTACAGAATTATGCAGCGGAGTAATGAATAAAAAGTGTCCCTTTTGGGAGCGTGGGAATTTGATCAGCAGTTGAGAAGTCGGTGAATGATTTGATCAAGATGCAGGAGTTGATTCCTAGAAGGACACTTCGGACCCTAGTTTGAGTTCGCTAGGGGGTGGCATGAGTTGTGGACAGCTGCCCCCCTTTCCTCCCAATGAAGGGATCTTGCCCGCTTTCTCTAAAGGGGCTAGTCCTGGTTACGTTAAGGACCTAGTTCTAGACTTGTTCAACAAAGTCTTCAAGGTTGGAAGTAGAGTGTGAATGCTGGAGTTGGCACTCTATGGGACAGCATATCCCATGTACAGGGATGTAAAATGGATTTTGATGAAGTATTGAGGTAGGAAGAGTTGGTTCAATAGATCACCGAGAGGGTGAATTTGATACAGGACAGAATAAAAGTTTCTTAAGGTCAGCAAATGTCCTAGGCAGAGCAGAGGAGGAGACCTTTGGAGGTTGCTGCTGGGGTCATGTCTTTATGAAGGGGGACACCAGCCAAGGGTGTAGGGTAGGCGATCAGATCAAAGAAGCTGTCCCCTAAGTTCGTGGGACCATATCAGATCTTAAGAAGGATTGGCCCAGTGGCGTATGAGATCGCCCTACCTCCCCATCTGGCGAATCTGCACAATGTGTTTCACGTGTCCCAGCTGAGGAAGTACATGGCAAACCCTAGTCATGTGCTGGATGTAGACGACGTGCAGATCAGGGATGACTTGTCCTTTGAAGCAAAACCAGTCAGGATTGACGATCGGCAATGTAAACAGCTCAGAGGCAAGACCATCGACATGGTGAAAGTGGTGTGGGATGAGAAATCGGGGGATTCTACTTGGGAGTTAGAAGAACCCATGAGGGAGGCTTATCCATACCTCTTTTCCTTGTAATCCAATTTTCGAGGACGAAAATTTTTCTTGTTGGGGAGAATGTAAGGACCTGTAAAATTGAATTGGAATAAAAGTAGTATATTTAAAAAATTTCAGAAGATGTTATTATTTAAAATACAAAGAGCTGGTAAATGAAGTTTCGTAGTAGTCGGGCCTCGGACGTCGCCCAAGATCTGGGGTCAGCTGGTAGAGGTCGGTCGGCTGACATGTAGATCAAGAAGAGTAAAGGAGGAAATGTGTAGCTAAGAAGTCTCCTACGAGATCGCCGTTAGTGAAGACGGAGGCGATCTCCGACTCCTCTGGCACATAATCGCCTGTCGCCTAAAGGAGACATGAGCGCCAATCGCCTAGAGTGTACGTGATCGGCGGGAATGCACGTAGTATGTGGTCAAGATACTGAATCAACCAGAGTGGGTTCCAACAACCACGCGTATCAAGGTGTGGGTTAAGCCTTAGATACGCTGTGCATGCGAAGCTCTACGCTTGAGCAAAAGAGATCACCCTTAGTGTTGCATGCAGGGCGCGAGAGGCATGCAGGCATCGCGCGGGCGTGAGAGGCATGCAGGCATCGCGCGGGCGTGAGAGGCATGCAAGCATCGCGCGGGCGCGAGAGGCATGCAGGCATCGCGCGGGCGCGAGAGGCATGCAGGCATCGCGCGGGCGCGAGGGGCATGCAGGCATCGCGCGGGCGCGAGGCACGCGGGCATTGCCAGGACGCGATGCATGTGGACGTGGCCAAGGCGCGAGAGTTATGAGGGCGTCGCCAGGGAAGACATCGGTTGTCTCCCAGAGGAAGACATCGGTCGTTCGCCAGGAAGAGGTCATCGGTGGTGGTCTTCGCGCGGGGTCATCGGTCGAGAGTCTTCGCGCGAGAGGTCATCGGTTGTTAGCCTTCGCGCGAGAGGTCATCGGTTGTTAGCCTTCGCGCGAGAGGTCATCGGTTGTTAACCTTCGCGCGAGAGGTCATCGGTTGTTAGCCTTCGCGCGAGAGGTCATCGGTGGATAGTCTTCGCGCCTGTGGTCATCGGTGAAAAGGTCATCGCGCTACGTTAAGTTATACACAGAGAACGTGGGACCCAGACATCCAGCATGAGACGTTCTGCATGCGCGCCACGTAGACAAAAGAGTGGTTCAGAATAGTGACCTCAGAGTGTTAGCCTGCGCAGAGGCACGCTTAGGTGTACTGTTCAGCGAAGCGTACACGCAAACTCCCTGCAGAGTGGGTGGTGGCAGCGGTTTTTGTGGAGAAGTCAGCTTAAGATGCAAAAAACCCATTTCTGAGGGAGAAGGAAAGAAACGTTGCTGTGGTTCCAGAGCTAAAGGGTGCGTTTATCTCCCTTCTCCTCCATTCTCTCCTTCGCACTGCGATTCTAGTACACCTTCACGCGGGAATACGACGAGCGACAGCCACCATTGGAGCACTTGGGTGGTTCTCTGCAAGCTCTTCAAAACCAGACTCAAGAACAGAGCCAAGGTTCTGCAAGCTTCGTTGGATTTCGGAGCCCCTGGTATTTGCGCAAAATCCAGGTAAGGGAAGCTAGACTTCATTTTCCATACAAGCCATAGTGTAGCTTTTTCTGAAGTGTGGGCGACGTGGTCGCCGTTTTCGCTTTTGTCTTTGTGAAATGCTTGGTTTGTGTGCTTGGGCGACGTGGTCGCCGGTTTTAAACATAGCCTTTGAAATACCATGTTTTTGAACTAGGTCGCCGGTTTTGGCGCTGTTTTACGAAATCTCTGTTTTTGATGTTGTTTTGAAACTACTTGAGATTTACATGAGATATTCGAAGATCTGAAGCTTTGAAATGTTTGTTGATGTGATTTGAATCATTTACTTGAGTGGTATGATGTGTTGAATGCTGTGAATGTGGGATCGAGGCATAGTATTTTCAGGAAAGGAAATACCGTGTTGAGATTGGTTAGGAAAGTGCATTGATCAGTGAGTAACCTGTTAATGAGACGATCCTGACTCTGCTGAGATAATGGAATCACGTAGATGAAGTTATTCAGTTGGTGAGAGTCGAAGGAGGTTCATACGTATGGGCGAGTTGTTCAAATGGGAACGAGCTCGAGCTGTTGTATGGATTAACCTTGTCATACCAGGAGAATGGTAACATTGAGATTGTATATGCGCATGCTGTGTGGATTCACAGTGGTATGGTATGACAAGTGCATGTCTCTGGATACTAAGTTCAACGCACGAGTCAATCCGGAAGTAGTGTCAAGTGTCTTGTGTTGTGAGTCAGTGGAAAGTCTGACATGTGAAATGGTGAAATGAGAAACTTGAATATTGATAGACACTTGATGCTGTATTGTGAAATGGAATGACTATGGGTGAATGTTGTGAAATGTGATTTTGGGCGATCAGCTGAATGCTATGAGTAGCTCTACGTTTTACATGGATATTTGGAACTTGGTTTACTTTGATTGTCATGTTCATGATTTAAACTCTATTTAAAGATATCTAGCTTACCCTTTATTTTGTATTGCTCTGTGGCTGTTTTCTATTAAAAACTGTGATGATCGTGTCTTTTACACGGGAGCAGATGATCTTCCAGGGAGTAGAGCTCCTCAGTGAGTGGTCGCCGGAAGGAGATCGCCTATCTCCGTCTCTACCGGGTGATCGCCGGTTTATGCCTCCATCGGGTGATCGCCGGTTTTCGTGTCCTGATAGAAGATCGCCCGTTTTGAGGTCTTCTGTTAGAGATCGCCGTTATAAAGTTGGAGATCGCCGTTTTCTTTTGAGACCGCCTGTCTTACTGCATTTCTTTTAATTTCGTAAAATCTTGCAAACATTTGATTTGGTTATGTATTAAACTCCCTAAGAGGAGTAACTTCATTTCTGATATATATAAATACATATTATTTTGCACTCTTCAATATTATTTGGTTACACTTAATTTCAATTATACATGGATGTATGTATTATTGTGGCGGGATGTTACATTAATGGTATCAGAGCAGTTCGCCTTAGGATGACCTGAGGGCTGTGGATCCATTGTGTTTCTTCTGCTCATAAAAATTTAATTGAGTTTTAAATAACAACTATAGTGAAAGGTTTTCAAACGTTTTGTATTGAAAAGTTGTGTGTGCTTCTGTGCTTTAGTGAATGTATGCTCAAATTGAAAATCTTGGTATCAAGAATGAGAAGATCCTGATAAAGGAATGAGGGTGCACACTCATAACTGGATCAAGATGATTCTTAATCTTAATTCCAAAGGTTTGATGTTTAGCCTACATTGAATTCTGGTGTGATTTTTGAGTGTTCTTGAATTTGACTGAGATGGTGGTTTGGATTGATGCTTGCACACCAGTAACTGTTCTGGTGTTTTGTTTGGAATTATAGGTGTTATGATTCTGTTGATGGACTCAAATTCTAGATGACTTTGAGATGCTGACCTTTGTAAGGTCTAGCTGTTACCCCTTGAATGAATTGATTCTTATCGATTTCATTCTTATAGTTGTAGGGAATATAGAAGTCAATAGATTCAGAAGATGGCACGTAGACCCTCTCTACCCCACCCCAACCTTCTTCGGAGATGGGTCAGATCGCCAGGGCCATGGAAATGATGGCGACTGCCATCCAGCAACAGAATGCAGCGATGGCTCAGAACCATCAAGCCACGATGCAGCACTGGGAAACTGCCCGATCTGCTGAGACAAACTCCCACGTCGGTCAACCCCAAGAACAGATGGGACTGGCCGAGTTCATGAGGCACAACCCACCTAAGTTCAGTGGGAATGCTACCCCTGATCAGGCAGATCAGTGGGTCAGAGAGCTGGAAAAAATCTTTAGGGCGACCTCCTGCCCTGAAGAGAAGAAGCTGTTGTTTGCCACGTATCTGTTATCAGGAGAAGCTGAGTTCTGGTGGATGGGAGCTCAGCAGATGATGGAGGCACGAGAGGATGTACTGGATTGGGAGAGCTTCAGGGTGAAGTTCTTGGAGAAATACTTCCCTGACAGTGCCAAGTTTGCAAGAGAAGCTGAATTCCTGAAGTTGGAGCAGGGGGAGATGTCAGTGAACGCCTATGCTGCTCGTTTTGAGTACCTCGCCCGGTTTTATACCCAGGCGACCTCCGAGGCCTGGAGGTGTAGAAAATTCGAAGAGGGGCTGAAGCATGGACTGAAGAGGACCATAGCCCCGATGTGCATCAGAGAATTTCACGCCTTAGTAGAGAAGGCAAAGATGGTAGAGACCCTGGAAAGGGGTGATCCTCGAGTGATCAGGTCACACCAAGGAGGCTCTTCCAGTGGGGAAGGCGAAGGTGCAGCGCCCACACAGCAAGCCATATGTGAGATCTCCACCACATCGGGTGGGAACAGCTTCGTCCCAATTTCAGCAACAACAAACATGGAGACCCAGGGTTTCACATGCAAGAGATAGGGCACCTTTCTAGAGATTGTCCCAACAGAAAAAGGATGACTCAACCCGTTAATCACAACAGTTGAGAAACGAGGGCAGAGAAGACCTCAAGCAGCAGGGAGAGTGTTTGCCATGTCTGGAGCGGAAGCCTCCAATCAGGTAATCTAGTACAAGATACTTGTTTATAGCTGATAGAACGTTATAGTTTTGTTTGATTCTGGAGAGACACACTCTTTTGTGTCAAATCGTGTGCAACCGAGCTTGGCCATATAGTGGAGGAGCGGTCGTTTGAACGATTGGCCTCTGCACCTGCTTCAAAAACAGGTTTTGACCTCCCTAGGTTGCTCTGAATGCCCAGTGATAGTAGATGGAATGAAAGGAAAAAGTGTGAGTTAGATTTGGCAGTACCAAGGTTTAGTCCCAGTTACGTATAAGTCATGGAGAGTAAATAAGCAAGAGGCTGGAGGTTAAAGCTTAAGCATGTGTAACCATGGGAAGTACCAGAGTTAAATTCCAAGGAAGGAATTTTCTTTTGAAGCGTAGAAGATGCTCATGTCAATGAAACAGCATGAGATGGTTCTAGCTTAGGCTTCACGCAGAATGGATGCTGTTTGGCTGACCAGGATTTGAAAGAGGATTATGGAAATGGTGGGTTGAGATAAAAGGCTTCCGAAAATGTAAGCCTCCGAAGTTTTTGGCAAATAAGATGTAGATCGACCTGTGAATGTAGAAGGGAAGGGAAGGAGGATATGGCTGTGGATAAAAATGAGGGTAGGCCGTGTTATGATGATGTTGAGTCTTTCTAGAGATGTAGTAAATTCAGAATGATGGGTGGTGGAAGGGATTGTGAGTGGAAATAGCCTGTGGTATCTGGGACAGAAGGAGAATAGAGTATCCTTAGGCAAGAGATTCTGGAGGCAGAGGTGCGTTCGTTCTCGTATGCCTTCTGGATAGGCACCTGAAACCGACGTCAATGCATCCAACGTATACATTGAAGAAGAAGAGGTCGTAATGGGAACAGGAAGTCGAGTTGGCAAAAGGGGTCATAATAATAATTTGGAAGGTAACAGCAACAGAAACCTTGTCTTTGTAAGGTACAGAATTATGCAGGAATAAA
>CM023867.1:17018035-17175512 GCA_013389735.1 Phaseolus lunatus
TGCTTGGAGGGTGATGATATTGAGATTCATTCTACGCTTGTGAATGTGTGTGATTTCACGGCGACCCTGTGAATGTGTGTGATTTCACAGTGGGCAGTATGACAGGTGCAGATCTCTGAGTCTAATCAACGCACGAGTCAATCCGGAAGTAGTGTCAAGTGTCTTGTGGGGTGAGTCAGTGGAAAGTCTGACGTGAGAAATGAGAAACTTGAATATTGATAGACACTTGATGCTGTATTGTGAAATGGAATGACTATGGGTGAATGTTGTGAAATGCGTGATTTTGGGCGATCAGCTTAATGCTATGAGCAGCTCTATGTTTTACATGGATATTTTGGAATTTGGTTTACTTGGATTTGCATGTTCTTGATTTAAACTTCTTTTAAATTATCTAGCTTACCCTTTTATCTGTTATTGTGGTTGTTTTTCTCAAAACTGTGATGATCGTGTAATTGTTACACGGGAGCAGATGATCTTCCAGGAAGAAGAGCTCTCTAGTGAGTGGTCGCCGGGGAAAGAGATCGCCTATTTCCACCGCTCGGTGGTGATCGCCGGTTTTCTGCCTCTATCGGGTGATCGCCTGTTTTTCTGTCCTGATAGGTGATCGGCTGTTTTGGGTCCTCTGATAGGCGATCGGTCTCGTCCGATAGGAGATCGGTCCCTTTCGTTAGGAGACCGCCTGCTTTGTTTTTGTTACTGTATTTTGTTTATGTTTCTGGAAAATTTGACCGAATTTGTATTAAACTCCCTAAGAGGAGCAACTTCATTTCATATATATAATATTTTGTTCATAGAATCTATTTGTCACCTTACTTTCATTTTATATTTATTTCAAAGTGAATTTGGAGGGATGTTACAGATTGCTTCGAGAGAACCAAGCACATATCAACGTGAGGAAGGAGGCGTGTGAGTGTCATGAGTCAGCCGACAGGCGGGTCAACCGGCAAGAACAATGACTAATCATCCCACTAGTCCATACTACCTGTGGAGCCCAGACCACATGGCTCACCATTACTAGCTGTTCTCGGTGTCCAACGACTGGTCGGTACAATATGCACTCTTCAATTTGCACACTCTCACTGTGCAAATTTGGTTTATTTTACATTGCTTCCTATTTGAACCTACTAGTTTCTTCCTTATTTGTAACAGTTCTTTATTTGGGTGGTTCAAATATCTCTATTCCGTACATCTTCGTTTCTAACTTTTTTGAAATGAATAAAACGTACGGAGTTTTTGGAACGATAATTGGTATCTTTATTACACTAGTTAAAACTTATTTATTCATATTTGTTTCTATCACAACAAGATGGTGGACTTTGCCTAGGCTAAGAATAGATCAATTATTAAATCTAGGGTGGAAGTTTCTTTTATCCATTTCTCTCGGTAATCAGCTTTGTTAACTTCTTCCACATCTAACCCAATTAAACAAATGCAAATTCTCGCTATAGACACTAAATTCAGTACTTTGGATTTTACAGAAAAGACTCAGACAAATCACTCCAAGAAAATCTGGAAATATATACAGTCAAAATCCGTATGTAAGACCATAAATCTGTATGTAACAATTTTTATTTTTAGTTTTTTCATTATTATTTTTATTTTTTTTATTATTTCTGATTATTATTTAACCAAAGAAGCTTTAACTACTACACCAGACAACTTCTTTTTTCATATTATGATTTTTATTATACTTATTACTATTACTATTAATATTAATATTATTAATATAATTTATATTATTAATATTATTCATAATATAACTGCTATTAATATTATTAATATAATTTATTTTATTAATATTATTTATAATATAAATATTATTAATATCATTCATATCATTTATATTATTAATATTATTAAATATTATTAATATTATTAAATATTATTAAATATTGTTAATATTATTAAATATTGTTAATATTATTAAATATTGTTAATATTATTAAATATTGTTAATATTATTAAATATTGTTAATATTATTAAATATTGTTAATATTATTAAATATTGTTAATATTATTAAATATTGTTAATATTATTAAATATTGTTAATATTATTAATATTATTAATATTATTTTTATTAATATTCTTAATATGAGTATCACTTAATAATCAAAATCTTCTTTCGGTATTATAATTAATAATAAAAAAATATTTTTTATGCATTAAATATACAATATTTTAAATATTTATTTTCTTTATTTTATAACATGATACAAAATATATAGAAAAATTAAATAAAATATTATTTTAAAAAAATATCACATGTAAAAAAATAATATTTATCATATTACGAGTAAATAATTATTTTGATTTAATTTGAGTAAATAATTATTTTGATTTAATTTCCTGTACAAGTATAAAATAACGTCATGTTCCTTAATAAGAAGTTAATCTTTGAACTTTAAAATAAACTAGACTTAAATATACAATATACAAAATAAAATATTATATAAATTTATTTAACAATTTTTAAAATATTTAATTATACTATTAATAACAATATATAATTATAAATAATGAAAATAATAAAATAAAATTATAATATAAACTCTAAACATTGTCATATAAAAAAATGTATATAATAATAAATATTATTTTCATAAATTTTAACATAGTTAATAAATTTATTTATATTTAACATAATAATATTTTTTATTATATTTTTAATTTTTTTTAAAAAAATACAAATAATTGTGAATATTATATATCGTAAAAATTTAATTAATTCAAACCTAAAAAATATATCAGAATTTATTATTCAAATTTTTTTTAATAATGTACCGATCAGTCCTCGCCCATCACTTAGTCTCTTCGCTGAAACAAGTTAACAGCTTGAGACTAGGGGGCTTGTGTACTGACCAGTCCTTGGACGTCAGCTAGGTCCCATAGCATGGGCCAAAGCCACGTGGAGTGGACTCCGCAGGGGGTATTGAACAGAGAAGGGTGATGAATCATCAGCCTACAGAAAGGGGTGATTAGTCATCAGCCTACAGAAGGGGGTGACTAGTCATCAGCCTACAGAGTGGGGTGATTAGTCACCAGCCTACAGAGTGGGGTGATTAGTCATCAGCCTATAGAGAGAGCGTGACGATTACCAGAAAGGGCTGATGTGTCTTCGTCACTCTGCGGGTTGAGGAGTCCTCGGCAACAGGCAGGTTGAGGAGTCCTCGGCAACAGAGTGTGGCGAGGTGACATCGGTCTTGGGTGATTTGAACAGCTAAGATTGGTTCTCAGAGTGGGCCAATCACCAGTTAAATACCCAGAGTTAGGGAGAGGCCTGGATCACGAAGAGCCTATGCGGGTAGCAAGGAGAGCACAGTTGGGTGTAGAGTCCTGAGGGGACGAGTACACACCAGAACTAGGGTTTTCCCAGTAAAGCTACATGCATGGCACGTGAATAGTGAAGGCACTCCCAGAACAGGTGGCCCCAGAGACTAGGTGCACAAGGAGGCACCTAGGTGGTCACCCTGTTAAAGTTTGCACTCCAGAGAAGGAAACCTTATGTGCTAGATTACCCTAAGATTGGGTGATAGCGGCACAAGGGTATTCCAGTAAACCCAAAATATGGCTAGCAGCGCAGTAAACCCTAATTAGGGCTAGCGGCGCAGTAAACCCTAGACTATATAAGGGACAGTAAAATACTTCACAAAGGTACGCAGTTTCTAGACCTAAACACAGAGAGAAACTCAATACACTTGGTGTTCCTTGCCTTACACTGACTTGAGCGTCGGAGTGCAAACGGCCTCTAGGGCACCCCCTTTCTCTTTTGCAGGTGCAGATTGCTTCGAAAGAACCAAGCACATATCAACGTGAGGGAGGCGTGTGAGTGTCATGAGTCAACCGACAGGCGGGTCAACCGGCAAGAACAAATAATAAGGATAAATTTGCAAACCTATATTTTATATCTTTAAAATAATTTATAAATTCCTTACCAACAATTACATCACTCACAAATTAAGTTTTTTTTTAACTAAATTTTAAATAACATTACATACGGATTATATTCATATGTAACACTTTTTTTTTAATTAATTTTGAAATAAGTTACATACGGATTTTATTCGTATGTAACATTTTTTGTTATTTTTTAATTAAATTTGAAATAAGTTACATATGGATTATATTTGTATGTAACAGTTTTTTTTTTTTAATTAAATTTTTAAATACCTTACATACGGATTATATCCGTATGTAATAATTTATGTTTTTTGAATTAAATTTTAAATATCTTACATATGGATTATATCTGTATGTAATTATTCCCGTTTTATGGCGCCAAAGTTACATACGAATTATAGCCGTATGTAAATTACCTTTGGTTTACATACGAAAAAATTCGTATGTAATGTCTCTTTACATATGGAATAAAATTCGTATATAAATATCTGTATGTAACATTCATTTTACATATGGATATCTGTATGTAATAATCGGTATGTAATTCCATATTTTCTTGTAATGAATTAGTTAAGTTTCAAATTCACATTGAAAGAACAAATTATATTACCATCAATTACCATCTTTTTCTCTCCACTGCATCTCTCCTCCGCGAGTGCCAACACTTCACGGTGGTAACCGCAGCAGCGGCAACACCAGCAACGGCAGCACCACCAGCAACGACAACACTACCAGCAGCGGCAACGACAACACCTAAACCCTAAACCACTATAAAAGGTTAGTTAGTATTTAAATTTTTTTTAATTAATTTATAATAAATATTTGCATGCTATGTGTTAATTATTTAGTAGTTTAGGGTAGTTCAAGGTAGTTTAAGGTATGTATTATCATCACTAAAAAGAAAGAAATCAAGGCTCGTTTGGTTTGTATAATTGAGGCAATATTGTAAAATTCATTAAAAATAGGTAGAAAGTGATTTTTTATTCAAATTTTTTTGTGGGAATTTCATTTAGTATATATTTGATGGAGGAGTCCTTAGATTGAATAATAGAGTGATAGATTTGGAGTTGCCAAAAATTAGTGTGAAAAAACTTCAAATGGTCATAACTTTTGATAGAGAAGTCGGATGGAGACGCATAAAAAATGAAAATTGCTCGAAAAGAGGTAACGAATCATGTGGGCAATCCAAAGGGGATTGGAGTCCCTTAAAATTCCAAAATTTCATCATTTAATATTATTTTTTTTTATTTTTAAGTATTATTTGGGTATTTTTCATGTATTTTGAGGTTTAGTTCTCATACTTACACTTGTCATAAATTTTTGAAACTTGGCATGATGTTTCCTAGTATTATTTATAGATTTATCAAAACATTATGATTATGATTATGTTACATTCACAAATTTATTAGTCATACATTATATTACATATTCTTATGTGTGTTTTAACATGAAATCTTGTTATTTCGGTGCTTATTTTAGATATAACATCTTGAGTGGGAGGAAAAGTGCAAGTGCAAATGCAAAGAAACTCACTTGGATGCACCTTAAGGTAACTATCTATAACACTTTAGAATGACATAAAACTTTTTCATATAATACACTTTCATATTTAAATTATGATATTAGATTAATTGTTCTGGAAAATTTGATAATTTATGCAGGATTTGAGTGAGTATATAATAATAAAACATTTTTTTTAAAAAAAATTCTCTTATAATGATGGTTCCCACTGGAACCGTCTTTAAAAGCCATTCATAAGCACTTATAACGACGGTTCCAGCCTAGAATCGTCGTTATAAGTGTTTTTTTTAATTATTTTGGTAGAATGTTAGGTAGGCACGTGTCGTTAATGTGGGTTTATAACGATGGTTTTAGAACCATTGTTATAAACAGTTGATTTATAACGACACCCGCAATAACGACAGTTCTGAAACCGTCTTTGTATGGCCTTTTTAACTGTCGTTAATGAGCTATCACTGGTGCAGAAACGTAGAACAAATGCGGTTATTTTCATTTTATAAATGCGGCTATACAACCGCATTTGATCAACACACATTTATAAATCAGAGATTTACAAATGCGGTTATAAAGAACCGCATCTATAAATACTATTTACAAATGCGGTTGTAGTAAACAACCGCATCTGTAAATCAATTCCTTGATTTACAGATGCGGTTAAGGTAAACAACCGCATTTGTAAATCAGGTTTTTTTTTTAGAGCATTTGTGCAGTTTCATTATACCCAGCCAACCAGACAGATAAACAGATTCAGATAGTTATAAAAGTTTAGGAAATATGCGGACAAAGATTGTCTCACATATGTCATGGCTTCCGAACTCATGGTTCCTCACCCGTGAAGAACTACATTTCAAAATAGGTTGATAAATCTCTAATTTATGGTAGAAAATGTTATGCAAAATTTTAGAAATTTCTAACAAGTGTAAATATAAGAACTAAAACCTCAAAATATCCTAAAAAAGACCTAAATAATACTAAAAAATAAAAAGTGATAGTAAATGGTTTCCTAACCGATTACCTGAGGGAGCCGCAAGGTGATCGCACTTCGGAGTCCCAGGCAGGTGACCAGCAGCATGAGATCCCTGGGCACGGGGAAATCAGGTGATGGAGGGAGCTACGCTAGGGGGGCTCCCAGGTAGCTCGGGGGGAAGCTGAAGCAGAGGGCATGATCGCTACTCGTGAGGTCGGTCATCGCCAATGAAAGGAGACCCAGCATATATACACCTAGTTAAGTTGTAAAGTAGATGCGTTCTCGCGCTATACACTGTAAACAGTTGAATACACCAGGGGGCACTCTTTTCCCTAAGGAGGGTTTTTAACGAGGCCACCCAATAAAAAAGACTTTAGTACATAAAGTAAGTGTGTGTTTTCTAGTTTAAAGTTCCCTTGCCCCAAGCGCAAGTGCAGGTGATAAGTGGTCAGTACCAAGTGACCACCACCTACAGATCAGCGCCTGGACAAGCGCCTGGTGTAAGGACCTGAAAAATTTATTGGAATAAAAGAGTTATATTTTAAATAAATTCTAAGTATGTTTTTATTTAGAATAGAAAGGAAGGAAAGTGTAGTCTAGAAAAAACTATAAGAGTTCCTTGTTTATACATCATCGCCGGTCGCCTAGACTACACGTCATCGCGCGGGCGCGAGAGGCATGCAGGCATCGCGCGGGCGCGAGAGGCATGCAGGCATCGCGCGGGCGCGAGAGGCATGCAGGCATCGCGCGGGCGCGAGAGGCATGCAGGCATCGCGCGGGCGCGAGGCACGCGGGCATTGCCAGGGCGCGATGCATGTGGACGTGGCCAAGGCGCGAGAGTTATGAGGGCGTCGCCAGGGAAGACATCGGTTGTCTCCCAGAGGAAGACATCGGTCGTTCGCCAGGAAGATGTCATCGGTGGTAGTCTTCGCGCGAGGTCATCGGTGGTAGTCTTCGCGCGAGGTCATCGGTGGTAGTCTTCGCGCGAGGTCATCGGTGGTAGTCTTCGCGCGAGGTCATCGGTGGTAGTCTTCGCGCGAGAGGTCATCAGTGGTTTCTCTTCGAGCTGGTAGTCATCGGCGAAAGGTCATCGCGCGACGTTGAGTTATACCCAGAGAACGTGGGCCCCAGACTCCCAGCAAGAGACGTTCTGCACGCACGCCACGTAGACAAAAGAGTGGTTCAGAATAGTGACCTCAGAGCGTAGCCTGCGCAGAGGCACGCTTAGTAGTACTGTTCAGGGAAGCGTGCACGCAAACTTCCCTGCAGAGTAGGTGGTGGCAGCTGCTTTTGGAGGGATAAGTTGGTTTAAGTTACAAAAATCCACTGCTGAGAGAAAAGGAAAACATTGTTGTATTCGACGAGAGAAAGAGTGAGTTTCTTCCCTTCTCCTCCAGTTACCTCCTCCGCGTTGCGATTTCAGCATCTCCACACAAGAGTACGACGAGAAGCAACACCATTGGAGCCCCTGGGAAAGTTCTCTGCAACTCCTTCAAAACCAGACGCAAAAACAGAGCCAAGGTATTCTGCAAGCTTCGTTGGATTTCGAAGCTCCTGGTGGTTGCGCAAGTCCAGGTAAGGGAAGCTAGCCTTCATCTTTACTACAAGCCATAGTTTGCTGTTTCCGAAGTGAGGGCGACGTGGTCGCC
The DNA here is from genome assembly GCA_013389735.1 of Phaseolus lunatus. Taxonomy (NCBI): domain Eukaryota; kingdom Viridiplantae; phylum Streptophyta; class Magnoliopsida; order Fabales; family Fabaceae; genus Phaseolus; species Phaseolus lunatus. The sequence goes on from CM023867.1 coordinate 17,026,073, forward strand.
GGTTCTCTGTTTCTTTTCGAAATGCTCTGTTTTACGTGTTTGGGCGACGTGGTCGCCGGTTTTAAATACGAGTTTCGAACTAACCTGTGTTTGGCATTGTTTGAAACTGTTTGGGGTTTAAATACAATATATATGTGATATTCGAAAGTTTGAAACGCTGAAATGGTTGTTGCTGTGATTTGAAATATTCCTTTGTATGGCATGACGTCTTGAATGCTGTGAATGTGGGATCGAGGCATAGTATTTTCAGGAAAGAAAATACCGTGTAAGATCTTGTGGTAGGTGCATTGATCGGTGATTCCTAAGGGGATATCCTGACTCTGCTGAGGTAATGGAATCACGTAGAGGAAGTTACTCAGTTGTTGAGAGTCGAAGGAGGTCTATATGATGGGCGTCTCGTGTGAAAAAGAACGAGCTCCGTCTGTCCTATGGATTAACCCTGTCATACCAGGAGAACTATGGTAACATTGAGATGATATATGCGCATGCTGTGTGGATTCACAGCGACCCTGTGTGGATTTCACAGTGGTGTGGTATGACAGGTGCAGATCTCTGAGTCTAATCAACGCACGAGTCAATCCGGAAGTAGTGTCAAGTGTCTTGTGTGGTGAGTCAGTGGAAAGTCTGACATGTGAAATGAGAAACTTGAATATTGATAGACACTTGATGCTGTATTGTGAAATGGAATGACTATGGGTGAATGTTGTGAAATGTGATTTTGGGCGATCAGCTGAATGCTATGAGCAGCTCTACGTTTTACATGGATATTTTGGAACTTGGTTTACTTGGATTTTCATGTTCTTGATTTAAACTTCTTTTAAATTATCTAGCTTACCCTTTTATCTGTTATTGTGGTTGTTTTCTCAAAACTGTGATGATCGTGTATAACTTACACGGGAGCAGATGATCTTCCAGGAAGTAGAGCTCCTTAGTGAAGTGGTCGCCGGAAGGAGATCGGCTGTTTTTTTGGTCCCCCGAGGGGCGATCGGCCTCATCCGATAGGAGATCGGTCTCTTCCGATAGGAGATCGCCTGCTTCGTCCTTTTTTTTACTGTATTTTGTTTATGTTCTGGAAAATTTGACCGAATTTGTATTAAACTCCCTAAGAGGAGCAACTTCATTTAATATATATAATATTTTGTTCATAGAATCTATTTGTTACCTTTATTTTCATTATATACATTTGTATAGTATTTTTGGCGGGATGTTACATTAATGGTATCAGAGCAGTTCGCCTTAGGATGACCTGAGGGCTGTGGATCCATTGTGTTTCTTCTGCTCATAAAATTTATTTGAGTTTTAAATAACCACTATAGTGGGAGGTTTTCAAACGTTTTTGTATTGAACTCTTGCGTGTGCTTTGGTGAATGTATGCCTAACTGAAAATCTTAGTATTAAGAATAAGAAGGTCTTGATAAAGTGGTGAGGGTGCACACTCATAACTGGATCAAGATAATTCTTAATCTTAATTCCAAAGGTTTGATGTTTAGCCTACATTGAATTCTGGTGTGATTTTTGATCGTTCTTGAATTTGACTGAGGTGGTAGTTTGGACTGATGTTTGCACACCAGTAACTGTTCTGGTGTTTTGTGTGAAGTTATAAGTGTTATGATTCTGTTGATGAACTCAAATTCTAGATGACCTTGAGATGCTGACCTTTGTAAGGTCTAGCTGTTACCCCTTGAATGAATTGATTCTTATCGATTTCATTCTTATAGTTGTAGGGAATATAGAAGTCAATAGATTCAGAAGATGGCACGTAGACCTGCTACCCCACCTCAACCTTCCTCAGAGATGAGTCAGATCGCCAAGGCCATCGAGATGATGGCGACTGCCATTCAGCAGCAGAATGCGGCGATGGCTCAGAACCATCAAGCCACAATGCAGCACTGGGAGACTGCTCGGTCGGCTGAAACAAACTCCCACGTCGGTCAGCCCCAAGAACAGATGGGACTGGCCGAGTTCATGAGGCACAACCCACCTAAGTTCAGTGGGAATGCTACCCCTGACCAGGCAGATCAGTGGGTCAGGGAGGTGGAGAAAATCTTTAGGGCGACCTCCTGCCCTGAAGAGAAGAAGCTGTTGTTTGCCACGTATCTGCTATCAGGAGAAGCTGAGTTCTGGTGGATGGGAGCTCAGCAGATGATGGAGGCCCGAGAGGATGTTCTGGATTGGGAGAGCTTCAGAGTGAAGTTCTTGGAAAAATACTTCCCAGACAGCGCCAAGTTTGCAAGGGAAGCTGAGTTCTTAAAGTTGGAGCAGGGGGACATGTCAGTAAACGCCTATGCTGCCCGTTTTGAGTACCTCGCCCGGTTCTATACCCAGGCGACCTCCGAGGCCTGGAGGTGTAGGAAGTTCGAGGAAGGGCTGAAGCATGGGCTGAAGAAGACCATAGCCCCGATGTGCATCAGGGAGTTCCACGCCTCAGTGGAGAAGGCGAAGATGGTGGAGACCCTGGAAAAGGGCGAGTCTCGGGTGATCAGGTCACACCCAGGAGGTCCTTCCAGTGGGAGAGCTAAGGCACAGCACCCACAAAGCAAGCCCTATGCGAGACCTCCATCACATCGGACAGGAGCAGCACCTCCCCAGTTCCAACAGCAACAACCTTGGAAGCCTAAGTGTCTTCACTGTGGTGGACCACACGCCTCCAATGCTTGTTTCAAGAAGATTTCAGAGAGGAGATGTTTCGTCTGCCAAAGGACAGGGCACGTTGCTAGAGAGTGCCCTAGCAGGAATGGGGCGACCCAACCCAGTGGCTCCCAACAGTTGAGAACCGAGGGCGGCAGACCTCAGGCAACAGGGAGGGTGTTCGCCATGTCTGGAGCAGAGGCAGCTCAATCAGGTAACCTCATCCAAGGTGTTTGTTTTATTGCTGGTAGAGGTGTAAGGGCCTTGTTTGATTCTGGAGCGACACACTCCTTTGTGTCAAGCCTGTGTGTAGCCGAGTTGGGCCTCCTAGTGAAGGAGTTACCTTTCGAGCTGTTGGTCTCTACACCTGCGTCAGGACAGGTGTCGACCTCTACAGTGTGCCCTGAATGTCCAGTGATTGTAGAAGGACGCAGATTCAAGGTGAACTTGATCTGCCTACCTCTTCAGGACCTGGATGTCATCCTCGGAATGGATTGGTTAGCTGCCAATCACGTTCTCATAGACTGTGGTAGGCAGAAGGTAGCGTTTCCAGACCCCCAAGAACCGGATGTGTTGTCAGTTCAACAAGGGCGATCAGAGCTGGAAGGAGAGACGAGGTGCTTCGTAGTGCTCGCCCGGTTGGAAGTGGAGAATAAAGGGGACGTAAACAGGATACAAGTGGTGAAAGATTTCACAGATGTATTCCCGGAAGAGGTGCCTGGGTTACCCCCTAAGAGAGAAGTGGAATTCTCTATTGACTTGGTACCTGGAGCTGGACCAGTGTCAATGGCACCTTACAGGATGGCACCAGCCGAGTTAGTGGAGTTAAAGAAGCAAGTGGAAGAGTTGCTGGAGAAGCAGTTCATCAGACCCAGCGTATCTCCATGGGGAGCTCCAGTGCTCCTAGTCAAGAAGAAGGATGGAGGGTCTCGGCTGTGTATAGACTACAGGCAATTGAACAAATTGACCATCAAGAACAAGTACCCCCTACCTCGGATTGATGATTTGATGGACCAAATTCATGGGGCCTCGGTGTTCTCCAAGATTGACCTGAGATCGGGGTATCACCAAATCTTGGTAAAAGCTGAAGATGTTCAGAAGACAGCTTTTAGGTCTCGATATGGGCACTACGAGTATGTAGTGATGCCATTTGGAGTCACCAATGCTCCAGCTCTATTCATGGACTACATGAATAGGATCTTTCGCCCTTTCTTGGATAAGTTTGTGGTGGTCTTCATAGATGACATCCTCATTTATTCAAGGACCGAGGAAGAGCATGAGGAACACCTGAGGACAGTATTGGAAATACTGAGGGAGAAGCAGCTCTATGCCAAGTTCTCTAAGTGTGAGTTCTGGCTAAGGGAAGTCAACTTCTTAGGACACGTGATATCTGCCCAGGGGATCTCGGTAGATCCAGCCAAGGTAGAGGCAGTGCTGCAATGGGAACGTCCTAAGACAGTGACTGAGATAAGGAGTTTTGTGGGCCTAGCTGGCTACTATCGGCGGTTTATTGAGGATTTTTCCAAGATAGTGGCTCCTTTAACACAGCTGACCCGCAAGGACCAACCCTTTGCTTGGACCGACCGATGTGAGCAGAGCTTCAGGGAACTAAAGGAGAGGTTGACCAGTGCTCCAGTGCTGGTGATTCCAGAAGTAGGAAGACCTTTTGATGTCTTCTGTGATGCCTCACATCAAGGCTTGGGATGCGTCTTGATGCAAGAGAAGAGAGTGGTTGCATATGCTTCAAGGCAACTCAAGGTGCATGAGAGAAACTACCCTACTCATGATTTGGAGTTGGCAGCGGTAGTGTTTGCCTTGAAGATCTGGAGGCATTATCTTTATGGAGCTCGGTTCCAGGTATTCAGTGACCACAAGAGCTTGAAGTACCTGTTCGATCAGAAGGAACTAAACATGAGACAAAGAAGGTGGATGGAATTCCTAAAGGACTACGACTTTCAACTCATGTATCACCCAGGGAAGGCCAATGTAGTGGCAGATGCCTTGAGTAGGAAGTCTATACAAGTCGCCACCATGATGATGGAAGAGCAGAAACTGATCGAGCAGTTCAGAGACTTAAACCTTGGAGTGGAATTTCACGTGAATCACATTAGTTGTAGTAAGCTGACTATAACTAATGACTTCCTTGGGACGTTGAAGGATAAACAATTGGAGGACCCTAGCCTGAAGCGCACTGTGGAGTCACTAGGGACAGATCAGGCGAGAGGCTTTGAGATGGGCGATGATGGGATCTTGAGGTTTGATGGCAGAATTTGCATACCTGCAAATGATGAGTTGAAGAAGATGATCCTAGAGGAAGGTCATAAGAGCCGCCTCAACCTTCACCCAGGTATGAACAAGATGTACCATGACTTAAAGGAGTCATTTTGGTGGTCAGGCATGAAGAGGGACGTCGCCCAGTACGTGGCAACCTGCTTAACGTGTCAAAAGGCGAAGGTAGAGCATCAAAGACCTGGCGGGCTGTTGCAGCAACTGGATATCCCCGAGTGGAAGTGGGACAGCATTGCCATGGATTTTGTCACCCATTTACCCAGATCGGTAAAGGGTCATGATGCAATCTGGGTCATCATTGATAGGCTGACGAAGAGTGCCCACTTCCTCCCAGTAAATATGAAGATGCCTATGGTCAAGCTGGCACAGCTATACATCCAAGAAATAGTGAGGCTGCATGGAGTGCCTTCCAGCATCGTTTCAGATAGAGATCCCAGGTTCACTTCACGGTTTTGGCAGACCTTGCAAGAGTGTTTGGGAACCAAGTTGAGGATGAGCTCTGCATATCATCCCCAAACAGATGGTCAGTCAGAGAGGACGATCCAATCTTTGGAAGATCTGCTGAGGGCATGCGTTTTGGATCAATTGGGAGGTTGGGAGGAGGTGTTGCCACTAGTGGAGTTTACCTATAACAATAGCTACCACGCCAGCATTGGGATGGCACCATATGAAGCCCTGTATGGGAGGAAATGCAGAACTCCCTTATGTTGGTACCAGGAGGGCGAGGCAGTCTTGGTTGGGCCAGAGTTGATTCAGCAGACGACCGAGAAGGTGAAGCAGATACAAAGCAGAATGAAAGCCTCTCAGAGTAGGCAGAAGTCCTATGCAGATCAGAGGAGAAAGCCTTTGGAGTTTGCTGCTGGAGATCACGTGTTCATGAAAGTGACACCAACCAAGGGTGTAGGGCGGGCGATCAGGTCAAAGAAGTTATCCCCTAAGTTCGTGGGACCATATCAGATCTTAAGAAGGATTGGCCCAGTGGCGTATGAGATCGCCCTACCTCCCCATCTGACGAATCTGCACAATGTGTTTCACGTGTCACAGCTGAGGAAGTACATGGCAGACCCTAGTCATGTGCTGGATGTAGACGACGTGCAGATTAGGGATGACTTGTCCTTTGAAGCAAAACCAGTCAGGATTGACGATCGGCAATGTAAACAGCTCAGAGGCAAGACCATCGACATGGTGAAAGTGGTGTGGGATGAGAAATCGGGGGATTCTACTTGGGAGTTAGAAGAACCCATGAGGGAGGCTTATCCATACCTCTTTTCCTTGTAATCCAATTTTCGAGGACGAAAATTTTTCTTGTTGGGGAGAATGTAAGGACCTGAAAAATTTATTGGAATAAAAGAGTTATATTTTAAATAAATTCTAAGTATGTTTTTATTTAGAATAGAAAGGAAGGAAAGTGTAGTCTAGAAAAAACTATAAGAGTTCCTTGTTTATACATCATCGCCGGTCGCCTAGACTACACGTCATCGCGCGGGCGCGAGAGGCATGCAGGCATCGCGCGGGCGCGAGAGGCATGCAGGCATCGCGCGGGCGCGAGAGGCATGCAGGCATCGCGCGGGCGCGAGGCACGCGGGCATTGCCAGGGCGCGATGCATGTGGACGTGGCCAAGGCGCGAGAGTTATGAGGGCGTCGCCAGGGAAGACATCGGTTGTCTCCCAGAGGAAGACATCGGTCGTTCGCCAGGAAGATGTCATCGGTGGTAGTCTTCGCGCGAGGTCATCGGTGGTAGTCTTCGCGCGAGGTCATCGGTGGTAGTCTTCGCGCGAGGTCATCGGTGGTAGTCTTCGCGCGAGGTCATCGGTGGTAGTCTTCGCGCGAGGTCATCGGTGGTAGTCTTCGCGCGAGGTCATCGGTGGTAGTCTTCGCGCGAGGTCATCGGTGGTAGTCTTCGCGCGAGAGGTCATCAGTGGTTTCTCTTCGAGCTGGTAGTCATCGGCGAAAGGTCATCGCGCGACGTTGAGTTATACCCAGAGAACGTGGGCCCCAGACTCCCAGCAAGAGACGTTCTGCACGCACGCCACGTAGACAAAAGAGTGGTTCAGAATAGTGACCTCAGAGCGTAGCCTGCGCAGAGGCACGCTTAGTAGTACTGTTCAGGGAAGCGTGCACGCAAACTTCCCTGCAGAGTAGGTGGTGGCAGCTGCTTTTGGAGGGATAAGTTGGTTTAAGTTACAAAAATCCACTGCTGAGAGAAAAGGAAAACATTGTTGTATTCGACGAGAGAAAGAGTGAGTTTCTTCCCTTCTCCTCCAGTTACCTCCTCCGCGTTGCGATTTCAGCATCTCCACACAAGAGTACGACGAGAAGCAACACCATTGGAGCCCCTGGGAAAGTTCTCTGCAACTCCTTCAAAACCAGACGCAAAAACAGAGCCAAGGTATTCTGCAAGCTTCGTTGGATTTCGAAGCTCCTGGTGGTTGCGCAAGTCCAGGTAAGGGAAGCTAGCCTTCATCTTTACTACAAGCCATAGTTTGCTGTTTCCGAAGTGAGGGCGACGTGGTCGCCAGTTCTCTGTTTCTTTTCGAAATGCTCTGTTTTACGTGTTTGGGCGACGTGGTCGCCGGTTTTAAATACGAGTTTCGAACTAACCTGTGTTTGGCATTGTTTGAAACTGTTTGGGGTTTAAATACAATATATATGTGATATTCGAAAGTTTGAAACGCTGAAATGGTTGTTGCTGTGATTTGAAATATTCCTTTGTATGGCATGACGTCTTGAATGCTGTGAATGTGGGATCGAGGCATAGTATTTTCAGGAAAGAAAATACCGTGTAAGATCTTGTGGTAGGTGCATTGATCGGTGATTCCTAAGGGGATATCCTGACTCTGCTGAGGTAATGGAATCACGTAGAGGAAGTTACTCAGTTGTTGAGAGTCGAAGGAGGTCTATATGATGGGCGTCTCGTGTGAAAAAGAACGAGCTCCGTCTGTCCTATGGATTAACCCTGTCATACCAGGAGAACTATGGTAACATTGAGATGATATATGCGCATGCTGTGTGGATTCACAGCGACCCTGTGTGGATTTCACAGTGGTGTGGTATGACAGGTGCAGATCTCTGAGTCTAATCAACGCACGAGTCAATCCGGAAGTAGTGTCAAGTGTCTTGTGTGGTGAGTCAGTGGAAAGTCTGACATGTGAAATGAGAAACTTGAATATTGATAGACACTTGATGCTGTATTGTGAAATGGAATGACTATGGGTGAATGTTGTGAAATGTGATTTTGGGCGATCAGCTGAATGCTATGAGCAGCTCTACGTTTTACATGGATATTTTGGAACTTGGTTTACTTGGATTTTCATGTTCTTGATTTAAACTTCTTTTAAATTATCTAGCTTACCCTTTTATCTGTTATTGTGGTTGTTTTCTCAAAACTGTGATGATCGTGTATAACTTACACGGGAGCAGATGATCTTCCAGGAAGTAGAGCTCCTTAGTGAAGTGGTCGCCGGAAGGAGATCGGCTGTTTTTTTGGTCCCCCGAGGGGCGATCGGCCTCATCCGATAGGAGATCGGTCTCTTCCGATAGGAGATCGCCTGCTTCGTCCTTTTTTTTACTGTATTTTGTTTATGTTCTGGAAAATTTGACCGAATTTGTATTAAACTCCCTAAGAGGAGCAACTTCATTTCATATATATAATATTTTGTTCATAGAATCTATTTGTTACCTTTATTTTCATTATATACATTTGTATAGTATTTTTGGCGGGATGTTACACCTGGGAGTAGAGTGCGAGAAGTCATCGGTGGTTATTCATCGCACGATCAGTCATCGCCCCGTGAAAGCACGATCACTCATCGGCGCATGGTCATCGGGGTCTCGCCAACACGTGTTAAGCTGGGACCCAAGCTCCCAGCGAGAGCGTTACGCATGCATCTCGCATGATTCCAGAAGAAGAGCTCCTTTCCGGTAGGAACGTGCATGAAACAATGTGATGAGGCCATGCAGGCAGGATGCACCTGGCGAGTGCACTCAGACCAGCCACACCAGGTGCTCTCCTGGGAGCATGCGCCCACTCAGAGAACAATGGAGAAAAGTCCTCTTCCTCTGCTTCTTACAGCAAGGTTGAGGCAAGAGAAAAGTCCTCTTCCTCTGCTTCTTACAGCAAGGTTGAGGCGAGAGAAAAGTCCTCTTCCTCTGCTTCTTACAGCAAGGTTGAGGCGAGAGAAAAGTCCTCTTCCTCTGCTTCTTACAGCAAGGTTGAGGCGAGAGATAAGTCCTTTTCCTCTGCTTCTTACAACAAGGTTGAGGCAAGAGATAAGTCCTTTTCCTCTGCTTCTTACAGCAAGGTTGAGGCGAGAGAAAAGTCCTCTTCCCTCGACTCTTACAGCGAGGCTGAGGCGAGATAGAACCTGTCACTTAGAGTTAGAGGTCTCGTGAGTGGAGAGGTAGGTTCGTAGAAGAACACCTCCACTTCGAGTGAGAACTTCCATGTGAAAGAAGGGTTCGCCCAGAGAAATCCTCCTCGCCTGTGAGCGATGTGAGGTCAGTTAGAACCTGTCATTGGGGTTAGAGGTCTCGTGAGTGGAGAGGTAGGTTCGTAGAGAACACCTCCATTTCGAGTGAGAACTTCCAACGTGAACAGAAGGGTTCGCCCAGATAAATCCTCCTCGCCTATGAGCGATGTGAGGTCAGATAAATCCTCCTCGCTTATGAGCGATGTGAGGCCAGATAAAAAGTCCTCACTTCGACTTTGTACAGCGAGGCTGAGGCCAGAGAAAAAGACCTCACCCTCGACTTTATATAGCGAGGCTGAGGCGAGAGAAAAAGTCCTCTACCTTGACTTTTTATAGCGAGGCTGCGGCAAGAGAAAAAAGACCTCACCCTCGACTTTTTACAGCGAGGCTGAGGCGAGAGAAAAAAGACCTCACCCTCGACTTCTTACAGCAAGGCTGAGGCGAGAGAAACAAGACCTCTACCTCGACTTTTACAGCGAGGCTGAGGCGAGATTGAACCTGTCACTTGGGGGTTAGAGGTCTCGCAAGCGGGAAGGTAGGTTCGTCAAGAACACCTCCCCTTCGAGTGAGAACGCCCAACGTGAACAACTAGGTTCACCAGTTAAGTCCTCCCTCGCCTGTGAGCGATGCGAGGCAAGATTGAACCTGTCACTTGGGGTTTGAGGTCTCGTAAGCGGGAAGGTAGGTTCGTCGAGAACACCTCCCCTTTGAGTGAGAACACCCAACGTGAACAGCAAGGTTCACCAGAGAAGAAAGTCCTCACCCTCGACTTTGTACAGCGAGGTGCAGGCAGAGAAAGTCCTCTTCCTCTGCTTTGTACAGCAAGGTTGAGGCGAGAAGAAAGTCCTCACCTCGACTACGTACAGCGAGGCTGGGGCGAGATAAGAAAGACCTCACCCTCGACTTTGTACAGCGAGGCTGAGGCGAGAGGAGAAAGACCTCACCTCGACTTCTTATAGCGAGGCTAAGGCAAGAAAGGTCATCGAGAAGCACTTTTCTTCCCCAAAACACAAGCATCATCTTTGGCGTTCAGGCCCTCTATGTGCTTAGCGCTGGAGTAACAGAGAAGTAAAGCAGAGCCTGAAGCACGATGACTGATCGGTGGTGCACCAACATGCTAGTCGGTGGTCGGTGGTAGAAGCAAGTTCTGCTGCGAGAAGCCGAAGCATTTAGGCCCTTCAAGTCAGTCGTCTAGCATGAAGTTATGCATAAAAGCTGTTAAAGACAAGGCTGAGTCACATGCAGAGAGTTAAAAATGGAAAGGGACATGCAGCTGGAGCAAAGATTTCATTCATATTGAAGTCAATGCAGTGAGCCTTTACAGCTAAAAGGTTTATACAAGTTATGAAGCAGAAAAGAAATTACATAGAAAAGAAGAAGTTGCAAAGGGAGAAGCTCAAGGAGGAGGAATGATCTTGCCATCGACCACTTAGTCTCTTCGCTGAGAACGAGTTCACAGCTCGGGACTGGGGGGCTTGTGATCCGGTCGGTCAGCTAGTCGATGACGTCAGCAGCAGATGACCACGTGGACCATTCACAGGGTGACACGTGGTAGAAGATAGCAGGTAAATCAGAGGGGAGATCACTCAGAACGGTGATCGGTGGTCAGTTGCTAAAGTGACCACCACCAGCAGATCAGTTCCTAGATGAGCGCCTGACAGCAGAGCGCGAGAAGTAATGAAGCACCGATCAGTTATCGGTGCAAGGTCATCAGGAAGAAGGGTGATTAACACCTCTTTGTCAAGAAAGAAGTCCTCAATTCGAGCAGAGAGCTCACCAATGAAGTCCTCAGAGGGTAAGAGATGTGGGTGATGACAAGGTGGTGAGATGTCCCTTCAGCGCGCTACTCATGTCCTTACGCGCAGAGCCACGTAGGTCGCCCGGGCCAATGACTTAGTCTCTTCGCTGAAACAAGTTAACAGCTTGAGACTGGGGGGCTTGTGTACCGACCAGTCCTCAGACACTGAGAACAGGTAGTAAAGGGCGAACCACGTCAGATGGGTCCCACAGCATGGGCCAAAGCCACGTGAGGAATGGACCCCATTAGAGGGTGATCAGTCATCGGTGTGTCCCCTGAGAGAAGGGTGATTAGTCATTAGCATTTTCCCGCAGGGAAGGGTGAGTAGTCGTCAGACCACCAGGATGGGATGAGGTGTCATCGTCACTCAGCAGGTTGAGGAGTCCTCGGCAACAGAGTATGGCGAGGTGACATCGGCCTTGGGTGGAGACGAGGTGACATCGGCCTTGGGGGAAGACCAGTTATCAGTAAACATGCCCAGAGGTAAGGAGAGGCCTGAATCACGAAGAGCCTATGCAGGTAGCAGGGAGAGCACAGTTGGGTGTAGAGTCCTGAGGGGACGAGTACTCACCAGAGCTAGGGTTTTCCCAGTAAAGCTACATGCATGGCACGTGAACAGTGAAGGCACTCCCAGAACAGGTGGCCCCAGAGACTAGGTGCACAAGGAGGCACCCAGGTGGTCACCCTGTTAAAGTTTGCACTCCAGAGAAGGAAACCTTATGTGCTAGATTACCCTAAGATTGGGTGATAGCGGCGCAAGGGTATTCCAGTAAACCCTAAATATGGCTAGTAGCGCAGTGAACCCTAATTAGGGCTAGCGGCGCAGTAAACCCTAGACTATATAAGGGACAGTAAGATACTTCACAAAGGTACGCAGTTTCTAGACCTAAACACACAGAGAGAAACTTAATACACTTGGTGTTCCTTGCCCTACACTGACTTGAGCGTCAGAGTGCAAACGGCCTCTAGGGCACCCCTTCCTCTTTTGCAGGTGCAGATTGTTTCGCAAAAAACCAAGCGCATATCAACGTGAGGAAGGTGGTGCGTGAGTGTCGTGGAGTCAACTGACAGGCGAGTCAACCGGCAAGAACAATTAAAAAGACACATAAGGAGTATTTAATACAAAAATTAGGAGTGGGTGAAGAGTTTAAATTGAATTGAGGACATTGGTGGAGGTAGATGGGTGCAATATTGTGTAGGCTGTTTAAATCAAGAGTAGCTAATAGAATTTAAGGGAGAAAGGGTGGTTTTTGACTATGAGCCACAACACTGTCCTTTTGGAACAACATGGATCCATCATCTCATATCTTTTACTGTTTGCCATTTCTTTCCATTGTTAAAACACCAAATTATTATATATTGATATTTCAAAATCCTCCTAATATTTTAAGGGAGGGATTTTAGCTCCCTTGGCTGAATGGTTGAGCCTACAGAGTTAAGATTAAAACTCATTGTTAGTAATAGAACCATTTGTTAACCTCCATTGGTGGTGTTCACTTTCAAAATTGTACCGACCAGTCCTCAGACACCGAGAACAACTAGTAAAGGTGAGCCGCGTCAGCTGGGTCTCACAGCATGGGCCAGAGCCACGTGGGTTGGGTCCCACAGGTAGTAGGGACTAAGGGGATGATTAGTCATCAGCATGTCGACCACCAGAGTGAACTGAGGTGTCCTCGTCACTCAGCAGGTGATGAGTCCTCGGTAGCTGGGTGAGACGAGGTGACGTCGGCCTTGAATGTCTTGAACAACAGGACTAGAGCATCTCATGTGGGTCCTGAAAGAAGACCAGTTATCAGTAAAATGCCCAGAGGTAGGGAGAAGCTTAAGTCACGAAGTGCCCAAGCAAGTGGCAGGGAAAGCACAGTTAGGTGCAGAGTCCTGAAGGGTCGAGTACTCATCAGGATTAGGATTTCCCAGTAAAGCTACATGCATGGCACGTGAACAGTGAAGGTGCTCCCAGGACAGGTGGCCCCAGAGACTAGGTGCACGAGGGGGCATCCAGGTGGCCATCCTGTTAGAGTTTTGCACTCTAGTTAAGGAAAACTTACGTGCTAGATTACCCTAAGTTTGGGTGATAGCGGCGCGAGGGTATTCCAGTAAACCCTAAATATGGGTAGCGGTGCAGAGGAAACCCTAGACTATATAAAGGGTAGTAAAATACTTCACAAAGGTACGCAATTTCTAGACCTAACACATATACTGAATACACTTTGTGTGCTTGCCCTAGTTCTTGACTTGAGCGTCGGAGTGCAAACGGCCTCTAGGACGCCCTTTTCAATCTTGCAGGTGCAGGTTATTTCGAGACAGCGAAGCATAATTCAAGGTGAGGAAAGGAGGCGCGTGAGTGTCGCAGAGTCAACTGGCGGGAGAGTCAACCTGCAAGAACAAAAATAGATGGTGGAAATAAGTATTGGAGTTTCACCTATTTATTAAAAAAGTTAAGTCTAAACTTTTTAAAAACTTTTTTAAAGTAAAATGGTTAGGCTGACTTAAAAAAGAAAGTTTATTACACCTAAAAATTCAATCTGCTTTATGTATATATAATCTCAGTAAAAAAGGATTCGGTACAAAATTGAACTAAACTTTTAGAACTTATTAAATTAAACTAAACTATGTAATTGTTTAGACGAATTGAATTGTGTGACAATCAAAGTGAAATAGATCAATTCGAATTGCTCTGAATGGAGTTTATTCTGTTTAGTGGTCCAACAATTTACTTGATGCATAAGGGTTGGTGTTCTAGTATAAGATATTGTGTGTAGCAAGATTCTGGATTACATTGAGATTTTGAGGTGTGACTTTTGAGGGTTTATGCAAATAACATTGATATTCAGAAGTTGTTATATGCATTGTAAAATAACTGTCATGTTTAATCATTAATATGGGTTATTGTCATGTGCGATGGGTTAAAAATGCGATTGATATTCAGAATTTGATTTTGTGTTTTCAATTGTACAATCTGAAAATATTTTTTCAGTATTGTTTAATATTTTAAATTATAAAATTCAGAATGTATTTTTATATTTTCCAATCTAAAAATACATTTCAAAATAATATTTTTACTTTTGAATTAATTATTCTGAAATTGATTTTTTTTTTTTAAATCAGGAAGTTTAGTTTTTATCAAAGCACAACATTGTTTTTAATATGAAAGTACTACTGTCCAATCCGAGAGGCTTACATTATAGGTTGTGACCCTTTATCTTGAAACTTTGAAATTGTAATTTCAAAGGTAAAAAAGTGAAAAAAATTGAGTAGCAAAGCCAAGGTGTTGGAAACTTTTGTGCATTGGTGGAACTTCTATTTATAAAGGGATGCCCTTAATCAACAGTTTCCAAGTTAAAGAAATGGATAATTGGTTCTTATTCGAGCAAGGATTAGCAAAATGTATCCATGTTAATACTTTAGCACATCGATTTTGTCGTTTTTGCTGCCATTCAATCAGCAATATTAGCTTTGGTCATCGACAGAAATAAGACCACATGAATTCTCAAATGAAAGTTAGAGATTCTGACTTTTGTATATTTTGTATGTATATATAACCTTTATCACAAAATTCTACATTTAGAAATGCCTGAGTTTCTTATCATGTTACCCCAGTTTAAATACAATAATAAACACTTAAATTAATCCTTAAAAGTGCAGCCATCACATTACGATCTAAAATTAAAGAATTCATAAATGAGTTTTTAAAAGTATATAATCTGTCGATTATATTAGTCCAAAATTTATAAAAATATGTATGGTTTAAGTATTTAATGTTAATTTTTATTTAGGAACCAAAATAGCAAGTGTTGAATTTTAGAGGTTATGATAAAATAATTGATAGTTTGAAAAACTTATCTGATATTTCTTTAGTTTTAAAATTTAATTTAATGGGATACATTTTGAGGGACTAAAATGGTAGTTTGCTCTAAAATTTGAATTTTAATTAACATTTTTTACAAGATTCAACAAACCTGCATTATCTATAAAAAAAAAAAAAATTGCAAAGAAATTTAGCTGTGTGGAGCTCGGGACTGGTTGGATCAGGTCTGTGCTATCTGGCAATGTCAATGTAATCATAGACAATTTGCTTTTGCTGAACAAATTAACTTTTAGATGAGTAAACTGTAATCATAGACAATTAGTTTGGTTGACATACTTGCCACTAAAAATGATAAAAAAAAAAAGGAGCATAACTAAAATGGTAAGAACTTTGATTCTGAAACATACAACAAAGTTACTCTAAAGGGAAAGTACTAGGCAGGAGTTCGACTCTCGGTTTTCGGCGGGTAGTAGCTCGATTCTCGGTTTGGACTAAGGTCAGCTTGATTATAGGACCTTGGGTAAGGGTTACGAGTTTGACCCAGCTTAGTTAATGAGCCCATAAGATATAATGGGATTGCCATTTGAGAGGGGCCCATTGTATACGCTTACAGATAAGTGTGCGCAAGTAGTTATGATATGCACATGTTTGTTACTTGTTTAGGGTTTCTCACTTTTTCTTAATGTTTTTCATTACTGCATTTATGCTTCAATTTGATGGACTTATTTTCAATTTACTTGGAGTTATCCATTTCAACAACCACTTATGAAGCATGATGATCTTGTCTGGATGAGTTCTTTACACAAATGTCCTTATGCATTTATTTTTCTGTAAAATGAATTGCAAGGCTTAGTTGATCATAGTGAAGGCAAAGTCACCACTGCTACTGTTAAGAACATTCAGGTATGTAGTTTTATTTTTTTACTGGAAAATAGAACAAATTATGTCTGTATGTTTTACAAGATTTTGTGGTGTTTCCCTTTTATTGTCAATTCTATTTTCCATCTTGACCTTTTCTTTCCTTCCTTTCAATTCAGTCTTGTTAAATACTTTTCACTGATAACAAGGTTAAATGTTTTGAACTTTTTTTCACCACTTTACATTTTATTACAATGAAATAATAATTTATATAGTTGGAATGTGAATATAAAAATAAGAAAAGTTTTCAATGAATCCATAATAATGGGTCACTCTAAGAGTAATTATATATATATATATATATATATATATATATATATATATATATATATATATATATATATATATATATATATATATATATATATATATATATATATATATATATATATATATATATATGTTCTTGCCGGTTGACTCTCCCGTCGGTTGACTCTGCGACACTCACACGCCTCCTTTCCTCACCTTGAATTATGCTTCCCTGTCTCGAAACAACCTGCACCTGCAAGATTGAAAGGGGCACCCTAGAGGCTGTTTGCACTCCGATGCTCAAGTGAAAACTAGGGCAAGTACACCAAGTGTATTCAGTATATCTGTTTAGGTTTAGAAACTGCGTACCTTTGTGAAGTATCTTACTACCCTTTATATAGTTTAGGGTTTCCTCTGCGCCGCTACCCATATTTAGGGTTTACGGGAAAACCCTTGTGCCGCTATTACCCAGTCTTAGGATAATCTAGCACATAAGGTTTCCTTAACTGGAGTGCAAACTCTAACAGGATGGCCACCTGGGTACCCCCTCGTGCACCTAGTCTCTGGGGCCACCTGTCCTGGGAGTGCCTTCACTGTTCACGTGCCATACATGTAGCTGCACTGGGAAACCCTAGTTCTGAGGAGTACTCGACCCCTCAGGACTCTGCATCTAACTGTGCTTTCCCTGCCACACGCATAAGCTCTTCGTGATTTGGGCCTCTCCTTACTTCTGGGCATTCTACTGATGACTGGTCTTCCCCCGGGACCCACAAAAGATATTCTAGCTCTGTTGTTCAAAACATCCAAGGCCGATGTCACCTCGTCACACCCAGATACCGAAGACTCATCACCCTGCTGGGTGACGAGGACATCTCAGTCCACTCTGGTGATTGACATGTTGATGACTAATCACCCCATTAGTTCCTGCTGCCTGTGGGACTCAAGTCCACATGGCTCTGGCCCATGCTGTGGGACCCAGCTGACGTGGCTCACCACTACTAGCTATTCTCAGTGTCCGAGGACTGGTCGGTACACAAGCCCCCCAGTCTTGAGCTGTTACTTGTTCAGCGAAGAGACTAAATCATCGGCTCGGGCGACCTACGTGGCATTGAGCGCAAGGACATGAACAGCACGCTGAAGGGACTTCTCACCAACCCCTCTTAATCCGCGGACACGTGTCCAGATCAACGGCTGGGTTTCTTAACGTTAGCGCTTCCTTGCCTACGTTAAACCCCTTCAAAACCTGCGCCTCTACACTGTTTCATCACTTTTCACTCGAGCCTCCATACTTCCTAACTTCTCTTGTACGCTTCTGCTCCTTCTCCTACACTCGCAACCCTTCATCTTCGTTTACACAAAGGTATGGTTTTTAACTCCTTTTCTGCTTTCGCTTTATGATTCTGCTTCTCTTTACATGCCATAACTGCTCTGGGTCTGTTCATGCATTTTAGGGTTTCTGTTCTTCTTCCTGTTTTCGTTCTTCTTCTGAGTCTTTGCCCGCCATTGTTTCTGCCATCACTTCTTCTAAAACCTTTTTTCTTCTCCTTGCCTCTCATTTGTTTTAGATTCGAGATGGCCAGAACCAAAACCACTTCCAATCCTCCTCCAGCCGTAGCCGTTGACTACAAGGCCCTCTACCCCTGGGCCTCCAAGGATCTCCTTGCTGAGACCTCAAAGCTTACTTCCAGTGAAGCCTGGAGAAAGAATAAGGACGACGAGAATGGGATTAAAGGGCGCATCTTCGGCAGAGAGAGCGACGCGTACGTCTCGATCCGACCCTGTACCAAGGGTGAACCTGTATGCGCCGACGATCGCTGCAACAATGGGGAGCCCTTCTTTTTTCTGTACGCCACCATCTTTAAGAGGGTTAAGGTCTGCTTACCCTTCACTGGATTTGAGAGGGCTCTACTCATCGAGTTGAATGTGGCACCTGCCCAGTTGCACCCCAACAGCTGGGCCTTCATCAGGGCCTTCTCCATACTCTGCAACAACCTAGGGTTCACTCCCTCGGTGGATGTGTTCCTATATTTCTTCGAGGCAAAGAGCCCTGGGAAAAGGCTTTGGGTAAGCCTTAATGGAGTGGTGGGGAGGGTTCTGCTAACCCTCTTCTCGCAATCATACAAGGGCTTCAAGGGGAAGTTCTTTCGAGTCTGCTGCAGTTCATACGACTCCACCATGCTTGACGGGTTCCCATTATATTAGGTGGAGAAGTTGAAGTTCAAAAATCCCCGCGGACTCGAGGAGCTGATGCCCTTGGACTGTGATGTGTGCCAACTCCTCTCCAGCTGGGGTGTGGTGTTCGACACTACCTAGCTGATTAGGCATGAATATGATGCTGAAACCCTCAGCGTCTATCTCGGTATAATTGCCTTCATCCCCAATCTGTCTACACTTGTGTTTTATGCATGACACCTCTCATTCTTTACTTGTTGTTCATTGCAGGTATGGTATTGGACGCTGAGAAGAAGAAGAGGCTGGCTGACTTGCTGAGTCGCCGCACAGTAGGTAGCTCAGGCCCTGCTGGTCCTTCTTTACCCGTTGTGGTTGCCCCAGGTCCCACTTCTGATAAATCAAAGAGAGCAGCCACAGTAGTAATCTCTGAAGACGAAGACACATTCTCTGGTCTCGTTTTCAAGAGGAAGAGGGTGGAGGCCGCTGCAGAGACCTCTTCTGCAACGGAGGGGCAGCCTCCATCCTTTAGGGAGCACCCTCCCAGCGCCTCATCTCCCCCCAAGCCACTCCTGGCGCTCGAGGGTGGAGGAGAGAGTGCTCCTCCAACCAGCTAGACACCTCCTGCTCCTGAACTCCCTCCTCTCCTCCAGCGGACTCTCGCTTAAATGCCTGGCCAAGAAGCGATGGAGGCCATGGACATGGATTCTCTAAGGGACCTGATCAGTCACGGCCTTGAGGAGTTCCTTACCACCTCCAACTTTCTGCTGGCCAAGGGAAATGCTGAGGTAGAGCTGCTAGAGAAGGTGGCCAAAATGGAGAAAGAGTTGGAGCACAAGAAAGACTTGGAGCTCCAACTCCAACAAGCTGCCAAGCGTGAGACTGCTCTGAACCAGGAGCTAGGCAGTCTCCGCCAATCGAAGAAGGAGACCAAGAAGCTCCTCTTCTCCAAGGGGCAGGAGGCCCTCCATCTTGAGGCCAAAATACTCCCCCTCCGCAACAAAGTAATCGAACTGGAGGAGCAGTTGGAGGGGGCCCAAGCTAAGATGACCAAGCTGGAGGAAAGGGCTACCAGTCGAGAAGTTCAACTGGGCAAAGTTGAGGGAGAACTCGTCCAACAAACTGAGCTACTTAAGAAGACCGAGGCGGAACTTACTGAAGATGCCGCCGACGCCTACGGGGAGGGGTTTGGCGATGCCCTTGCTCAGTTTGCCTGCGTGCATCCTGAGATGGACCTCTCGCCATTCTCTATATCGATGCAGGTAGTCGACAGGCAAATAGTGCCTAGATAGGTCTTCTGAACAACTATACTTTATGGCTGAATTCCTTGTAACAATCTTCCAATATAATTAAAATTTTTAACTTTGCCAACTTTGTGCATATAAACTTGTTCTCCTTGTCATTTCTTGCATGATCTTCCTCTTTGGTACCTCAGTGATTGTTTGGGCACTTTACAGTACTTGGCCTATAACTTTGACTCCTTATAATGTAGCACGCTTAACTGTGATAAAGGGTGATGAGTGTAATTCCTCTTTTAGGATAAGAGATCACACCGCGAGCGAGCCTTGGCAAATGGACTACATCACTTTATTGACCTCTCCTTCTAAACCACCCAATCAACCCTGGCGTTCTCACTCGAGTGGGAGGTTATCATCTGCGAGCCCCTCTCTTCCACTTCGAGATTTCTAACACACAGGCTATTCCTTGGGCGACCTCTCATCGCCCATAGGCATGTGTGATTTCACTAGTACGAGTCGTCTTTGGTGTTCTCACTCGAAAGGGGAGGCGTTCTCTATGAACCTTCCTTTCCCGCTTCCAAGACTTCTAACCCAATCTGATGAGTCTTTACTGACCTCGCATTGCCCAAAGGCAGAGAAGGATTTAACTGGTGAACCTTTCCGTTCAAGTTGGGAGTTATCACTCGAAGGGGAAGTGTTCTCTACGAACCTACCTTCCCACTTACAAGACTTCTAACCCCAAGAGATAGGTTCGAACTGACCTCACATCGCTCATAGGCGAGGGAGGATTTCGCTGGTGAACCTTTCTGTTCAACTTGGCGTTCTCACTCGAAGAGGAGGTGTTCCTTACGAACCTACCTTCCCACTTACGAGGCTTCTAAACCCAAGTGATAGGTTCGAACTGACCTCACATCGTTCATAGGCGAGGGAGGATTTCACTGGTGAACCTTTCTGTTCAACTTGGCATTCTCACTCGAAGAGGAGGTGTTCCTTACGAACCTACCTTCCCACTTACGAGACTTCTAACCCCAAGTGACAGGTTTGAACTGACCTCACATCGCTCATAGGAGAAGGAGGATTTCGCTGGTGAACCCTTCTGTTCAACTTGGTGTTCTCACTCGAAGAGGAGGTGTTCCTTACGAACCTACCTTCCCACTTACGAGACTTCTAACCCCAAGTGACAGGTTCGAACTGCATTGTACAAACACATTCAAGAATATATCTTAACTGAAAATTTTATTGGGTGACCTCATTAAAAACCCTTAAAAGGGAAAAAAGAGTGTCCCCTAAACTGTGTACAATGTTACATAGTTCTAACTAAAATAAAACTTCAGGTGAGTTGCATTCCATGTTCGAGGAATCGGACCACCTTTTAGAGTCTCAAGCCTATACGCTCCATTCCCCAGCGCCTCTGTCACTCTAAAGGGACCAGTCCACTTAGGGGATAGCTTGTTCTCTATTTGGTAGACAGATGCCTTCCGCATGACTAGGTAGGCTGTAAGGACCTAGAAACTTTAATTGGAATAAAAGGGTTATATTTAAATAATTTCAGAAGATGTTATTATTTAAAATACAAAGAGTTGGTAATAGAAGTTTCGTAGTAGTCGGACATCGGACGTCGCCCAAGGTCTGGGGTCAGCTGGTAGAGGTCGGTCGGCTGACCATTGTATTAACCAAGTAGTCAGGTGCGATGACTTTATCGCGAGGTGATCACGTGGGTGTGCTCGAGGAAGACATGTGGATCAAGAGAAGTAAAGCAAGAAAAATGTAGCTTAGAAGTCTTCTACGAGATCGCCGTTACGAAAGACGGAGGCGATCTTCGACTTCTCTGGCACATAATCGCCTGTCGCCTAGAGGAGACATGACCGCCAATCACCTATGGTGTACGTGATCGACGGGAGTGCACGTAGTATGTGGTCAAGATGCTGAATCAACCATAGTGGGTTCCAAAAACCACGCGTATCAAGGTGAGGGTTAAGCCTTAGATACGCTGTGCATGCGAAGCTCTATGCTTTAGCATAAGAAATCGTCCTTAGTGTTGCATGCATGGGCGCACTAGGAGGGGTGCTGATCTACTCTTGGAAATGTGAAGCTACCGACGTCACCAAGTCATGTGGAGATGATACCTTGGACGTAACATAGTGGGATGAAGAACCTTCAGCAAGGTGTGACGATGTGACATCGGTGACCAGAGTAAGGCGATGTGTTCTCATCACAGACAAGGGCGATAAGAGATCGCCAACAGGATGAGAGCAACATCGTTCATCAACCAGGATGGGAGACACATCGGTGGTCCTCCAGGGTGAGACATCGGTTGTCTGCCAGGATGAGGAATCAGTCGTCCGTCAGGAAGAGGAATCAGTCATCACCGGGATGAGGCGCATCAGTCATCGCCGGTATGAGAGACATGCGGGCATCGCCAGGGCGCAAGGAATGCGGTCATCGCCGGGCGCGAGGCATTGCGGGCATCGCCAGGCGCGAGGCATGTGGTCATCGCCAGGGCGAGACGTCGGTCGTCTCCCAGGGAGAGACATCGGTCGTCCGCCAGGATGAGACATCGATGGATAGTCACCGCGCGAGAGGTCATCGGTGGAAGGTTATCGCGCGATGTCGAGTTTCACACAGATAAGGTGGGACCCAGACTCCCAGCATGAAACGTCCTGCACGCGCGACACGTAGACAAAAAAGGGTGGTTCAGAATAGTGACATCAGAGTGTTGGCCTGCGCAGAGGCACGCGTAGTCGTACTGTTCAGGGAAGCGTACACGCAAACTTCCCTGCAGAGTGGGTGGTGGCAGCAGCTTTTGTGGACAAGTTGGGTTAGATTCAAAAACCCACTTCTGAGAGGCAAAGAACATTGCAGTGGTTCAAGAGTGAAAGAGTGAGTTTACCTTCATCCTTCTCTTTTCTCTCCTTCGCGCTGCGATTCAGGCATCCTCAAGCACCAGTACTATGAGCGACGACTGCCCTTAGAGCACCTGGGAGGTTCTCTGCAAGTTCTACAAACCAGACGCTAAAACAGAGCTAAGGCATCTTTAAGCTTCGGTGGGTTTTGGAGCTCTTGGTGTTTTTCGCAAGTCCAGGTAAGGGAAGCTAGCCTTATTTCCAACGAAAACCTTATATTAAATGATTGAGATGATGGGGCGACGTGGTCGCCGGTTTTCAACTGTTATTGCATAATCTCCTGTTTTTGGACGAGATCGCCGGTTTTGGCGTTGTTTTTCGAACTCCCCTGTTTTTGGTGTTGTTTGAAAACTGTTTGAGATTTAAATGTGATATTCGAAAATCTGAACCTTGGAATGAGTTTTGCTGTGATTGGAATCGTTCATTTAAGTGTTATATGATGTGTTGAATGTTGTGAATGTGGGATCAAGACATAGTATTTTCAGGAAAGGAAATACCGTGTTGAGATTGGTTATGAGGTGTATTGATCAGCGAGTATCCTGTTAATGAGACGATCCTGACTCTCCTGATATAATGGAATCATATAGATGAAGTTATTCAGGCGTTGAGAGTCGATGGAGGTTCATACGTATGGGTGAGTTGTTTGAAAGAGAATGAGCTTGACCCGTTGTATGGATTAACCCTGTCATGCTAGGATAGTGATGATATTGAGATTCATTTATACGCTTGTGAATGTGTGTGATTTCACAGCGACCCTGTGAATGTGTGTGATTTCACAGTGGTGCAGTATGACAGGTGCAGGTCTCTGGATGCTAAGTTCAACGCACGAGTCTTCCGGAAGTAGTGTCAAGTGTCTTGTGTGATGAGTCAGTGGAAGTCTGACGTGAGAAATGAGAAACATTGAAATTGATAGACACTTGATGAATTATGTGAATTTAACGACTCTTGAGGAATTGTGTAATATGTGATTACTTGATGGTCATGTGAAGGGAATGAGAAAGTTGATGGTTTTTACGTGGGTGTCTTAAAATTGTTTTATCTTGATTTTAAAGTTCATATCTAAATTCTCTATCAAATATTTAGCTTACCCTGTGTTTTTGGTGTTGTGTTTGGCTTTTTCTTAAACCTGTGATGATCGTGTATAATTTACACGGGAGCAGATGATGTTGCAGGAAGTAGAGCTCCTCAGTGAGTGGTCGCCGGAAGGAGATCGCCTGTTTCTGTTTCTGTTAGGCGATCACCCTTTCTGTTTTCTGATAGGAGATCGCCCTTTTCTGTTAGGAGATCGCCTGTTTTTCTATTTTTGCTGTATTTTTTTTTAAGTTTTGGAAAATTGACCGGTTATGTATTAAACTCCCTGTGAGGAGCAATTTCATTATATATATATATACATATGTTCACTTCAATATTATTATTTTACCTCTATTTCATTTTATAATTATGAAAAGAATTTGGCGGGATGTTACATCGGCGACCTAGAACTGCCGAGCTCTCAACTTGGAACTGTGCTTGAGCTCAACCCTCCTTTTCAACGCCTCAGCCTTGATTCCTACCTCTTCCCTAACTTCATCCAAGAGATCTAAATTCACCTTCCTTTCCTCATTGGATTCCTCAGCCATGAAGTTCTGGAAACGTGGTGAGCTCTCCTGGATCTCCACTGGGATCATGGCGTCTGAATCGTACACGAAGCTGAAAGGGGTCTCCTTGGTGGTGGACTGCGGAGTGGTATGATAGGCCCATACAATTCTGGGAACCTCCTCAGCCCAAGTTCCCTTCGCCTTTTCCAGCCTTCTCTTTAGCCCTCTGAGTAGAACTCGGCTGGCTGACTCGACCTATCCACTAGTTTGAGGGTGCTCGACTAATGCGAACACCTGCTTGATTCCCAACTCTGTCCATAGCTTTCCCAACTGTTGACTTGCAAACTGGGTGCCATTATCAGACACCAAGCGCTTGGGTATGTAACATCCCGCCAAAATTCTATTCATATTTATATAATGAAAATAAAAGTAACAAATAGATTAAAGTGAATAAAATTTTATATAAATAATTATGTTTCTCCTCACAGGGAGTTTAATACAAATTCGGTCACTTTTCCATGAAATATAAATAAAATTCAATACAATAGAAAGACAGGCGATCTCCTGACAGAAAGGGCGATCTCCTGCTAGGAGGGCGATCTCCTATCAGAAAGGTGATCTCCTATCAGAAAGCAGCAAAAGGGTGATCGCCTATCGGGAATAGAAAACAGGCGATCTCCTTCCAGCGACAATTCACTAAGGAGCTCTACAACCTGCAACATCATCTGCTCCCGTGTAAGTTATACACGATCATTACAGGTTTAAGAAGAGGCCACGACACAAAAGAAAACACAGGGTAAGCTAGACATTTAAAGAGAGTTAGATATGAACTTTAAAATCAAGGTAAAACAAATTCAAGGTAACCACGTAAACCATCAACTAAACACATATTGCACGATTCCTCGAAGGTCATTAAAATCTCAACATTCATCAAGTGTCTATCAATTCAAAGTTTCTCATTCTCATGTCAGACTTCCACTGACTCATCACACAAGACACTTGACACTACTTCCGGATTGACTCGTGCGTTGACTCAGGCCCAGAGATCTGCACCTGTCATACCATACCACTGTGAAATCCACACAGGGTCGCTGTGAAATCCACACAGCCATGCGCATATAGTCTCAATGTCATTAACTCCCCCGGTATGACAAGGTTAATTCATATAACAGGCCGAGCTCGTTCTTTTTCACACGACTCACCCATACATATGAACCTCCTTCGACTCTCCACAACTGAATAACTTCATCTACGTGATTCCATTATATCAGCAGAGTCAGGATATCTCCTTCTAGACAAGCCCCAGGTCAATACACATTACATACGATCTTACACAGTATTTCCTTTCCTGAAAATACTATGCCTCGATCCCACATTCACAGCATTCAAGACATCATCCCACTCAAATAAATGATTCAATCACAGCAACAATCATTTCAAAGGTTCAGATTTTCGAATATCACATTTAGGCCTCAAACAGTTTCAAAGCAACACCAAAAACAGGGAGTTCGCAAACAACGCCAAAAACCGGCGATCTGGTTCAAAAACAGGGTATTTCGAAGTCTGTATATAAAATCGGCGACCACTTCGCCCAAACACATAGAACAGAGCATTCATGAAGATGAAAACGAAAACCGGCGACCACGTCGCCCTCACTTCAGAAAAAGCAAATCTATGGCTTGTATTGAAAATGAAGGCTAGCTTCCCTTACCTGGACTTGCGTAAAATACCGCGAGCTCAAAACCCACCGAGTCTGAAGGATGCCTTAGCTCTGTTTTCAGCGCCTGGTCTGTAGAACTTGCAGAGAACCTCTTAGGTGCTCTAAGGGCAACGTCGCTTGTTGCACTGATGCTGGAGGTTGCCTGAGTCTCAACGCAAGGAAGGGAAGAAGGGAGGGAGGAAGTTTGCACTCACTCTAACACTCTTGAGTCTGTAACGTTCTTTGCCTCCCCGCAGTGGCTTTTGAATCCCAACTTACCTGTCCACGCATGCTGCTGCTGCCACCCCTTCTACAGGAAAGCCTAAGAACCACTGCCCTGAACAGTACGACCACTGTTGTCTCTGGTGCCTGCCAACCACTGCTCTGAACAGTACTACCACTGTTGTCGCTTGTGCATGCCAACCACTGCTCTGAACAGTACGACCGCGAGTGTCTCCTGCGCATGCCAACATTCTGATGTCACCACTCTAAACCACCCTTTTTGTCTACGTGGCGCGTGTGCAGGACGTTTCATGCTGGGAGTCTGGGTCCCACTTTACTCTGTGTGAAACTCGACGTCGTGCGATAACTTTCCACTGCTGACTCATCCTGGCGAACGACCGATGTCTCCTTCGCCCTGGAAGACGACCGATGTCTTCCTCTGGGAGACGACCGATGTCTT
The DNA here is from genome assembly GCA_013389735.1 of Phaseolus lunatus. Lineage (NCBI taxonomy): Eukaryota > Viridiplantae > Streptophyta > Magnoliopsida > Fabales > Fabaceae > Phaseolus > Phaseolus lunatus. The sequence goes on from CM023867.1 coordinate 17,052,501, forward strand.
CCCTGGCGACGCCCTCATAACTCTCGCGCCCTGGCTACGTCCACATGCATCGCGCCCTGGCGATGCCCGCATGCCTCTCGCGCCTTGGCCACGTCCACATGCCTCGCGCCCTGGCAATGCCCGCATGCCTCGCGCCCTGGCAATGCCCGCATGCCTTGCGCCCGCGCGATGCCTGCATGCCTCTCGCGCCCGCACGATGCCTGCATGACTCGCGCCCTGGCGACGTCCACCTGGCGCTCATGTGTAGCAGGCGACCGGCGATCTCATAGCCTTCTAAACTTAACTTTTCCTCCCTTTTTATTTTAAATAAAGACATACTTAGAATTCATTTAAAATATATCTCTTATTATTCCAATTCAATTTTCCAGGTCCTTACATTCTCTCCAACAAGAAAAATTTTCGTCCTCGAAAATTGAATTACAAGGAAAAGAGATATGGATAGGCTTCTCTCATGGGTTCTTCTAACTCCCAAGTTGAAACACCCGATCTTTCATCCCATACCACCTTCACCATGTTGATGGTCTTGCCTCTGAGCTGTTTACTTTGACGATCGTCAATCCTGACTGGTTTCGCTTCAAAGGACAAGTCATCCCTGATCTGCACGTTGTCCACTTCCAGCACATGACTAGGGTCTGCCATGTACTTCCTCAGCTGTGAAACGTGAAAGACATTGTGCAGATTCGCTAAATGGGGAGGCAGGGCGATCTCATAAGCTACTGGGCCAATCCTCCTTAAGATCTGATATGGTCCCACGAACTTAGGGGACAACTTCTTTGGTCTGATCGCTCTTCCTACACCCTTGGTTGGTGTCACTTTCATGAACACATGGTCTCCAGCAGCAAACTCCAAAGGCTTCCTCCTCTGGTTTGCATAGGACTTCTGCCTACTTTGAGAAGCCTTCATTCTGCTTTGTATCTGTTGCACCTTCTCGGTCGTCTGCTGAATCAACTCTGGCCCAACCAAGACTGCTTCGCCCTCCTGGTACCAACATAAGGGAGTCCTACATTTCCTCCCATACAGGGCTTCATATGGTGCTATCCCTATGCTGGCGTGATAACTGTTATTATATGTAAACTCCACCAGTGGCAACACCTCGTCCCAATTCCCCAATTGATCCAAGACACACGTCCTCAGCAGGTCTTCCAAGGACTGGATCGTTCTCTCTGACTGACCATCTGTTTGGGGATGATATGCAGAGCTCATCCTCAACTTAGTTCCCAAGCAATCTTGTAAGGTCTGCCAAAACCGTGAGGTGAACCTGGGATCCCTATCTGAAACAATGCTGGAAGGCACTCCATGCAGCCTCACTATTTCCTGGATGTACAACTGTGCCAACTTGGCCATGGGCATCCTTATATTCACTGGGAGAAAATGAGCACTCTTCGTCAGCCGATCAGTGATGACCCAGATTGCATCATGGCCCTTTACCGATCTGGGTAAATGGGTGACAAAATCCATGGCAATGCTGTCCCATTTCCACTCAGGTATATCCAATGGCTGTAACAACCCGCCAGGCCTTTGATGTTCTACCTTTGCCTTCTGACACGTCAAACAGGTAGCAACATACTGGGCGATGTCTCTCTTCATGCCTGACCACCAAAATGACTCCTTCAAGTCATGGTACATCTTGGTCATGCCTGGATGTAGGCTAAGGCGACTCTTGTGACCTTCCTCTAGGACCACCTTCTTCAACTCTTCATTTGCCGGTATGCAAATCCTGCCCTCAAATCTCAAGATCCCATCATTGCCCATCACAAAGCCTTTAGCCTGGTCGGTCCCTAGTGACTCCACAGTACGCTTCAGACTAGGGTCCTCCAACTGCTTGTCCTTTATCATTCCAAGGAAGTCATTAGTTATAGCCAGCTTACTACAACTAATGTGATTTACGTGGAACTCTACCCCAAGGTTTAAATCTCTGAATTGCTCGATCAGTTTCTGCTCTTTCATCATCATGGTGGCTACTTGTACTGATTTTCTACTCAAGGCATCTGCCACTACATTGGCCTTCCCTGGATGATACATGAGTTGAAAATCGTAGTCCTTTAGAAACTCCATCCACCTTCTTTGTCTCATGTTTAGTTCCTTCTGATCGAACAGGTATTTCAGGCTCTTATGGTCACTGAACACCTGGAACCGAGCTCCATATAAATAGTGCCTCCAGATCTTCAAGGCAAATACCACCGCCGCCAACTCCAAATCATGCGTAGGGTAGTTTCTCTCATGAACCTTGAGTTGCCTTGAAGCATATGCAACCACTCTTCTCTGTTGCATTAAAACACATCCCAGACCCTGATGTGAAGCGTCACAGTAGACATCAAAAGATCTTCCTACCTCGGGGATCACCAGCACTGGAGCACTAGTCAGCCTTTCCTTTAGTTCCTTGAAGCTCTGCTCACATCAGTCGGTCCAAGCAAAAGGTTGATCCTTGCGGGTCAGCTGTGTTAAAGGAGCCACTACCTTGGAAAAGTCCTCAATAAACCGCCGATAGTAGCCAGCTAGGCCCACAAAACTCCTTATTTCAGTAACTGTCTTAGGACGTTCCCATAGAAGCACTGCCTCCACTTTGGCTGGATCAACCGAAATCCCCTGGGCAGATATCACATGTCCCAAGAAGTTGACTTCCCTCAGCCAGAACTCACACTTCGAGAACTTGGCATAGAGCTGCTTCTCCCTCAGTATCTCCAATACTGTCCTCAGGTGTTCTTCATGCTCTTCCTCGGTCCTTGAGTAAATGAGTATGTCGTCTATGAAGACCACCACAAACTTATCCAAGAAAGGGCAAAAAATCCTATTCATGTAGTCCATGAACAGGGCTGGAGCATTTGTGACCCCAAACGGCATCACCACATACTCATAATGCCCATACCGAGACCTAAAAGCTGTCTTTTGCACATCATCAGCTTTAACCAAAATTTGGTGGTACCCCGATCTCAGGTCAATCTTGGAGAACACCGAGGCTCCATGTATTTGATCCATCAAATCATCAATCCTAGGTAGGGGGTACTTGTTCTTGATGGTCAACTTGTTCAACTGCCTGTAATCTATACACAGCCGAGACCCTCCATCCTTCTTCTTAACTAGAAGCACTGGAGCCCCCCATGGGGATACACTGGGTCTGATGAATTGTTTCTCCAATAATTCTTCCACTTGCTTCTTTAGTTCCACCAACTCGGCTGGTGCCATCCTGTAAGGTGCCATTGACACTGGTCCAGCTCCAGGCACTAAATCAATGGAGAATTCCACTTCTCTCTTAGGGGTAACCCAGGTACTTCTTCTGGAAATACATCCATGAATTCTTTCACCACATGTATCCTGCTTACGTCCCCTTCATTCTTCACCTCCAACCGAGCTAGGATCATGAAGCACCTCGCCCCTTCTTCCAACACCGACCGCCCTTGCTGAGCTGATATCACCTCTGATTCTTGGGGGTCTGGAAACGCTACCTTCTGACTACCGCAGTCTATGAGAACGTGATTGGCAGCTAGCCAATCCATCCCCAGGATAACATCCAGGTCTTGAAGAGGTAGGCAGATCAAGTTCACTTTGAATCTGCGTCCCTCTACTATCACTGGACATTCAGGGCAAACTGTAGAGGTCAACACCTGTCCTGACACAGGTGTAGAGACCAACAGTTCGAAAGGCAACTCCTTCACTAGAAGGCCCAACTCGGCTACACACAGGCTTGACACAAAGGAGTGTGTCGCTCCAGAATCAAACAAGGCTTTTACACCTCTATTAGCTATAAAACAAACACCTTGCACGAGGTTACCTGACTGAGACGCTTCTGCTCCTGACATGGCGAACACTCTTCCTGTTGCCTGAGGTCTGCTGCCTTCGCTCCTCAACTGCTGAGAGCCACTGGGTTGAGTCGCCCCATTCCTGCTTGGGCAATCTCTAGCAACGTGCCCCGTCCTTTGGCAGACAAAACACCTTCTCTCAAAAGCCTTCTTGGGGCACACATGGGACGTGTGAGGTCCACCACAATGGAAACACTTGAGTTTCCAAGGTTGTTGCTGCTGAAACTGGGATGGCGCTGCTTCCGCCCGACGTGGTGGAGGTCTCGTATAAGGCTTGCCTTGTGGGTGCTGCACCTTAGCCTTCCCACTGGAAGAACTCCCTGGGTGTGACCTGATCACCCGAGAATCACCCTTTTCCAGGGTCTCAACCATCTTCGCCTTTTCTACCAAGGCGTGAAATTCCCTGATGCACATCGGGGCTATGGTCCTCTTCAGCCCATGCTTCAGTCCCTCTTCAAACTTCCTACACCTCCAAGCCTCAGAGGTCGCCTGGGTGTAGAATCGGGCGAGATACTCAAACCGAGCAGCATAGGCGTTCACAGACATATCCCCCTGCTCCAACTTCAGGAACTCAGCTTCCCTCGCAAATCTTGCGCTGTCTGGGAAGTATTTCTCCAGGAACCTCACCCTGAAGTTCTCCCAGTCCAACACATCCTCTCGGGCCTCCATCATTTGCTGAGCCCCCATCCACCAGAACTCAGCTTCCCCAGATAGCAAAAAGGTTGCGAACACCAATTTCTTCTCTTCAGGGCAGGAGGTCGCCCTAAAGATTTTCTCCAGCTCTCTGACCCACTGATCTGCCTGATCAGGGGTAGCATTCCCACTAAACTTGGGTGGGTTGTGCCTCATGAACTCAGTCAGTCCCATCTGTTCTTGAGGCTGACCGCCGTGGGAGTTTGTCTCAGCCGACCGAGCAGTTTCCCAGTGGTGCATTGTAGCTTGATGGTTCTGAGCTATCGCTGCATTCTGTTGCTGGATGGCAGTTGCCATCATCTCGATAGCCTTAGCAATCTGGCTCATCTCCGAAGAAGATTGGGGAGGGGTAGAAGGTCTACGTGCCATCTCTCTTCGTTTCAGATTTGAAACTACAGGTTTCTATATTCCCTACAACTACAAGAATGAGATCGATAAGAAATCAATTCATTCAGGAGGTAACATCTTGACCTTACAAAGGTCAGCATCTCAAAGTCATTAAGAATTTGAGCTCAACAACAGAGTCATAGTGCTTATAAACTTAAGCAAAACACAAGAACAGCTACTGGTATACAATCATCAATCCAATCAACCATTTTCAATCAATTACAAAGACACTCAAGAGAATGAAATAGTTCACACCAGAAATCAATGTATGCTAAACATCAAACCTTTGGAATTAAGATTGAGAATTATCTCGATCCAGTTATGAGTGTGCACCCTCACTACTTTATCAAGACCTTCTCATTCTTAATACTAAGATTTTCAGTTAGAGCATATATTCACCAAAGCACACACCAAACTTCAATACAAAAACGTTTGAAAATCTTTCACTATAGTTGTTATTTTAAACTCAAATAACTTTCATGAGCAGAAGAAACACAATGGATCCACAGCCCTCAGGTCATCCTAAGGACGAACTGCTCTGATACCATTAATGTAACATCCCGCCAAAATTCTATTCATATTTATATAATGAAAATAAAAGTAACAAATAGATTAAAGTGAATAAAATTTTATATAAATAATTATGTTTCTCCTCACAGGGAGTTTAATACAAATTCGGTCACTTTTCCATGAAATATAAATAAAATTCAATACAATAGAAAGACAGGCGATCTCCTGACAGAAAGGGCGATCTCCTGCTAGGAGGGCGATCTCCTATCAGAAAGGTGATCTCCTATCAGAAAGCAGCAAAAGGGTGATCGCCTATCGGGAATAGAAAACAGGCGATCTCCTTCCAGCGACAATTCACTAAGGAGCTCTACAACCTGCAACATCATCTGCTCCCGTGTAAGTTATACACAATCATTACAGGTTTAAGAAGAGGCCACGACACAAAAGAAAACACAGGGTAAGCTAGACATTTAAAAAGAGTTAGATATGAACTTTAAAATCAAGGTAAAACAAATTCAAGGTAACCACGTAAACCATCAACTAAACACATATTGCACGATTCCTCGAAGGTCATTAAAATCTCAACATTCATCAAGTGTCTACCAATTCAAAGTTTCTCATTCTAATGTCAGACTTCCACTGACTCATCACACAAGACACTTGACACTACTTCCGGATTGACTCGTGCGTTGACTCAGGCCCAGAGATCTGCACCTGTCATACCATACCACTGTGAAATCCACACAGGGTCGCTGTGAAATCCACACAACCATGCGCATATAGTCTCAATGTCATTAACTCCCCCGGTATGACAAGGTTAATTCATATAACAGGCCGAGCTCGTTCTTTTTCACACGACTCACCCATACATATGAACCTCCTTCAACTCTCCACAACTGAATAACTTCATCTACATGATTCCATTATATCAGCAGAGTCAGGATATCTCCTTCTAGACAAGCCCCAGGTCAATACACATTACATACGATCTTACACAGTATTTCCTTTCCTGAAAATACTATGCCTCGATCCCACATTCACAGCATTCAAGACATCATCCCACTCAAATAAATGATTCAATCACAGCAACAATCATTTCAAAGGTTCAGATTTTCGAATATCACATTTAGGCCTCAAACAGTTTCAAAGCAACACCAAAAACAGGGAGTTCGCAAACAACGCCAAAAACCGGCGATCTGGTTCAAAAACAGGGTATTTCGAAGTCTGTATATAAAACCGGCGACCACTTCGCCCAAACACATAGAACAGAGCATTCACGAAGATGAAAACGAAAACCGGCGACCACGTCGCCCTCACTTCAGAAAAAGCAAATCTATGGCTTGTATTGAAAATGAAGGCTAGCTTCCCTTACCTGGACTTGCGTAAAATACCGCGAGCTCAAAACCCACCGAGTCTGAAGGATGCCTTAGCTCTGTTTTCAGCGCCTGGTCTGTAGAACTTGCAGAGAACCTCTTAGGTGCTCTAAGGGCAACGTCGCTTGTCGCACTGATGCTGGAGGTTGCCTGAGTCTCAACGCAAGGAAGGGAAGAAGGGAGGGAGGAAGTTTGCACTCACTCTAACACTCTTGAGTCTGTAACGTTCTTTGCCTCCCCGTTGTGGCTTTTGAATCCCAACTTACCTGTCCACGCATGCTGCTGCTGCCACCCCTTCTGCAGGAAAGCCTGAGAACCACTGCCCTGAACAGTACGACCACTGTTGTCTCTGGTGCCTGCCAACCACTGCTCTGAACAGTACTACCACTGTTGTCGCTTGTGCATGCCAACCACTGCTCTGAACAGTACGACCGCGAGTGTCTCCTGCGCATGCCAACATTCTAATGTCACCACTCTAAACCACCCTTTTTGTCTACGTGGCGCGTGTGCAGGACGTTTCATGCTGGGAGTCTGGGTCCCACTTTACTCTGTGTGAAACTCGACGTCGTGCGATAACTTTCCACTGCTGACTCATCCTGGCGAACGACCGATGTCTCCTTCGCCCTGGAAGACGACCGATGTCTTCCTCTGGGAGACGACCGATGTCTTCCCTGGCGACGCCCTCATAACTCTCGCGCCCTGGCTACGTCCACATGCATCGCGCCCTGGCGATGCCCGCATGCCTCTCGCGCCTTGGCCACGTCCACATGCCTCGCGCCCTGGCAATGCCCGCATGCCTCGCGCCCTGGCAATGCCCGCATGCCTCGCGCCCGCGCGATGCCTGCATGCCTCTCGCGCCCGCACGATGCCTGCATGACTCGCGCCCTGGCGACGTCCACCTGGCGCTCATGTGTAGCAGGCGACCGGCGATCTCATAGCCTTCTAAACTTAACTTTTCCTCCCTTTTTATTTTAAATAAAGACATTCTTAGAATTCATTTAAAATATATCTCTTATTATTCCAATTCAATTTTCCAGGTCCTTACAGGGTACACCAAAGCGGCACACTATATTCTTCCACACGAAGTGCTGGATCCTGTGGGCTGTGATATGTGCTACGGGCTCAGCCTCGATCCACTTCCTGAAGTACTCTATGGTGACCACGAGGTATTTCATCTACCACACAACCAAGGAAAGGGCCCCAGGATGTCAATTCCCCAGGTGTGGAATGGCCAAGGGTTGTATATAGATCTGAGCTCCTCTGGAGGCGCCTTGTGCCAATCTGCATGAAACTAACACTGTTTGCACTGCTGCGCATACTTTGTGCAATCTTCCCTCATTGTTGGCCAATAATACCCTGCTCGAATCGCCTTTTATGCCAAAGCACGACCTCCTATGTGACTCTCACATATTCCTTCATGGAGCTTTGCCATTATACGCACGCACTGCTCACCATGCACATACACCAGAATGGGGTGTGTGAACCCGTGCCTATACAGCTCCTCATCAATGAGTGTGTACTTAGTTGAGTTCTTCTTCAACTTCCTCGCCTCTGTTGGCTCCATGGGCAACATCCCATCAGCCAAGTAGCGCTTGTAGGGCGTCATCCATGTTTCCCCACTCTGTAACAAGCATACCTATGGCGACGTCTCCTCTTGTAACACATACGCGTTGACCCTTGGCTTCTTCAAAGTTTCCTGAGTCAACGACCGATGACTCATCTTCCCACCATCTGCCTTGCTGATATGGTGGATTCCTACTAAATTATCAGCTGTGTATGTGCGAGGTGTCCTCAGGGTCTCCTGGATGACTGTCCTCTGCCTGCCCCCCTTGCCCGAGCTTACGAGTTTTGCCAACAAGTCAGCTCGGGCATTCTAATCTCTGGGCACATGCACTAATTGAAAAGGAACTTTTCAACATCTTGACATACCCTAAGTATGAGGCCATCTGAGGGTCTTTGGCCTAGTACTCTCCCGCCACCTGGCCTGTGACCAATAGGGAGTCACTCTTTGCCAAAAGACTCTATGCTCCCATCTCCTTAGCCAACAACATTCCAGCGATTAGGGCCTCATACTCAGCCTGGTTGTTGCTGGCCTTGAAGGCAAATCGTAGAGCTTGCTCAATCAACAGCCCTTTCGGTCCTTCCAAGATCACCCCAACCCCACTACCTTGTTGATTGGAAGACCCATTTACCGAGAGCACCCATCTGAAATCAAGTTCTTCCTCCTCGATATCTGTCGAGGACATCTCGGCTACGAAGTCAGCATAAACTTGGCCTTTGATTGGGCCTCTAGGCTCATACTGTATGTCGAACTCGGATAACTCCACTGCCCATCGTACCATCCTCCCTGCCACATTTGGCTTCTGCAAGACCTTCCTGATGGGCAGGTCTGTCACCACCACCACTGTAAAGCTCTGGAAGTAATGACGTAGCCTACGCGTTGAGAACACAACGGCCAAGGCTGCCTTTTCTATGGCCTGGTACCTCACCTCGGGCCCTTGTAGCACCTTGCTAACAAGGTAGATAGGCTTTTGGCTTTGGTCCTGTTCCTACACCAAGACTGAACTCATCGCCCTTTCGGTGACAGCGAAGTACAAGCGCAACGGGGTGCCGATCTATGGTCTGCACAGCACTGGTGGGCTGGAGAGATATTGTTTCAGCTTGAGGAATGCTTCTTCACACTCCTGGGTCCACAAGAACCTACTGTTCCTCCTCAAGCATTGGAAATAAGGGTGACCTTTATCTCCCCCAGCTGACACAAACCTGGATAGGGCAGCCATCCGACCTGTCAATTGTTGCACTTCCTTGACCTACGTCGGGCTCCTCATGGCTAGCATCACCGCGCATTTTTCTGGGTTGGCCTCAATCCCTCGTTCAGTGAGCAAGAAACCGAGGAACTTGCCTGCCTCTACCCCAAAGACACACTTCTCTGGATTCAGCTTCAACCCATACTTAGCTATTGTAGTGAATAGCTCCTCCAAATCAGCGACGTGTTGATCTCTCACTTGGGATGTCACCACCATATCATTTACATAGGCTTGCACGTTGCGCCCTATCATGGGCGCGAGGACCTTGTCCATTAGCCTTTGGTAGGTGGCGCCTGCATTCTTCAGCCCAAATGGCATGACTGTATAACAGTAGCAGGACAGCTCGGTCATAAACGCTGTCTTGCTCTCGTCCATCAGATGCATCTTAATTTGGTTATACCCACAAAAAGCATCCAAGAAGCTGAGTAGCTTGCACCCCGAGGCGTTATCTACCAGTGCATCAATACTCGGTAGAGGATAAGAATCCTTTAGACATGCCTTACTGAGGTCAGTGAAGTCCACACACATCTGCCAATTCCCATTGACCTTCTTCACCAACACCACATTCGCTAACCACTCGGGGTATTGGATTTCCCGTATGTGACCAGCCTTGAGCAGCTTTTGTGTCTCTTCCCTGATCACCTGCCTCCTTTCTTCATAGAACTTTCGCCTCCTCTGTCGAATAGGTCTAGCTTGGGGGTTCAATGCAAGGCAATGGCATAAGAAGTCTGGATCAATACCTGGCATATCTGAGGCAGACCAAGCAAAAGCGTCCATATGCCGTTCTATGACTCCCGCTATTTGGTCTTGCGTTTCCTGGCGTAGGGACTTGCCAAGTTTGAACACTCTGCCTCCAATCTCTCTATCGACTATCTCCTCTACTGGTTCAGGTCGTCTCTCGGGCGACCTCTGCTCGTGCGACCCCGACATCTCCTCGGGGCAGGTCAGTATCAGCGCACTCTCCACTCGGTGGTTGGGTGGTTACCGTGCACACTCCCCTTCTAGTCTTAAGGCTATTCTCGTAGCACTTCTTAGCCTCCTTCTGATCTGACCTAATGGTGATCACCACACCTTCCATCGAGGGCAACTTCATCTTCATGTGCCTCGTCGACGCTACAGCTCCCAGCCTGTTCAAGGTTGGCCTGCCCAACAGCATGTTGTAGGCTGATGGGGCGTTCACGACCAGATACTTGATATTCTCGGTGGGGAAGGCCACCCCATCGGTGAAAGTGGTCCTCAACTCTATATATCCTCGTACCTCGACCTGATCACCTGTGAACCCATACAGGCAGCCAGTGTAAGGCCTTAGCTGATCTAGGGACAGCTGCAACTTGTTAAAGGTCGACCAGAACATCACATCGGCCGAACTCCCTTGATCGACGAGGACCCGATGCACCCTTCTCCCCACGGTGACCACTGATATCACCACCGGATCATTGTCGTGGGGAACGACATCCAGGCGATCTACCTTTGTGAATGTGAGGTCGATGTCTGGGAAGTGGTCTTCCTCACATGTCTCCACCCCATCACCGAACGCACATACTTCTTGCACTGTGACGAGGTGCATCCTCCTCCCGAGAACCCACCTGAAATGGTATGGATCTCTCCATGTATGGGCACCTCATGTCCCTGATCAGCTCCCGGTGCCACCACTACCTCTCCTCCTTGTGACTCCCTCAAGTAATCGTTCAGGAAACCGCTTTTGACCAACTCATCCAGCTGATGACCAAGGGCCAAGCAGTTTCGAATGGGATGGCCAAACGCTTGATGGAATTCACACCAGGCGCTCTTGTTGGGCCCCAATCTCTTGTCTGTCTTTGGGGGCACCTTCATCCTTTTTGTCATGTTGGGAATAGTGATAAGCTCTTTGAGCTCCACCAGGAAGTTATGTCTGGGGGCACATCCTACTTGGCGCATGCCCTAGTCTGGGGCTTCCTAGCCTCTTAGGGCTTCTGCTTTCCCTGGGCTCTCTTCTCTGTCGTCGCCTTATGTACCCGCAGGGGCTGAGGTCGACTAGGTAATCGTGGTCGTGAAGAGGCCGCACTCTCGCGCTTCTCATTGAGCTCACCTTCGGCAGCAATGTGCGCAACTGCATGACGCTTGATGTCACCAAAGGTCTTAGGGCGACTTCGAATGAGGGACTCACTGAAAGGTCCTGGCAATATCCCCTTTCTGAAGGCGTGCACCATCATATCCTCATCTTTGGTGTGCAACCTCACCACCATCGCCTCAAAGCGGTTGAGGTAATCTTTAAGGTACTCCCTCTGGTATTGCCTAACATCGAAGAAGTTGTAAGACACCGATGGGGGAGCCCGATTGACGATATACTATTTTCTGAACAGTGTGGAGAACTGCACGAAGGACGTGATATGTCCCTCAGGCAGGCTAACAAACCACTCCAACGCTGTCCCCGTCAACGTGGTCATGAAGAGCTTGCAATGCACCGCATCAGACCCTCCTGACAGCATCATCTGCGTGTGAAACGCTGTGAGATGTGCTTCGGGGTCCTCTACCCCTGTGAACACGGTCTTAGGGCCCACGAAGGTGGCTAGGACCACCGTGTCCATGATTGCTTGGGAGAAAGGCATTGGGAAAGCCCTTGGCGGCGTGGGTGGAGCCCGATCATCCACCACACGATCCCCTGCCTGCTGCAAATTACGCAAATTCACGCGCAATTCTTCGTTGGCCCTGTGTAGCTCCTCATTCCTAGCCTACGATGCGGCCAGGTCCACTTGCATCCGCACTTGATCTGCCCTCGATTCCGCCACCGTCTCCTGGAGGGCGCGTATCGTTTCCATGAGTTGTTGCATGGTGACGCTCTCGTCCCCATTTGGCGAGACAAATCCTTGCCTCGTATTCCTCATGTCTCTGGTTTCTTCTATTGTGCTTGTGTATGGGACCTTGTTTTACTTCGGCCCCACGGTGGTCACCAAATGTTCTTGCCGGTTGACTCTCCCACCGGTTGACTCTGTGACACTCACACGCCTCTTTTCTTCACCTTGAATTATGCTTTGCTGTCTCGAAACAACCTACACCTGCAAGATTGAAAGGGGTGCCCTAGAGACCGTTTGCACTCTGACGCTCAAGTCAAAACTAGGGCAAGTACACCAAGTGTATTGAGTATATCTGTTTAGGTTTAGAAACTGTGTACCTTTGGGAAGTATTTTACTCTCCTTTATATAGTCTAGGGTTTCCTCTGCGCCGCTACCCATATTTAGGGTTTACGGGAATACCCTTGCGCCACTATTACCCAGTCTTAGGATAATCTAGCACATAAGGTTTCCTTAACTGGAGTGCAAACTCTAACAGGATAGCCACCTGGGTACCCCCTCGTGCACCTAGTCTCTAGGGCCACCTGTCCTGGGAGTGCCTTCACTGTTCACGTGCCATGCATGTAGCTGCACTGGGAAACCCTAGTTCTGAGGAGTACTCGACCCCTCAGGACTCTGCACCTAACTGTGCTTTCCCTGCCACACGCATAAGCTCTTCATGATTTAGGCCTTTCCTTACTTCTGGGCATTCTACTGACGACTGGTCTTTCCCCGGGACCCACATCAGATATTTTAGCTCTGTTGTTCAAAACATCCAAGACCGATGTCACCTCGTCACACCCAGCTACTGAAGACTCATCACCCTGCTGGGTGACGAGGACATCTCAGTCCACTCTGGTGATCGACATGCTAATGACTAATCACCCCATTAGTTCCTGCTGCCTGTGGGACCCAAGTTCACGTGGCTCTGGCCCATGCTGTGGGACCCAGCTGACGTGGCTCACCACTACTAGCTGTTCTCGGTGTCCGAGGACTAGTCGGTACAATATATATATATATATATATATATATATATATATATATATATAAATATATATTGTTCTTGCCAGTTGATTTGACCGTCGCTTGACTCTGATGACTGGTTTTGGGTCTGCCTATCTCTGTTGGAATTTGTGACTTCCTTGGTTTTTTGGATGTTGTTCCTAGTGAGACAGAGGGCACCCTTACGGCCAGTCACACTCTGACGATCAAGTCAGTAAGGGCTTATAAAAGAATAAGAAACAAATAGCTTCAGTATTCAAAATGCGTATTCAGAATTGCGTACATTCAACTGGGACCTTAAGCCCCTTTTATAGAGTGTCATTAGGTTACCACTGGTAACCAACTTCCCATACAAGAATCTTATCTCTAGTGAGAGAATATTCAATGGGAGAGAATTCTGTTACGGTGTGTGTAATCTCAACAGCACAATTGTGTGGAATTCTATCTCCTTGGAGTGCAACAAACCCTAAAAGAATAACCACCTGGATACCAACTTGGATATCGTTCCCTAGGATTAAATTTGTTTCAAGTACATTTACATATTTTTATGTATAACATATGCAACCGCTCCAGAGAGAATAAAATCTCAACTGGAATATCATTGGGAATAGTATCCTTTATCTTTACGGAGTAAACCGTAAATAGTCTTTCTGGACTCTGGTCCACTACACAAGTCCCCTAGTCTCGAGTTGAGCTTGTTTCAGCATGCTCAGCGAAGAGACTAAGTTGCTCGCCTACGGGGACCTCCTTGCCAGCGTTCACGTGTCCACATCAGCGGCTGAAAAGCGTTTCCGCTTGTATTTCCTTCTGTAACCTTCAAAACAATTTCCAATACTATGCATATATCTATGAACAGTTTATTTATGCCCTCATGCTATGCCTCGACCAGTATGGTGATAATGCATGCTTCTAATAGACACAACCATCATGCATTCGATTACCTCACACTTATACGATGCAAATACCATGACTTAATAACAAATACAAACATAGCAAGGTAATGCATTTCGGGTAACTGATGTAACTACTAATCAAATAATGCTCTTGACAGAGCTATTCACATAAGAACTTGTACCTCATGGTTGTAGTGGGCTTCCCACTTTTCTCATACTTTGGTCATGCCAAACTTTGACATTTTCCTTTACACATTCTTCTTTGAACACTTTTATGGTGCCTTCCTCTTCTACAGGGTTGACCCCGACTTGTCCTAGTTGAGGTCTTGAGCTTAGTATTAGACTGAGATAGAAGCCATCTTCCTTAGCTTGAGCCAAAATGTTGGTGAGCTGCCATTCAAGTTGTCCTAGCTCGAAATCCTTCTAAGCGAGAGACTCTCTATCCTGAGTTGCCATAAACCTATTACAACCAAATTCCCTCACTTGGAAACCTTCCAAGGCGAGGTCACATACCTGAGCTCGAGCCAAAATGTTGGTGAGCTACGACTTGAGAGTCGCAATGTGCCTGTTCCGATGCTTGAGCCACAACGGTGGTGAGCTGCGACTTGAGAGTCGCTATGTACCTGTTCCGGTGCTCGAGCCACAACGGTGGCGAGCTGTCACTTGAGAGTCGCTATGTACCTATTTAAGTTCCCTCGCTTAGAGTCCCTCCAAGAAGAGGCCATATTCAAGTTCCCTCGCCTAGAGAGTCCCCAGGGCAAGGCCATATTCATGTTCCCTCGCTTGGAGAGTTCCCCAGGGCAAGGCCATATTCATGTTCCCTCGCCTGGAGAGTCCCCAGGGCAAGGCCATATTCAAGTTCCCTCACCTGGAGAGTCCCTAGGGCAAGGCCATATTCCTGCAAAACACTAGAAATGTCATGACAAATCATCTTTCATAAATACTTTTCATTGGGTGACCTCGTTAAAAAACCCTTGTGAGGGAAAAAGAGTGTCCCCTTCAATGTTCATAAAAGACTACATACATCAACTAAAACAAGACTTGAGATCGGCTATCAGCGACGATCTCCATACATGAGTCTTCTTCATTTTCTGGGGGTTGAGTGGTGACCACACACACCCCTTGTTTGTTCTTTAAGCTATTCTAGTAGCATTTTCTTGCCGCCTTGTGGTCAGATTTGACCACGATCACCCCTCCTTCTGAGGAGGGCAACTTCATTTTCATATGCCTCGACGAGGCCACAGCTCCCAACCTGTTTATAGCAGGCCTGCTCAAAAGAATATTGTAAACAGAAGGATCATTAACAACCAAATACCTTATAGTGATGGTCCAAGATGAGGTGCCATTTGTGAAGGTCGTCCTTAGCTCTACATGCCCCCTCACCTCTATTTGATCCCCTGCAAAACCATACAAACAACCATCATATGGCCTCAACTGATCTGGTGACCACTATAGCTTATTGAATGTCGACTAGAAAAACACGTTAGCCGAGCTCCCCTGATCTATGAGAACTCGGTGCACCCTTCTCCCTGCGGTGACCACTGAAATCACTACGGGATCATTGTCATGTGGGACAACGTCCCTCAAATCTGCTCGGGTGAAGCAGAGGTCGGGCTCAGCTAGCTGATTAGACCCCTGGTCGTCTATTGTTATCACTTCCTTACATACCTCTTCCTTTGGGAAGCAGTGCAACCTCCTCCAGAAAATCCACCAGAGATAGTATTGATCTCCCCGTGGATGGGTACTTCATGCCTCTGCTCTTCTGTCGGCGTGTCTTCCTTGGATTCCTCCTGACCTCCTAACAGGTAATCCTGCAGGAGACCTTCCTTCACCAGCCCTACCAACTGGTAGCCTAGGACTATACAATTTTCCACGTCATGTCCATAAGCCTTATGAAAATTGCACCACGTACTTTTGCTTGGCCCAAAAGATCTATCAGTCTTTGGAGGGGACCTCAATTTTTCCTGTATACCTGGCATGGCGAGCAACTCCTTATAAGATATCCTAAATCGAGGTCAAAAAGGTAGGTCATCCTTTGACCTCGGCCTAGACTGGTTCTTCTTCGATTCATAGGGTGTTTGTCGTGCCGACTTCTTTTCTTTTGTAGTCTCATACACCCTCACAGGTTGGGTACGATTGTTCTTATGGGGCTTAGCCTACCCTATACCTGTGTTTCCATGCTTCATAGTCACTACTTCCTCAGTGGCGATGTGGGCAACAACTTGCCGCTTGATCTCTCCATATGTTCTGGCCCGATTCCTTATCAAGGAATCGCTGAAAAGGCCTGCCAACACTCCCTGTTCGAAGGCATGCACCAATAAAGCTTCATCTTGGCTGTGGAGTTTCACCACAAACGCTCCAAACCGATTCACGAAGTCCTTCAAAGGTTCTCCCTGCTTCTGCTTCACCCTAAAGAGGTCGAAAGGGGTAGGGGGTGGAGCTTGGTTGACAATGAACTGTTCCCTGAACAATGTGGCAAACTGTTCGAATGAGGTTACATGGCCGTTAGGAAGACCGATAAACCACTGCAATATTGTGTCTGTAAATGTGCCCATTGTTAGGAAAGATGGCTTTAAACTAGAGGGGGGGTGAATTGTTTAAAGAGGTTTTCGCAAACTTTTCCAAGCTAGAATGAATATCTTTCAGAAATCAAATGATTAAGCAATTCAGTTTGCCAAAACAGCAAGCAATACAGCAATGCCAGGAAAACAATCGGTTGTTTCTTCGAAACAATCGGTTGTTTATACCAGCAAACAACAAATAAACTGAAATTAAAGAGTTAGGGATAGAGAGATTGTACACAGATGTTTATACTGGTTCACTCCAACCCAGAGCTACATCCAGTCTTCTCAGAAACCCTGAGGAAATCCACTAAGCAATCAAACCCAGATTACTTACACAACAACCAAGAGAATGACCTTGAACCCTTCAAGACACACACTCTCCTTGGTCAACACTGAGATCTCTGATCTTGAATACCTCAAGGTCACACAGACAATCTCAGCAACGTATACAGAAAAGATTCAACAGTTTACAGAATTACACTTGTTACAGATGAGATCTGAAATCAATACAAGTGAAAAACCTATCCCAATACTTCAATCAATCTCTCAAGCACTTCAGCAATCTCTTTTTCAGTTCTTAGTACTTTTGATATATTTCTTTCAAAAACAAAAAAACTTATATAATACAGATCTTCTGATTATAAAAGGAAAGATTTTTTATCCATGATTGCTCTCAAAAAGATTGGTCAAAGCATTTAATGACTGGAGCGTATACAGTTTCAAATCATTTAAAGCTCAGTCAAAGAAAACAGTTTTTCTGTTATGGTTCCAAAACAAACAATCGATTGTTTCCTCAAATCAATCGGTTGTTTTGTCACTTAACAGTTTTCTCCAATCAAAAACAGTTTTCAAAACTTTCTCAAAACATCTAAGTATAAACAATCGGTTGTCTCGACAGAACAATCGGTTGTTTCAACTTAGTTTGAAAAACACTTTGTTTCATTAAAGATTGAGATGCTTTTTGCTTTGAGATTAAATCTAATATTGGTTTACACTTTGAACTACCCCAGAACAAAACTATAAAGCAGCACAGCAGCATCACACAAGCAGAGGCTTCATCATCCTTCAAAGGATTTGGATTCTTCAAAACCTTGAACTCCACTTGGTTCAACAATCTCCCCCTATTTGATGAAGACAAATCCCTGATGCTTGATCCCTGATGCTTGTGTTGATCTGATTAAGTCTGAAGCAGTTCCTGCAAACGAACTTTTAGCAGACATAGAACTTCTGATATTTGGTTAGAAAAAAAATACACAGTTAAAGCTTAAACAATTAATATCAGAAAAAACAGCTAAAAGCAGTCTTAAACATGCATCTAAGCAAACAAGCGCAAACAAGCATAAAATCTCCCCCTATTTGTCTTCACAAATAGACAAATATAAGAGATAAAGCCATACAAAGTTCATATTACATCAGAATTATAAAAGCAACAGCAGAAGGAAAGAAAAGAAAATCAAACTTCAACAGCAGCAAAAACAATCGATTGTTTCGACAATCCAATCGGTTGTTTTTCTTCATTCTTCCTTATCTCCAAACTGAAGATCAAAGATTTGGTTCTGGACAGCTTCAATTTTTTCATCCAGGCTCATGAACCTTGCATCCATGTTGTCAAACCTGGTATCAAACCTCTGGAAATTGCTAACACACAAATCATGGAGGTTTCTTTGGTTTTCAGCAAAGCTATCCATCCTATTCATCATGAACCTTTCAAAAGGTGACATTGATTGAATCCTTTCTTCTGGATGTTCAGCAGCTGCACTGGGTCCAGCATCTTGAAATCCTCCTGTTGGATCTTCATGTTCAACATCCATATCTGTAGGTTCTTCTTGAGCAGCACCACTAGAGGAAGCACCATGATCACCATCCTTGCTTACCCATTTTCCACCTATTTTTGTAAATCCCATCTTGCTGAGTGATCCATTGTTCAACTCTTGAGTTGACTTGACCAGCTCAGAAGTCTCATCTTCCAGATTAACTTCAAAATAGTTTAGGAATTTAGATATCAAAATAGCACAGGGATAGTGATAGTCACCCAACCTCATTGCTTTTTGCATGTGCTCTTTGATGATGTGAATCCAATTTAGCTTGACCTTCTTGGTGATGCAGAAGATGTAAACCAGATCTTCTTCAGTCAAAACAGAATGGTTGCTCCCCCTTGGAGTTAGAATCCATGTCACAATGAGAGCTAGCAGCCTCTCATCCAGTTTCAACCCTCCAACTGAGCATGCACTCACTTGAGCTTGAGTGTTTTTCAAACAGCTTCTGTAAAACTGAATTTTGTTGAAATCCTCCACCACACCAAGATTGCCTTTGCTGATTCGCATACCAGAAAACTTGAGTCCAGCAACAGCAGCCCAAACCTCATGGGTTATCTCCATGTCCACACCTTTTACATGAGAAACTAGGTTGTTTCCCTCAAATTTCAAATTGGTGTAGAAGACCTTCACCAAGTCTGGATATATGTTGCCCTTCATCTCCAGAAACCTTCTGAGATACTGATCTTTGAGAAGTTTCCTCACATTGTCCAGCTTTTGACTTTTCAGCCAATCAAAACTCACAACCTTGGGGTTGTTGATTTTCTTGAGACTTGTCTCATATCTATATTTTTCTATGAGATCTTTATCTCCAGAAAACCATCCCTCCAGCCTTCCTCCAGATCTTACAGCTCTGGTTTTGATTCTTCCAGAAGTGGGAGGAGTTGATTCCATGGCAGCAGAGATGAGAAAACAGAGGGCAGCTCTTCTTTACAGTTTTTCTCAAGAGATGGTGCAAGAGATGTTGCAATAGATGTTGCAATTGGTTGTTCATCTGCACCTGATTTTATAACCATCCGAAAACCAATTTATGATTAATTCCATTCAATGGGTACCTGATTTTCAGAGAGAGAAGACTGTTCTGCACATGTCAGAAAAAGCTGAAAAACACATGGTCTTCACATGTGGACTTTGACTAGTCATTAAGGCACTTGAATTTCCAAGATTTTGGAGTATATTCCTTTATGATAGTTGTAACTTCTTTTCTGAACTTGTTCAGCATTCAATCACAGTATCATTGACCAAGATTCTCTATTTGAACTGATCTGCAACGAATAGAAATCCAAAAATAGAATTAAATCAATTTTCTCACAGTGCTGTCAGACCCAAAACAATCGGTTGTTTCGAAGAAACAATCGGTTGTTTCGAAGAAACAATCGGTTGTTTCGAAGAAACAATCGGTTGTTTTTCTGCAGCAGTTAAAACTTGATTTCAAGAAATTTTAACCAAAAACAGAAGCAGATAACAACAGATAACATTGACCAAAGAGGGATTAAACACAGGAAAGAACTTTAATACTAAAATAGAGGACAGTAAAAGAAAAAAACTCATCCTTGTGTTGTTTCCTCAATGAGCCAATTGCTTGTTGATCAAGAAGGCTTCTTTTCATTGAATTGACCTTCTGCAAAGCATTGATTCAGCTTCAATGATTGCCCTTTGTCTTTAACAGTCTAACCAGTTGGCTCAGCTCCTCTTTTTCTATTAATTTTCCTGCACAAACATTAGTTCAAGCAACAAGATTTGGTCCTTTCACAAATGTGGGTCCAATTGGTTTCTTTTTCACACTTGGCACCTCACATCCTTTAGGGATCCATTTCATGTAGCCTCTTGGAACAGAAAACTTTCTTATTTTGCAGAATCTAACCGAATGGCCCTTTTTCATGCAATAAAAGCATGTAACAATCGATTGTTTCGTCTTAACAATCGGTTGTTTTTCTGGTTTTCTTAAAAAACTTTTTGAAAACCTATCTTGCTTGTTCTGTGGATTGAAGCCTAAACCAGCCTTTCCAAAAACACAACTTTGAGATGCCAAGACATTCTCAAAGTTTGATTTCCCTTTTGAAAGCTTGTCCACAGTTTCAACAAGATATTGAACCTTTTTCTCAAGATTTTCACAATTTTCACAAATGAGAGTATCACACTTACAAGAGGTGTTTTTGAAATGATTTTCCATCTTTTCAAAATCAATTTTTGCTTTTCTCAGATCCTCTTCAAGTGATTTAACTCTCTTTTCAAGCCCATTGTTAAGATCTCTCAATCGATTGTTTGAAAGCACCAATCGATTAGCTTCATCATGAGTTTCTTGAAAAGCTTCAAGCAATTCACAATAATTTTGTTCATTTAAGGAAGCACAAGAACTTACCTCACTTGAACTGCTTGAATCATCATCATCTTCAGCAATCAAACATAGGTTTGCTTTCTCATCTTCACTTGATGAAGAACTTGATGATGATACCTCATTTTCATCCCAAGCTATGTAGGCTCTCTTTGTCTTGCCTTTCTTCTCCTTGTAGCTTGCCTTTTTCTCCTTGCTTGTGTTGGGACAGTCTGCCTTTATGTGACCTTGCTCACCACAACCAAAACAAGTATAGTTATTTGAATTTAAATCATTGGATTTCTTGTTTCCATACCTATCCTTGTTGTTGTCTTTGTTGCGGTTTCTCTTTAGGAATTTGCTGAATTTTCTTGACAGCAAACTCAGATTTTCCTCATCACTATCATCACTTGAATCTTGCTTTCCCTTGTGTTTGGATGCTTTCAAGGCTATGCTCCTTGTGTGCTTATCTTGATTCTCTTGAACATTGAGTCTATTCATCTCTAGCTCATGTTCCCTAAGCTTTCCAAACAAAGAAGCAACACTTAAGGATGTTAGATCTTTAGATTCAGAAATAGCAGTTACCTTTGGTTGCCATGCTCTATCAAGACATTTCAAGATCTTGATGTTTAGCCCTTCTTTGTCAAAAGTCTTGTCAAGGCTCATAAGGTGATTGATGATATGAGTAAACCTTTTCTGTACTTCAGCAATTGTTTCACCTTTAAGCATTCTGAACATTTCATACTCTTGGATTAGAGCATGCTTTCTAGCTCTTTTAACTTCATTTGTTCCTTCATGAGTGACCTCCAAAGTATCCCACATTTCCTTTGATGATTTACATTGTGATACCCTGAAAAACTCATCAGAATTTAAAGCAGAGGTTATAATATTTTTGGCAATGCAATCAAATTTGGCCTTTTTGCTTTCTGCATCAGTCCATTGAGACCATGGCTTCTCAATGACAGAACCATCTTTTTCAAACTTTGGTATAAAAGGACCATTTTCAATTGCATCCCAAATTCCTTTGTCAAGAGATTCCATGAATATTTTCATTCTAACTTTCCAAAACTGGTAATTCAAACCATAGAACAAGGGTGGTCTATTTATTGAAGCACCTTCCCCAAAAGGTAGTCTATCAGCCATTTTAAAAGATTTTAGGATCAACTTGAATGACTTTCAAGAACCAAGCTCTTGATGCCAATTGTTAGGAAAGATGGCTTTAAACTAGAGGGGGGGTGAATTGTTTAAAGAGGTTTTCGCAAACTTTTCCAAGCTAGAATGAATATCTTTCAGAAATCAAATGATTAAGCAATTCAGTTTGCCAAAACAGCAAACAATACAGCAATGCCAGGAAAACAATCGGTTGTTTCTTCGAAACAATCGGTTGTTTATACCAGCAAACAACAAATAAACTGAAATTAAAGAGTTAGGGATAGAGAGATTGTACACAGATGTTTATACTGGTTCACTCCAACCCAGAGCTACATCCAGTCTTCTCAGAAACCCTGAGGAAATCCACTAAGCAATCAAACCCATATTACTTACACAACAACCAAGAGAATGACCTTGAACCCTTCAAGACACACACTCTCCTTGGTCAACACTGAGATCTCTGATCTTGAATACCTCAAGGTCACACAGACAATCTCAGCAACGTATACAGAAAAGATTCAACAGTTTACAGAATTACACTTGTTACAGATGAGATCTGAAATCAATACAAGTGAAAAACCTATCCCAATACTTCAACCAATCTCTCAAGCACTTCAGCAATCTCTTTTTCAGTTCTTAGTACTTTTGATATATTTCTTTCAAAAACAAAAAAACTTATATAATACAGATCTTCTGATTATAAAAGGAAAGATTGTTTATCCATGATTGCTCTCAAAAAGATTGGTCAAAGCATTTAATGACTGGAGCGTATACAGTTTCAAATCATTTAAAGCTCAGTCAAAGAAAACAGTTTTTCTGTTATGGTTCCAAAACAAACAATCGATTGTTTCCTCGAATCAATCGGTTGTTTTGTCACTTAACAGTTTTCTCCAATCAAAAACAGTTTTCAAAACTTTCTCAAAACATCTAAGTATAAACAATCGGTTGTCTCGACAGAACAATCGGTTGTTTCAACTTAGTTTGAAAAACACTTTGTTTCATTAAAGATTGAGATGCTTTTTGCTTTGAGATTAAATCTAATATTGGTTTACACTTTGAACTACCCCAGAACAAAACTATAAAGCAGCACAGCAGCATCACACAAGCAGAGGCTTCATCATCCTTCAAAGGATTTGGATTCTTCAAAACCTTGAACTCCACTTGGTTCAACACCCATGAGTAGCTTACAGTGCATAGCGTCCGTGCCTCCCAAGATCATCATCTGAGCATGAAACGCAGTGAGATGAGCCTCAGGGTCCTCCATACCTGTGAGTGTGATCTTTGGCGTCATGAAGTTTGTTGGTATGAAAACATCCATGATCGCTTGCGAGAAGGGCATTGGTCGAGCCCTAGGTTGGGTAGGCGGGCTCCACTTTCCTGCGGCGCGCTCACCCAAATGCTGCAAGTCCCTGCACAGTTCCTTGTCAATCTTGCGCAACTTGTCGTTGGTTGCTCGTGATGTGTCCAGCTCGACCCTGAACTGGTCTGGCCTGTGGGCCTGCTCAGCACGCACCTCAGCCAACACCCTTTCTGGTCAGCTCTGAACGCCGCCACTATCTCTTGGAGAGCTGTGATGGTCTCCATGAGTTGCTGTATAGTAGGAGTATTGAATCTCTCAGATCCTACGAGACCTTGCCTTGCATTCCTCATATCTCCTGATAACTTTTAATCACAACTGTGGATGTGATGCAAGTCAAGACCACTTAAGGTTGACCAAAGATGCTATATATAAAGGGTCATCTCAACAATCAAAAGAAGACTTCACAAAAATAAGAAAGGGCCATATTCCAAAGCACTTGAAGTTCTTCTTACTAGTCTTCTTAAAGAGTAGAACATTTTTGTAAATAATTGGGTTCTCTTGAAGAATCCAAGTAGTAGTATAAATAAAGAGGGCCCAAGCCCAAGAAGCCCAAGCCAAGAAGCCCAAGTCAAGTGGGGCCCAAGCCCAATCCATGAGCATCAATAGGAGCAAGGCTAAAGCTTTCGGAAATAAGCATGAATGGATGTATTTCTTTTGTAATTTCTTTTGTGTAGTTTTTAGTAGAACATTAAAGGAAGGTGTAGATATTAAAATAAGGGGTGCTAATGTACAAAAACAAGTCACACCTTCCATGTGACATAAAAAGTAGGTGTAGGTGTAGTTTTAGGAGGTGCCAAAGTAGAAATCAAGTCACACCTCCCTTGTGACATGTGTTTTGGCTCCAAATTCAAATGCTTCTCATTTGAATTTTCCCACTTTAATTTCAGCCCTCTCACACTATAAATAGAGGTGCTATGCTCATGTAAAATAAGATTGAATTTAGAGTAAAGTTACTATACACAAATTTGTGTGAGTGTGAGAATTGCTTTCTCCTTTCTAGTCTCATCTTGTGAGTTTTGGGAGCTCTCAAGTGGCGGCAAATCTGCACTTATCTTGGATCATCACCTCCAAGTGGCGTGTCCATTCCCAATCCATGGCTATAACTACATAAGTTTCATCTTCTTTCATCTTCCATAGTCATTTCAATCGGTAGTTTTGATTCTATGTCTTGTTCTTGAATTTCAATTGGTTCTTTTGTTTCAATTTGTGTTTCCATTCTGTTTTTTGTGTTTAAATTCTGCACCTATTCTGTTTTTGAGTTCAGCACCTTGTTCTTCATTCATTCATCACCATTAATTGTGTTTTAACCTTGGACCTTTGGAAATGAACCTTCACATCTACTTAACACTTGTTAAGTTAATGTCCAGTGGGGATTTTCCTTAGGTGACTCACTCTAAATTGCTAAGAATCTTGATCCTAATTCTAAGAAAGTGTCACAAATATAATGAACCTAAAATCAACTCACATCACGTGGTATCATGAGCTATGGTGATGTTTTGTTCTTGTTGAGTTGAATTGACACTTTCTATTCAAGCAATTTCCATTTTCCAGCACTTTATTTTTGTGCAGAATTTTTTTTTTAGGTTCCTTGTTGTGTTAGCTATTCTGTTTTTGCTTTAATTTGAGTCTTTCCTTGCTGTTTTAATTGGTGCAAATTAATTGTGTTTGAGTCATTTTGCTTTTTGAATCCATACAAGTTTTGTCAAGTAATGTTTCTCCTAAATTGTCATCACTTCTATGTAGTACTTTTCTTGATAATTTTTGGTTGATTGCTTTTAATTTTGAGTGCAGTTTCTAATCTGTTTTGTTGAGCCTTTGGTGCATTTTTAATTTTAGATTTGAGTTCATGCTTTTGAAGTTCACATACATCAATTCTATTGTGTCTTTGAAGTTTCTTAATATTGTTTTAATTCCAAATTAGGCTTCCCCTGTTTTTGTTGAAACTGTGCTGGCTGTTTTTGTTTACAGAATTTAATTCTGTTTATGAAAAATTCTAAAATTCTGGATCTCAACAGATTGATGTGTTAGAAAAAAGTGAAAAAAAAAAGTGAGGAAAAATTAAAAATAGAAAAAAAATGATAAATCAAATACAATCAGTGTGCAATTCTGGCGCGAAAAAAACGGTGAAGTGGCATCAGATTTGAAAAAATTATCACAATTTATTGGTGCATCATTTTGGTGTGATTCCAGCGCCAAATTTGAGCTAAGATCTTGAAATTTCTGTGATTTAAATTTCAAATTCAAATTTGAATTATCCAGCTCAGCATAATTTGTTTAAGTCACGCATTTTGACACCTTAATATTCTGTAGTACTGTTTTGGTTTTGTTAATCCAATTCTAGTACCATTCTCTAGGTTCTATTTGTGTACTACCTTTTATTGAGTGCCTTATTTTCTTTGCTTGTCATTTTTATTCAATATTCTTTTCCAAAGTTTTGTCATATCTTTACTTCCACTTTGGTTTAGCTTTTCTTGCTTATACCTTTTCTTGCTTGTCTTTCTTGTTTCCTCTAGTTTTGTTGTGAATTGTTCTTTGACTAAGTGTGGTTTGCTTTGGCATCTTTCACTTGAGGCTCATCCAATCCACAAGAGAGGCTTGGTAAAGGAAGGATATATTTTCTTGGAGTGGTTTGAGAGATTTTACATCATTTCCGCAAGCTATATTTGTTTTTCACCTTGTTTTTCTAACTTTGTTTTCTATAATAGTTTCTTCTTTGTGTTTTTGTGTTTCATTTTATCATGGCTAATCTTTCTAGTGGAGAATCATCTAAGCCTCACTCACCTCAAAAAGCATACCTAATTGGTGAATTAAAGGATGCTAAACTAACAATTGCACAAAAAGATGAGGCATTAAGACAAATGGAGGCAAGGCTCCAAAGATTGGAGTTGGACCGTGAAGATCATCATCACAACCATGAGAGAAGACACCATCATCATCATAGGCATACCTCAAGGTCTTCTCAAAGTTCTTATGGATATCATGAAGAAACCAATTGGAGGATGCATCACAATCATGAAGATAGGCGCCAAAATGTGGCTAAGCCTTTTATGCCTTATGTAAAATTACCTAGTTTTAGTGGTGAAGGAGATCCTAATGTGTATTTAGGATGGGAGGCTAAGGTAGAGCAAATATTTTTTGTACATGAGGTCCAAGAAGACCAAAAGATTAAGCTAGCCTCCCTAGAATTTATGGACTATGCCATGCAATGGTGGCACAAAACTCTCATGGACATTGGGCTAAACAAGAGACCGCCCGTGGTCTCTTGGGATGATTTAAAAGCTTGCATGCATGCTAGATTTGTGCCTCCACACTTTAGGAAAGACCTATTGTTGAAGCTCCAAAGGCTTCACCAAGGCACGCTAAGTGTGGATGCTTATTATAAAGAACTTGAAACGCTTTTAATTAAAGCCAATATGCATGAGAATGATGAAGCTAAAATGGCTAGATTTGTTAGTGGTCTTAGAAGGGATATCCAAGATGTTGTGGAACTTAATGAGTATTCTTCTTTAGAAAATTTGGTTCACCTTGCCATCAAGGTAGAATCTCAACTTGCAAGGAAAAATTCTTTTAAAAATACTCATAATGATGGCTATTACCACTCTTCTTGGAAAAACAAAAACAAATCCTTTTCAAAATCTCCTTCTAAAGAATCTACTTCCAAATCTAGAGATTCTCAAGCCTCACCTTCTACTCCTAAATCACCCACTAAATCTTCAAGTAAAAAGTGCTTTAAATGTTTAGGCTATGGTCATATAGCGGCTAATTGTCCTTCAAAGAGAAATATGATGATGCTTGATAATGGGGAAATTGTAAGCGAACATAATAATAATTCTTCAAAGTCTAATTCCCCTTCCCCTTTCCCTAGTGACCATGAATGTGAGATTCCATGTGAAGGTGACTTGTTAGTGATAAGGAGATTCCTTGGTCAAATTCCCAAACCTTTTGATGAAACTCAAAGAGAAAATATCTTTCACACAAGGTGCCTTATCAATAACAATTTGTGTTCCTTAATTATTGATGGAGGAAGTTGTACAAATGTGGTAAGCACAAGAGTAGTAGATAGGCTTGGATTATCTACTATCTCTCATGCTAAACCCTATAAACTCCAATGGTTAAGTAACAAAGGGGAAATTATTGTAAATAAACAAGTCCTCATTGCTTTTTCAATTGGCAAATATAAAGATGCGGTCTTATGTGATGTTGTCCCTATGGAAGCAACTCATATTCTTTTAGGTAGGCCATGGCAATTTGATAGGAAAACTTTACATGATGGCCTTACCAACAACATTTCTTTTACCTTCCATGGGCATCGAATCACTTTAAAATCTCTTTCTCCAAGTAAGGTCCATAAAGACCAATTAAAAATGAAAACCAAAAGAGAAAATGAAAAAGAGAATAAAAGAAAAGAGAAACCGAGTCTCCAAGTCTCATCATATGCTACTAAATCAATCATGTTGACTCGGGCTATGCTACAATTTGCACCTCCAAGGTGTTATTCTTCCTTATCTTTTTCATTACCTAAGGTTTCTACCTATTTGCTTTCTTTGTTAAAGAATATTAGGAATGATTTTCCAATTCCTCCTAAAGGTTTACCCCTTTTAAGAGGCTTTTCTTCACAAAGTTTTATCATTCCTAAACATTCTTTCCAAAGTTGGTATATAGATAATAAACCTTCCTATGAACTTCCCGCGCTTCAAGATTATAAGTCAACTTCTAATATCACTTCTTATCCTCTTTTATCTATGAGCAAGTTGACTTTGTTATATGCAGGAATTCTGAATTCGTGGTCGAATTCTCTCCAACTTGGGGGGTATGATGCAAGTCAAGACCACTTAAGGTTGACCAAAGATGCTATATATAAAGGGTCATCTCAACAATCAAAAGAAGACTTCACAAAAATAAGAAAGGGCCATATTCCAAAGCACTTGAAGTTCTTCTTACTAGTCTTCTTAAAGAGTAGAACATTTTTGTAAATAATTGGGTTCTCTTGAAGAATCCAAGTAGTAGTATAAATAAAGAGGGCCCAAGCCCAAGAAGCCCAAGCCAAGAAGCCCAAGTCAAGTGGGGCCCAAGCCCAATCCATGAGCATCAATAGGAGCAAGGCTAAAGCTTTCGGAAATAAGCATGAATGGATGTATTTCTTTTGTAATTTCTTTTGTGTAGTTTTTAGTAGAACATTAAAGGAAGGTGTAGATATTAAAATAAGGGGTGCTAATGTACAAAAACAAGTCACACCTTCCATGTGACATAAAAAGTAGGTGTAGGTGTAGTTTTAGGAGGTGCCAAAGTAGAAATCAAGTCACACCTCCCTTGTGACATGTGTTTTGGCTCCAAATTCAAATGCTTCTCATTTGAATTTTCCCACTTTAATTTCAGCCCTCTCACACTATAAATAGAGGTGCTATGCTCATGTAAAATAAGATTGAATTTAGAGTAAAGTTACTATACACAAATTTGTGTGAGTGTGAGAATTGCTTTCTCCTTTCTAGTCTCATCTTGTGAGTTTTGGGAGCTCTCAAGTGGCGGCAAATCTGCACTTATCTTGGATCATCACCTCCAAGTGGCGTGTCCATTCCCAATCCATGGCTATAACTACATAAGTTTCATCTTCTTTCATCTTCCATAGTCATTTCAATCGGTAGTTTTGATTCTATGTCTTGTTCTTGAATTTCAATTGGTTCTTTTGTTTCAATTTGTGTTTCCATTCTGTTTTTTGTGTTTAAATTCTGCACCTATTCTGTTTTTGAGTTCAGCACCTTGTTCTTCATTCATTCATCACCATTAATTGTGTTTTAACCTTGGACCTTTGGAAATGAACCTTCACATCTACTTAACACTTGTTAAGTTAATGTCCAGTGGGGATTTTCCTTAGGTGACTCACTCTAAATTGCTAAGAATCTTGATCCTAATTCTAAGAAAGTGTCACAAATATAATGAACCTAAAATCAACTCACATCAGGATGAGACCTAGTTTTATCGGGCTCCACGGTGGGCACCAAATGTTCTTGTCGATTGACTTGACCACCGGTTGACTCCGATGACTAGTTCTGGCTCCGCCTATCTCCGCTGGAATTTGTGCCTTCCTTGGTTGTTTGGATGCTATTCCTATTGAGACAGAGGACGCCATTACGATCGGTCACACTCCGATGATCAAGTTAGTAAGGGCTTATCAAAGAATAAGAAACAAATAGCTTCAGTATTCAAAATGCGTATTCAGAATTGCGTACCTTCACCTGGGACCTTAAGCCCCTTTTATAGAGTGTCATTAGGTTACCACTGGTAACCAACTTCCCATACGAGAATGTTATCTCTAGTGAGAGAATATTCAATGGGAGAGAATTCTGTTACGGTGTGTGTAATCTTAACAGCACAACTGTGTGGAATTCTATCTCCTTGGAGTGCAACAAACCCTAACAGAATGACCACCTGGATACCAACTTGGATGTCGTTCCCCAGGATTAAATTTGTTTCAAGTACGTTTACATATTTTTACGTATAACATATGCAACCGCTCCAGAGAGAATAAAATCTCAACTGGAATATCACTGGGAACAATATCTTTTATCTTTACAGAGTAAACCGTAAATAGTCCTTTTGTACTTTGGTCCACTACATATATATATATATATATATATATATATATATATATATATATATATATATATATATATATATATATAGTTCCCTAATAATTATATTAAAATAATACAATTTAAAATATGTATAAATTTATAAGGAAATATTAAGGAATATATATAATAGTTATTTTAAAGGACGAAGAGCATGTTTAATTATTTATTTTATTAACTAAAATTTATTTTTTTATTAAAAGGATAAAATTGTCTAACTAAAAGTAACATCAAAAGAAATTAGAAAAAGATGTTTATCCCATATTTGTATTTTTTTTACTATTTGCATTTTTTATTAAATTTAATACATGATAAACATGTCTTATTATATTTGTAAAAATTCATATTAATTTTAATTTCTGAAAATTAAAAGAAACAGTGATTTTTAAAGTATGTGTCTTGTAAGTTGCTGTTGCAAACTTTGATTCGAATATGGTTTATATTCTACTGTTTTAGCTGTTGCACACACTGTTTTTGGAGTGGTTTTTCTGTTCAATTGGTTATACAGAAAACTGGTTTGTGTGCCTTTATAACCTGCTGTTATATATGCTTTGTGTTTGCATAGATTTTGTTTTGCAGGTGTTGGTTCAAATTCAAACAGATCAACACAAGTAACTAGGGATTTGTCTTCATCAAATAGGGGGAGATTGTTAATCAAGGATGATCTTGTGCTTTGATGTCTCCAAATCCATGGTGTTTGGTGGAAGGCTGGAGTTGTTTCTTGTGTGGCTGGGATATGGGTAGATTAATGTATAATCCACTCTTAGTTTTAATCTAAAACTGATTTGAATCAAAACCTTTTTAAAAAGGATTGTTTTCTAAAGAAGTGGAAAAACAACCATTTGTTTTATCGTTTCAATCGGTTGTTTGACACTTAGTGGTTTTGAAAAGGGTTTGAAGCTATTTGACTTGGTTGACATTGTTGTCAAACCAATTCAATAGGTTGTTTCTAGAATTCAACCGAATATTTTTGAATATACATAACAGAATTTCTATTAAGTTTGGTAAATCAACTTTAAATGTTTTCTAACTGTTTTGGCTCCTGATTTAAATGTTTTTAACAAACTTTTGGAGTATTTAAAGGTTGGTTTACGCTCCTAAAGGGTTAAGGAAACAATTTTACATTTTGAGATTGAGAAAACAGATTTGATTTTTCAAGATTTGCAGCAAGCTTTTGGATTTTAACAAAGAAGTGGAATATGATTGCTCTATATTCTTTCATTTTGATATTGATCAGGTGTAATCCTTTCTTTATCTCTTGTATTTCTGGACAATTGTTGTAAGTGTAGAATTAGAGGATGTTCTGAGTTCTGTGCCAAAGGAAGTGTAACGCCCCTAAAATTTTATTCATATTTATATCATAAAATAAACGTAAAACAATAATATCAAAATTAACATATGTATATATAATAAAATACATCCATCCCATACATTGTATTTGAAAAGAACATCCCTTGTCTAGGGGTTTTAATACATATCCATCAAACAGTTTCAAAATAACCGAAACAAAGCATTAAAACCTAAATCTATCCCATCCTCCAGCACGCTCACTAAGGAGGTCTGTCACCTGCCACCTTGTTTGCTCCCGTGTAAATTAACACGATCATCACAGGTTTAAGAAAAAACATAAAACACAAGACAAAACACAGGGTAAGCTAGATATTTTCAAAACTTTAAATATGAAACTTTACATCAATATAAACCATCAAATATTTACACATTTCACAATTTCATCAAGTGTCATTCATTTCACATAACCATCAAGTGTCTACCAATAATTTCAATATTCCTCTTTCTCATGTCAGACTTCTACTGATCCATAACACGTAGACACTTGACTCTACTTCCGGAAGACTCGTGCGTTGAACTTAGCATCCAGAGACCTGCACCTGTCATACTACACCACTGTGAATCCACACAGGGTCACTGTGAATCCACACAGCTATGCGCATAAATAATCTCAATATCATCACTCTCCTAGTATGACAGGGTTAAGCCATATAACAGGTCAAGTCAGTTATCTTGCAAACAACTTACCCATACATATGAACCTCCTTCGACTCTCACCAACTGAATAACTTCATCTATGTGATTCCATTATCTCAGTAGAGTCAGGATCGTCTCATTCACAGGATACTCACAGATCAATACACCCTCATAACAATCTCAACACGGTATTTCCTTTCCTGAAAATACTATGTCTTGACCACAATTTCACAGCATCCAGCATCTCATACAACACGTAAATGACCAATTCAAACATATCTTAATCAAATCATACCAAAGTTGAGAATTTCGAAAATCATATACATTTCACATTTCAATCTCAAACCAATACATATTTACACAAAACAGGGGATTGTGAAATAAACGTTAAAACTGGTGACCACGTCACCCCAACTTCAGAATCTTCTAGCCTAAGGTTTTTATTAAAAATAAAGCTAGCTTCCCTTACCTGGACTTGAGCCGATCTCACTAAGAGCTCCAAACCCACCGAGAACTCAAGGATGCCTTAACCTGCACCATAGAGTCCCGATCACAAATCTAACGAGATTACTCATTTTCTGCGTTAATAGAGACGATTTCTGAAGCTAAAAGAGTCGTATGCACAACCTATGCAGAGACCACCCTCTCAAATTCAGACTCGACTCAAAGAACAGAGCAAAACGACTTACTCTGTTTTAGGGCTTTGATCAGAAAACTTGCAGAGTAACCTCCCAGGAGTCCAATGGCAGCCGCCGGTCTTCAAACTGATACTCCGATTGTCAACTGCTAATGGAGGGTGGCCGCGTCGTAGAGTGAAGGAGGAAAGGGTAGAAGGAAAACCGAAATGAACTTAATCCCTCAGAGGACCGTCCATAAATCTTCGCTGCCATCACCCACTCTCTGGGAGAACTTTGCGTGTGGGTTTCCTCTAATTGAATGCAAATCTAACAGAATGGCCACGTGGCGTTTCCATGCGCACTAACTCTGGGCCACTTGCCCTACCAAATCTCTGACGCCAACGACTCTGGGCGCCCTCACTGTCTACGTGTCGCGCATGCAGAATGCCTTCGCTGGGAGCCTGGGTCCCAGCTTATCTGCGTGTAACAGGACCCCCCGATGAACAGCCACCGATGACTGATAGCTTCTCAACTATCCACCAATGACCGATGTTTCTCTCATCCTAGCAGACGACCGATGTCTCATCTGTAAGGACCTGTAAAATTAAATTGGAATAAAAGGAATATATTTTAAATGAATTCTAAGTATGTTTTTATTTAAAATAAAAAGGAAGGAAAGTGTAGCTTAGAAGACTATGAGATCACCTGGTTAGTACATAATCGCTTGTCGCCTAGACTACACATGAACGCCAATCGCCTATGGTGTACGTGATCGACGGGAGTGCACTTAGTATGTGGTCAAGATACTGGATCAACCATAGTGGGTTCCAAAAACCACGCGTATCAAGGTGTGGGTTAAGCCTTAGATACGCTGTGCATGCGAAACTCTATGCTTGAGCATAAGAAATCGTCCTTAGTGTTGCATGCATGGGCGCACGAGGAGTAGTGCTGATCTATTCTTGGAAATGTGAAGCTACCGACGTCACCAAGTCATGTGGAGGTGATACCTTGGACGTAACATAGTGGGATGAAGAACCTTCAGCAAGGCGTGGCGATGTGTCATCAGTCATCGCCAGGGCGAGAGACACGCAGGCATCGCAAGGGCGAGAGAGACGCGGGCATCGCCAGGGCGAGAGACATGCGGGCATCGCCAGGGCGAGAGAGATGCGGGCATCGCCAGGACGAGAGACACGCGGGCATCGCCAGGATGAAGGACACATCGGTCGTCTCCCAGGGAGAGACATCGGTCGTCTTCCAGGGAGAGACATCGGTCATCTTCCAGGGAGAGACATCGGTCGTCTTTCAGGGAGAGACATCGTTCGTCCGCCAGGATGAGACATCGGTGGATAGTCATCGCGTGAGCAGTCATCGGTGGAAGGTTATCGCGCGATGTCGTGTTTCACACAGATAAGGTGGGACCCAAGCTCCCAGCATGAGACGTCTTGCATGCGCGACGCGTAGACAAAAAGGGTGTTTCAGAATAGTAGCATCAGAGAGTTGGTATGCGTAGAGACCCACGTGGCCATACTGTTCAAGGAAGTGTGCACGCAAGCTTTCCTGCAGAGTGGGTAGTGGCAGCGGCATTTGTGGACAAGTTGGTTTAGATTCAAAAACTCACTTCTGAGAGGCAAAGAACGTTGCTGTGGTTCAAGAGTGATAGAGTGAGTTTACCTTCATCCTTCTCTTTTCTCTCCTTCGCGCTGCGATTCAGGCATCCTCAAGCACCAGTACGACGAGCGACGACTGCCCTTGGACTCCTGGGAAGTTCTCTACGAGTTTTCCAATCAGGACGCTAAAACAGAGTTCGGGTATCCTTAAGTTCGGTGGGTTAGAGCTCGTTGTGAGATTTTACGCAAGTCCAGGTAAGGGAAGCTAGCATTTTTTTCGTTTATAAAAACGTTAGGCGAGTAGGTTCTGAAGTGAGGGCGACGTGGTCGCCAGTTTTCATATTTCTTTTCACGATGCTCTGTTTTTATGTGTGGGGCGACGTGATCGCCGATTTTAATGTTGTTTTCGAACTCCCCTGTTTTAGTGTTGCTTTGAACTTGTTGAGATTGAAATGAAAAATGTATATGCTATTCGAAAACCTGAACGGTGGTATGCTTGTTTTTGGTGAGTGGGGTTGTTTAAGAAAAGATTCAAAGTATTCTATGATGGAATTGTTCTTTATGTGTGGTATGATGTATGGAATGTGGTGAATATGGGATCAAGGCATAGTATTTTCAAGAAAGGAGATACCGTGTAAGATCGTGTAGAGTGTGCATTGACCGGTGATTCGTTTTTTATGAGATATCCTGACTCTCCTGATATAATGGAATCATATAGATGAAGTTATTTAGGCGTTGAGAGTCGAAGGAGGTTCATATGTATGGGTGAGTTGTTTGAAAGAGAACGAGCTTAACCCGTTGTATGGATTAACCTTGTCATGCTAGGATAGTGATGATATTGAGATTCATTTATACGCTTGTGAATGTGTGTGATTTCACATCGACCCTGTGAATGTGTGTGATTTCACAGTGGTGCAGTATGACAGGTGCAGATCTCTGAGTCTAGTCAATGCACGTGTCTTCCGGAAGTAGTGTCAAGTGTCTATGTGTGATGAGTCAGTGGAAGTCTGACGTGAGAAATGAGAAACATTGAAATTGATAGACACTTGATGGATTTTGTGAATTGAACGACTCCTGAGGAAATTGTGAAATATGTGATTACTTGATGGTCATGTGAAGGGAATGAGAAAGTTGATGGTTTTTACGTGGGTGTCTTAAATTTGTTTTATCTTGATTTTAAAGTTTCATATCTAAATTCTCTTTAAAACATCTAGCTTACCCTGCGTTTTTGTTTTGTGGATGTTTTCTTAAACCTGTGATGATCGTGTATAATTTACACGGGAGCAGATGATGTTGCAGGAAGTAGAGCTCCTCAGTGAGTGGTCGCCGGAAGGAGATCGCCTGTTTTCTGTTTCTGTTAGGAGATCGCCTGTTTTCTATTTTGCTGTATTTTGTTTAAGTTTTGGAAACTGACTGGATATGTATTAAACTCCCTGTGAGGAGAAATTTCATTACATATATATATATATATATATATATATATATATATATATATATATATATATATATATATATATATATATGTTCACTTCGATATTATTGTTTTACCTTTATTTCATTATATAAATATGAAAAGGATTTGGTGGGATGTTACATTAATGGTATCAGAGCAGTTCGTCCTTAGGATGACCTGAGGGCTGTGGATCCATTATGTTTCTTCTGCTCATAAAATTTATTTGAGTTTTAAATAAATAAATAAAACTATAGTGAAAGGTTTTCAAATGTTTTTGTATTGAAATTTTGTGTGTGCTTTAGTGAATATATGCCCTAACTGAAAATCTTAGTATTAAGAATGAAAGGATCTTGATAAAGTAGTGAGGGTGCACACTCATAACTGGATCAAGATGATTCTCAATCTTAAATTCTGAAAGTTTGATGTTTAGCATATATTGAATTCTGGTGTGTTTTATTTCAGTTTATTGAGTGTTTTTGTATTGATTGAAAGTGGTCGTTTGAATTGATGGTTTTATACCAGTAGCTGTTTTGGTGATGTGCTTGTATAAGTATATTGATCTTGCTGATAAACCCAAATTCTAGATGGATTTGAGATGCTGGCCTTTGTAAGACCTAGTGTGGTCTTCTAAATGAATTTATTCTTTATCAAGTTCATTTCATAGGAATATGAGTAGAGAATAATAGTTTTTTTCCCTAATCTTCTACAGAGAAGAATGGCTCCTAGACAGCCTACCCCTCCCCAACCTTCTGCTGAAATGGGCCACATCGCCAGGGCCATTGAGATGATGGCGAGTGCCATCCAGCAGCAGAATGCGGCAATGTCTCAGAATCACCAAGCTACAATGCAGCATTGGGAGACCGCCAGATCGGCTGCAACAGCTCCCAACGTCGGTCAGCCTCAGGAGCAGATGGGACTGACCGAGTTCCTCAGGAACAACCCACCTAAGTTCAGTGGGAATGCTACTCCTGACCAATCAGATCAATGGGTCAGGGGTTTAGAGAAAATCTTCAGGGCAACCTCCTGCCCTGAAGATAAGAAGCTGGTATTCGCGACATATCTTCTGTCTGGAGAAGCTGAGTTCTGGTGGATGGCAACTCAGCAGATGATGGAGGCCCGAGAGGAAGTGTTGGATTGGGAGAGCTTCAGGGTGAGGTTCCTGGAGAAATACTTCCCAGACAGCGCAAGGTTTGCGAAGGAAGCTGAGTTCCTATGGTTGGAGCAGGGGGATATGTCTGTGAACGCCTATGCTGCTCGATTTGAGTACCTCGCCCGATTCTATACCCAAGCTACCTCTGAGGCTTGGAGGTGCAGGAAATTTGAAGAAGGACTGAAGCATGAACTAAAGAGGACCATAGCACCTATGTGCATAAGAGAATTTCACGCCTTGGTGGAGAAGGCGAAGATGGTGGAGACTCTAGAAAAGGGTGAGTCTCGGGTGATCAGGTCACGCCCAGGGGATTCTTCCAGTAGGAAGGCCAGGGTGCAGCAACAATAGAATAAGTCTTATGCGAGACCTCCACAGCATAGGGCAAGAGCAGCACCGCCCTAGTCTTAGCAGCAACAACCCTGGAAACTAAAATGTTTCCATTGTGGTGGACCACACACAGCCAATGTGTGCCCCAAGAGAGATTCAGAGAGAAGATGTTTTGCCTGCCAGAAGACGGGACACGTTGCTAGAGATTGTCCTACCCAGAATAGGATGACTCAATCCGGTGGTTCCCAACAGATGAGGAATGAAGGCAGCAGACCTCAGGCAGCAGGGAGAGTGTTTGCCATGACA
Organism: Phaseolus lunatus; assembly: GCA_013389735.1. NCBI lineage: Eukaryota > Viridiplantae > Streptophyta > Magnoliopsida > Fabales > Fabaceae > Phaseolus > Phaseolus lunatus. The sequence goes on from CM023867.1 coordinate 17,090,052, forward strand.
GGAGCAGAGGCGTCTCAGTCAGGTAACTTGGTGCAAGGTGCTTGTTTTATAGCTGATAGATGCGTTAGACTTTTGTTTGATTCTGGAGCGACACACTCTTTTGTGTCAAGCCTGTGCGTAGATGTGTTGGGCCTTCTAGTGAAGGAGCTTCCGTTTGAACTGTTGGTCTCCACACCTGCATCAGGACAGGTTTTGACCTCCACAGTTTGCCCAGAATGTCCAATGATAGTAGAGGGACGCAGGTTCAAAGTAAATTTGGTCTGTCTACCTCTGCAGGATCTGGATGTTATCCTAGGAATGGATTGGCTATCTGCCAATCACGTTCTCATAGATTGCGGTAGCCAGAAGGTGGTGTTCCCCGATCTCCAAGAGTCAGATGTGATATCTGCTCAGCATGTGAGGTCGGAGTTGAAAAAAAGGGCGACGTGTTTTGTGATCCTAGCTAAAGGGGGAGTGAAGAATAAAGAAGAGATGGGCTGTATACATGTGGTTAAGGACTTCATGGATGTATTTCCAGAAGAAATACCTGGACTACCTCCTAAGAGAGAAGTGGAATTCTCTATTGATTTGGTACCTGGAGCTGGACCAGTGTCAATGGCGCCCTACAGAATGGCTCCAGCCGAGTTGGTAGAGTTAAAGAAACAAGTGGAAGAGTTGTTGGAGAAACGATTCATCAGGCCTAGTGTATCTCCATGGGGGGCTTCAGTGCTTCTAGTTAAGAAAAAGGATGGAGGGTCTCGGTTATGTGTGGACTACAGGCAGTTGAATAAGCTGACTATCAAGAACAAGTACCCTCTGCCAAGAATTGATAATCCACTCTTAGTTCGAATCTAAAATTGATTTGAATCAAAACCTTTTTGAAAAAGATTGTTTTCTAAAGAAGTGGAAAAACAACTTGTTGTTTTATCGTTTCAATCGGTTGTTTGACACTTAGTGGTTTTTGAGAAGGGTTTCAAGTTGTTAGACTTGGTTGACTTTGTTGTCAAACCAATTCAATCGGTTGTTTCGAGAATTCAACCGATTGTTTTTTGAAAATCCATAACAGAATTTCTGTTAAGTTTGATAAATCAACTTTAAATGTTTTCTAACTTTTTTGGCTCCTGATTTAAATGTTTTTTAACAAACCTTTGGAGTATATAAAGGTTGTTTTATGGTCCTAAAGGGTTAAGGAAACAGTTTTACATTTTGAGATTGAGAAAACAGATTTGAGTTTTCAGGATTTGCATCAAACTTTTGGATTTTCACAAAGGAGTGGAATAGGATTGCTCTGTATTCTTTGATTTTGATATTGATCAGGTGTAATCCTTTCTTTATTTCTTGTATTTCTGGACAATTGTTGTAAGTACAGAATCAAAGGGTGTTCTGAGTTCTGTGCCAAAGGAAGTGTGTGGCTTGGGGTGTTCAAGGTCAATTCTTTGGTGTGGTTTGTGTGTAATCTGGTTTTTGATTGCGTAGTAGATACCCAGTGGTTTCTGGGGACTGGATGTAGCTCTTGGGATAAGAGTGAACCAGTATAAAAGTCTTGTGTGCTTTTTCTTGCCCTGAACTCATTTATATTATGCTTTTAAGTTGTTTTAATCACTACTGATAAAAACAATCATTTGAATCGCAAACACAACCGGTTGATTTTCTGGAAATCAACTTAAATAGTTTTGTTTCTTTGTTTCCTTGATTTCTTTCTCTATGATTCTGCATTGAAGTTCATCATACCTTCAAAGTTTGCGAAAATCTTTTATAAACAATTTAGCCCCCTCTTGTTTAAGGCCTTATATTCTAACATCTATAACTCCTGACTACCCTGTTCCTGATACTTACAAGGATACTGTATGGGAGAGTGCACTGAAGGTAATTGACCCTACGTTCAATACAAAATTAAATATTTACATTCTTATTTGATTTTTTGAATATATATGTGGACAAACTGTTGTATTATTTGAAGACTCGTTTTTGCTTCAAGGTAAATGAAGATCTCGCTAAAAGAGATGTTATGTTCAAAATTGGCAAATTGTGGAGGGAAGATAGATGCAAGCTCTGAAATGAATTCTATGACCCATTGTTAAGCAAAAGTGACTTGATAAAGAATGTTCCAGATGGTCTTAGCATGGAGCAGTGGGCTATATTTGTGGATTATCGTCTCAAGCCTTCCACAGTGGTACATACTTTTCATTTCATATATTTTCACTAAGCTTGATTTTAAATTTGCAAAAATTGATTTCATTTTACTGTGTAGAAACTGTGTAATAGGAATAGAGAGATAAGAAAGAAACAGAGTATTCTTCACACTAGTGGTGCTATGCCATTGTCAATAAGGAGGGATAATTTGGTATATTTACTTATATGTAGCTTTTTGAATTTGGCATATATTTTGATTTATAATATATTATGAATTTTTGTAATTATATTATTCTTTTTGGAATGTATACAAAATTGAGACTAGTAGGAACATTGGCCAAGCTGAGATGTGGAAGATCACATACAAGAGGAAGAATGGAACATATGTTAATGATGAAGCTATGGAGATTGGGATAACTTCTAATTATATTAGTTTTGAACCTCTCATTTGCTTCTTTATGTTGAACAAAGTAATTGTTTTTGGTATATACTATTTTTGAGACATACTATTTTGGACTGTTTTGAATACTATTTTGGGCTGTTTTGGATACTATTTTGGACTGTATTTTGGACACTGTTTTGACTGTTTTGGATACTGTTTTGGGAACATATTGTCTCTACCATGGGTATATATTGTTTTGGATAGTTTTGGATACTATTTTGGGAACACATTGTCTCTGCCATGGGTATATATTGTTTTGGACTGTTTTGGATTGTTTTGGGCTATTTTGGAAACTGTCTTGGACTGTTTTTGGACACTGTTTTAGGAACATATTGTGTCTGCCATAGGTATATACTATTTTGGACTGTTTTGGATTGCTTTGGCCTATTTTGGATATTATCTTGGACTTTTTTGGACTTTTTGGGAACATATTGTCTCTGCCATGGGTATATAATGTTATGTTCTTTATCCTTCAATATTTCATATCATGTTTATGGCAAGAGTGACTCTTACGATTGCAGTTAAGCAATATTTATCTTTATTATGTGCACAGTGTTTTGGATTAGATAAATAGTCCTTTCTTTATTATTGATATTGTTTTTCTACATGGGCTGTCTTTCTTTATATCCTTAAAAAAATTTTTATGTAGGAAAAAATTGATGAGCTAATGCTGGAAAATCCAGACACTGCATCACATATATCTCCAAATGATCTAGTTGGTGTCATTTTTTGAAAGGAGCATCCAGGGAGGGTCAGAGGACTTTCATATGGAGCTTGTCCTACCTTTGCTTTTAGGAAATCCATAACAAAGGTAAGCAATATGAATAATGGTTCCTCTAGTGATGGGTCTTCAACAAATGTTGAAGAAAAGGTAGAACAGATGGCAACTGAACTAGCAGTTGTAAGGAGCCAAATGCATACTTTGCTAGCCTACATTGCTTCTAGACCAGACATGCCAGAACAATTTGGTACAAGCATCTATTATTGAGGTATAAATTACTATACTTAAAATTTTATTATAATAATGTTTTCATTTATTTTTTAAAAATTGTCAATTAACCTTAAACATATTTTAACTTATTCCAGGCACCGGATGTTGGCAGTGGTGCTCCATCATCAAATCAGAATATAAGATCAAGAGGAGGTAGTAAGACAAATTAGGATTGGGAATTTAGTTGTAATATGTATAGAAAGTGAAACAATTTATATTTTGACAATTTAATTTACTTGTAGTTTGGATTAGTTTGACATTATCAACTTTGTTCTCTCAATGAATGAATGAATGAAGTCATCTATTGATTATTATATTTATCAATTTTAATTATATTATGACATTACTTTATGTTATAATTTAATTATATTATGAAACATAACTGTGTACTGAAATTTTTAATTATAATATGAAATTAATTAATATTATAAAATCAAATTATAAAATAGAATTAAATAAATTATTATAAATAATAAAAATAAAATTAAAGTTTAATTATAATATGAATTTAAATATTATGAAATCAAATTTTAAATAGAATTAAATAAATTATTATAAATATTAAAAATAAAATTAAATATTTAATATTCGAATTATGACAGTTATAAAGGGTATTATAAATGTCATACTATATTGTATTAAATGGCGGTTAAAATTGCCACTATTTATGTTAGAATTGGTTTTCCCAGTTTTAAAATTACAACATTTACAACTGACGTAAATTACACGCTTAAAAGCGTCACTTTATACAATGCATAATATGGTGTCTGCTACAACGATTCTCAATTGACCGCCACATTAAACTTTGTGGTGGCAAGAATTCTGGCAATACGTGGTACTGCCACAGACATATAATGTGGTGGTTAAAATGCCAGCTTTTACAAAAATAACCGCCACTACACGTACATTTTTTTGTAGTATGATCCCATCCACATACATGTTCGAGTTTCCAGATGAAGATGAGAAACAAAAGATAGGTGCTGTAGTGGCCAGACCTCAGACGTCGGCAATGTACAGTGGAAGTCGACATGGCAAAGGTCAACATAGTAGGGTCCACCAAGCGACCCCAAGAAGTACCTTGTGTGGTGGCCAGACCTCGGACGTCAGCAATGTACAGTAGAGGTCGACGTGGCAAAGGTCAACATAGTAGGGTCCACAAAGGGACCCCCAGAGATTACATGTTATAGTGGCCAGACCTCGAACGTCGGTAGTGTACAATAGAGGTCGACACAGTAAAGTATTACATTAGTGACAGCCTGGTTCAAAGATATACCTTGAATGCTGAACGTGTATAAGACATTTGGGTCTGGCACAAGCAGATTACCCCTAGGGGCGCCAAAGCCCAAGAGCGCTAGGGTTTTCAGAGAAAGCCATATGCAAGGCATGTGAGAAATTAGGGCACATATAAGAATGGGTTGGTCTCGTGGCGCTGATACACACGCTGTAACCCTAGCGGCCATATCGTTAGATACCCACTCCAGAAAGGAATGTTGCCACGAGTTTTGCACTCTAAGAAGGGAATGTTGTCCCAAAAAGGTAACCCTAAATTCGCTATAGGCAAGGCTTGGCAAGAGAATGACTTTTCCTTGGGGAGAAAACCTCAAGGAAAAGGTACGCAGTCTTCTATGCAAGACATAGTTTTTACACACAGACATTATAAGCTTAAGCACTTTTGCTTGTTTGATGTTTCTTGCCCTGTATTGACTTGAGTGTCGTAGTATAATTACAGGCAGGGCCCCCCTCTGTCTCAACGGAGCCACACCTTGGAGAACCACCGTGAAGATAGAAGGAGCCACTCCCTGCCTTAGAGTCAACGGCAGCTGAGTCAACCGGCGAGAACATTTGGCGCCCACCGTGGGACCCGATAAAACTAAGTCCCATCCACAATTGTGATCAGAGATACCAGACGACATGAGGAATACTAGGCAAGGCGCTACGGGAAGAGACGAGGACAATCACATAACCATGTAGGAACTCATGGGGACTATCCGCAACCTCCAACAGGCATTTGCGGCGTCTAGGGCTGATCAAGAGAGGGTTCTGGTTGAGGTTCGTGCTGAACAAACCCTCAGACTGGATCAGTTCAGGGCAAAACTAGACACGTCATTGGCAGCTAGCGAGGAGTTACATAGGGCCAATGAAGAGTTAAGGAGGGGAATGGGAGAACATGCGGCTAGAGAGACAAGCGTACCTACACAAGTCAGGGCGCGACCCATGCCTTTCTCCCAGACTATAATGGAAGTGGTAATTCCCTCAACTTTCATGGTTCTAAAGATCACCTTCATGGGTGTTGAAGACCCCGAGGCCCACATCACGGCTTTTCACACTCAGATGATGATTTCAGGAGGGACTGATGCCATGCACTGTAAGTTATTCATGGGAACTTTTTCAGGAACGGCACTGGACTGGTTCATTAGTCTTCCTAATGGGCACATTACATCGTTCGACCAGTTCTCCTTACTATTCAAGGAGCAATTCATTGTCAACCAGGCTCCCCCTCCCGTTTCCTTTAACCTTTTTGATGTGAAGAAGTACCATGGGGAACCGCTGAAGGACTTCCTGAATAGCTTTGGAGCACTCGTGGTAAAATTACATACCAAGGATGAGGCCATGATGGTGCACGCTTTCGGGAAGGGAATCCTGCCAAGGCCTTTCAGCGATTCCCTGATTAGGTGTTAACCCAAGACATTTAACGAGATTCGTCATCGAGCTGTGGCCCACATCAGCGCAGAAGAGCAGGTCACGGAGAAGCGTGTGAGGGTCGATCTGTCCAAACCTTGCGCGGCAGGATGCATCCAACCTATGAGGGTGCATAAGGCCACAACAGGGAAGAAGGGAAAATCAACGCCCTATGAGTCAAAGAGGCCTAAGCCCACCAGGCACAGCTACAGGGTAGACCTCAAGGAACTGATCGCCATTCCAGAGGTGGCAACCAGATTGACGTTTCCCCTGAAGACGGATAGGAAACTGGGAACCAACAAAGACAAATGGTGTGATTTCCACTAGGCACGTGGTCACGGTCTAAGCAACTGCTTAGCACTAGGACACCATCTCGATGAATTGGTAAGAAATGGTTTTTTAACAGATTACTTGCAGGAATCACAGGAGACCCTAGTGATGGTGGCCCCAATGGGAGACCAGGGGCATGAGATACCCATCCATGGAGAGATCAACACCATCTCTGAAGGGTTCTCAAGAGAAGGATGTACTACTTCTCAGTGAAGGAAGTATGCCAAGGGGGTGATGATTGTCGAGGAGGGGGAAGTTGATCAATCCCCAGAACCTGACCTTGTTTTTACAAAGGCTGACCGGCTAGACGTGGTCCCAAACAACAACGACCCGGTGGTGATCTCAGTGGTAACAGTAGGAAGGAAGGTCCACCGAGTCCTCATCGACCAAGGAAGTTCGGCAGATGTGATGTTCTGGCCGACCTTCAACAAGCTACAATTGTCCTCTGACCAGTTGAGGCCTCATGATGGTTGTTTATATAGCTTTGCGGGAGATCAAGTGGAGGTCAGAGGTTATGATGGAAGAGTGCCTTCATGCTTGGAGAAATTGTTGGTGAGCGGAAGCAATTGTGGATTGAAAATGGACAAGGTCCTCCTAAGAGGTGTGGTGACCTTGGAGGTGCATGCTAGGTAGGGAATGAGAGTGGTGAGGCCATCTCTCTTTGGTAAGGTGAGAAATGAAGATCAATAGCCTAACCTTGAGAGGTTTTTGGGCAAGAAGTGAAATTGGCTCAAACTTGGCAACAATTCACTAAGTATATTAATCTTTAAAAATACATGAAGCAAGCCCTCTTATTTATAGTGTTAGAGGGCTGAAAATTCAAATGAAAGTGGAGGGAAATTCAAATGATATTTCCACCAAAAGTGGCGCCTAAATGAAAGCACATGGGAGGGGTGTGAGTAGCATTGCAAGCTCACTCCCTCTATGGGCTTTCCAACTGGCCTTGGTTAATTTAGTGGTTTTAGAAACCCTAAATTAACCTAGGTTGGTGTTTTAGGTACCAAAATTAATTCTAAGAAAATTACAATTATTTTCCTATTTTAATTTTGACAAGAAAATTAAATTCTACTTCTATACTAAGCTTATGGCATCTTTATCATATAGAGGAAAGTCTCTCTGCCATCAGTAGCAGTGTCCCAATCCTCTTGTATTTTTCTTGCCATAACCCTTGTAGTTGGCCCATATCTTCTATTTGGTGGGCTTGAGCTTGGTTTTGGACTTGAACATGGGTTTGGGCTTGGACTTGGGCTTGGGCTTGGGCCTCTTCCTTCATGCCCTCCCTCTTGAAAAGGATTTGTCCTCAAATCCAATGCTTCGTCATCTTCATTAGTACCTACAAAAGGAGATAAATCAATGACATTAAATGTATCATGTACTCCATATTTGGTAGGTAAATCAAGTTTATAAGCATTGTTATTGACTTTCTAGAGGACTTGGGAAGGTCCATCACCTCGGGGACTAAGTTTAGACTTTCTCTTAGTTGGAAATCTATCCTTCCTAAGATGAAGCCAAACTAGGTCTCCTACCTCAAAAATGATTTCTCTCTTCCCTTTATTGTTATATTTGACATATTTCTCAGTTTGTTGTTGTATTTGTTCTTTAACTTTCTCATGCATTTTCTTAACAAATTCAGCTTTTATAGCGCCTTCCTTATGCACAAAAGTTTGTGGATTAGGAAGGGGTAACAAATCTAAAGGAGTAAGAGGGTTAAAACCATATACAACTTCAAATGGAGAAATATTTGTAGTTTTGTGAACTACTCTATTGTATGCAAACTCAATATGGGGAAGATACTCATCCCAAGATTTGTGGCTACCCCTCATGACCGCCCTAAGCATAGTAGAAAGAGATCTATTAACTACTTATGTTTGTCCATCCGTTTGGGGATGACAAGATGTGGAAAATTGAAGCTTTGTGCCAAGTTTTCCCCAAAGAGTTTTCCAAAAATGCCTTATGAACTTGGGATCTCTATCAGATACTATGCTTCTAGGTAATCCATGAAGTCTTACCACTTCTCTAAAGAAGAGTTTGGAAACATTTTGAGCATCATCCACCTTGTGGCATGGAATAAAATGTGCCATTTTACTAAATCGGTCCACAACCACAAAAATGGAATCAAAACCTCTTGCAGTCCTAGGAAGCCCTAGAATAAAATCCATGCTAATGTCTTCCCATGGAGCACTCGCAATCGGTAGAGGAGTATAAAGTCCACGAGGCATTGTTTTAGATTTAGCTTTTAAACATGAAATGCATCTAAAACAATGTCTTTGAACATCTCGTCTCATGTGAGGCCAAAAGAATTTTTCTTTTAAAAGATCAAGAGTTTTATCAACTCCAAAGTGGCCCATGAGACCTCCTTCATGAGATTGTTTTATAAGAAGTTTTCTATGTGTGCCATGGGGTATGCAAAGTTTTCCTTCTTTAAAAAGATAACCATCGGACACATAAAATCCTTCTTGTGCTCTATGTTCACATTTAGCAAAAAGGAATGCAAAATCTTGATCTTCTTTGTAAAGTTCTCTTATGTTGTCAAATCCAAGAATTTGGGCTCCAAGTTTTGAAAATAGCACATGTCTTATTGAGAGAGCATCGGCCACGATATTTGTACTACCCTTCTTGTACTTGATGACATAAGGAAATTGTTCAAGAAATTCCATCCATTTTGCATGGCGTTTATTCAACTTATGTTGACCTTTCAAGTATTTTAAAGACTCATGATCACTATGAATGAAAAATTCTTTAGAAACTAGATAGTGTTCCCAAGTCTTTAAGGCCCTCACAAGTGCATAGAGCTCTTTGTCATAGGTGGGATAGTTAAGGGTGGCTCCTTGAAGTTTTTCACTAAAATAAGCAATAGGATGCTCCCCTTGTAACAAAACTGCACCTATGCCCACCCCCGATGCATCACACTCTAGCTCAAAAGTTTGTGAAAAATTTGGTAAGGCTAGAATGGGTGCATTAGTGAGTTGAGCTTTTAGCCTTTTGAAGGCTTGTTCATGCTTCTCATTCCAACAAAATGGAGTGTCTTTCTTCACTAACTCATTGAGTGGTGAAGCTAGACTTGAGAAGTTAGGCACAAAACGTCTATAAAAACTTGCCAAACCATGGAAACTCCTAACATCTCCTGGATTTTATGGTGTTGGCCATTCTTGGATGGCTTTAATTTTCTTGGGGTCAACATGTAACCCATTTTTGTTAACTACAAAACCCAAAAATAATATACTATCAACACAAAAAGTACATTTATCACTATTAGCAAACAATCTATTAACTCTAAGCACTAAGAGAACTTCCCTAAGGTGTCTTAGGTGGTCTTCTAGGCTTTGACTATAGACTAAGATATCATCAAAATAAACTACTACATATTTACCTATACAATCCCTTAAGACATGATTCATAAGCCTCATGAAGGTGCTAGGTGCATTAGTAAGGCCAAAAGGCATCACCAACCACTCATATAGTCCAAATTTGGTTTTAAAAGCAGTTTTCCACTCATCACCTTCTTTGATTCTAATTTGGTGATATCCACTTTTAAGATCAATTTTGAAAAATATGGTGGACCCATGCAACTCATCAAGCATATCGTCCAGTCTTGGAATTGGGTGCCTATACTTGATGGTGATATTATTGATGGCTCTACAATCACAACACATTCTCCACTTGCCATCTTTTTTTGGCACCAACAAGACAGGTACAGCACAAGGGCTTAAGCTCTTTTGAACCCAACCCTTCTCCAACAAATCTTGTACTTATGATTCTATCTCCTTAGTTTCATCAGGATTAGTTCTATAGGCTGGTCTATTAGGTACACTAGCCCCTAGAACTAAATCAATTTGATGTTCTATACCTCTAAAAGGGGGAAGTCCGATGGGGCCTTCTTTAGAGAATATATCATCAAACTCTTTTAGAAGTTTTTTGACTTGAGGAGGTAGAACCAAAGTCTCAAGATTAGTGGTAGTGCATGTAAGTGTTCCTTTACAAAAGATAAGGCTTGAAGGTTGTTCAACAAGAAGCAGATTTTCAAAGGTGTTTTCAATTTTGTTATCTTGTTGAATGACCTTATAGGAAGGAACACTCTTCTCCCACGCCTTTTGCTCCCTAAGGGCTTTTTGTTTTTCTAAGTTGATTTTTTTTTTCTTCATCCCCTTTTGTTTCATTTGTACTTTATCTTTTACCACTTGTGAATGTGATAAAGGATTGAGTATAAACTTTTTGTCATTATGGGTGAAGGTAATCTCGTTGGTTAGACCATTGTGCATGATTTTCTTGTCAAATTGCCAAGGTCTACCCAATAAGATGTGACAAGCTTCCATAGGAACTACATCACATAAAACGTTATCTTTGTAGTTACCCACAGAAAACTCGACTTGCACTTGCTTGTCTACAGTTAGTTCCCCATCTTCATTGATCCATTGAAGTTTGTAAGGTTTTGGATGAGGGACTAATTGTAGATTTAGCTTTTCAACCATTCTAGCGCTACAACAATTGCAACAAGAGCCACTATCCACAATGAGAGAACATATATTTTCTAAAACCTTGCATCTTGTATGAAAGATGTTCTCTCTTTGTGTTTCTAAGTTCACGCTAGTTTGATTGTTGAGGGTTCTTCTAATCATCATTAATTCCCCCTCACATGGATATACTCTCTCATTGTTCTCCTCTTCTTTCCCACTAGGTTCATCATCACAACTACTATACTCATCTACCCCTCTTAAAAACAAGGTTCGTCGGTTTGGGCACTGAGCTTGTACATGACCTCTTCCATAACATTTAAAGCACTTGATGTAACGCCCCTCAAATTTTATTCATATTTATATAATAAAATAAACGTAAAACAATAATATCAAAATTAACATATGTATATATAATAAAATACATCCATCCCATACATTGTATCTCAAAAGAACATCCCTTCTCTAGGGGATTTTAATACAGATTCATCAAATAGTTTTCAAAAAGAACGAAAATACAACATTTAAACTCTTTCATCCCTTCCTCCAATAACTCACTGGGGAGCTCTATCACCTGCCACCTTGTCTGCTCCCGTGTAAATTATACACGATCATCACAGATTTAAGGAAAACAACCACAAAACAAAAAAAAAAGGGGTAAGCTAGCTGTAAAAAAAAACTTTAAATATGAAACTTTATATCAACATAACCCATCATTTTTCACACATTTCACAATTTCCTCAAGTGTCATTCATTCCACATAACCATCAAGTGTCTATCAAAATTTCTCTTTATTCAGCCTTCTCATGTCAGACTTTCCACTGACTCATAACACATAGACACTTGACTCTACTTCCGGAAGACTCGTGCGTTGACTCAATCTCAGAGATCTGCACCTGTCATACTACACCACTGTGAATCCACACAGGGTCGCTGTGAATCCACACAGCTATGCGCATAAATAATCTCAATATCATCACTCTCCTAGTATGACAGGGTTAATCCATATAACAGGTCAAGTCAGTTATCTTTCAAACGACTTACCCATACATATGAACCTCCTTCGACTCTCACAACCTGAATAACTTCATCTATATGATTCCATTATCTCAGGAGAGTCAGGATATCTCCTTATTACAAATCCTTAGTCAATGCACATTCTAAACAAATCTCCACACGGTATTTTCTTTCCTGAAAATACTATGGTTTGATCACTCTTTCACATCATTCCAGTATATCATCCAACACGTAAATGAACAAGGCAACCATAACATACTTTAAACCTTTTCTAACAATCCAAACATATCTCAATCAAATCATACCAAGGTTGATAATTTCGAAAATCATACACAGTTCACAGCATCCACTATATTTAAAAAAAACCACATTTCAATCTCAACAAATACCGATTCACACAAAACAGGGGATTGTGAAATAGAATTTAAAACTGGTGACCACGTCACCCCAACTTCAGAATCTGCTAGCCTAAGGTTTTTATTAAAAATAACGCTAGCTTCCCTTACTTGGACTTGAGCCGATCTCACTAAGAGCTCCAAACCCACCGAGAACTCAAGGATGCCTTAACCTGCACCATAGAGTCCCGATCACAAAACTAACTATAACACTCATATTCTGAGTTAACAGAGACTAACTCTGAAGCCAAAAGAGTCGCACGCAAAGCCTATGCAGAGGCAACTCTCTCAAGTTCAGAAGTGACTTCAAAAACAGAGCACGACGAACTTACTCTGTTTTAAGGCTTTGATCGGAAACTTGCAGAGATACTTGCCCGGAGCCCAGGGGCAGTCGCCAATCGTTAGACGGGTGCTTGATGGTGTCGGAAACGTCAACTGGTAGCGAAGATGCCCGAACGTGGAGAGAAGGAGAGAATGGAAACAGGGAACCAAAACTCAACTCACTCAATTTTTCTCTACCCAAACAGCGTTCGAACATTGCCTATCAGAAGTGGATTTTGAAATTAAACCACCTTGCCCAGGAATGCCGCTGCCACCACCCACTCTGATGGAAAACTCTTGCGTGCAAGTTTCCTCTGACAGGATGGCCACGTGGATACCTTTGTATGCCCAAAACTCTGGAGCCACCTGCCCTACTTACTCTCTGTTGCCAACTGCTCTGGGGACCCTTACTGTCTACGTGTCGCGCCTGCAAAACGCCTTCGCTGGAAGCCTGGGTCCCAGCTTATCTGTGTATAACAGGACCCCCAGATGACCAGGAACCGATGACTGATCTCGCGATGACTATCCACCGATGTCTCACCCTAGCAGACGACCGATGTCTCATCCTGGCAGACAACTGATGTCTCATCCTGGCAGACGACCGATGTCTCTCCCTGGAAGACAACCGATGTCTCTCCCTGGAAGACGACCGATGTCTCTCCCTGGAAGACGACCGATGTCTCTCCCTGGCAGATGACCGATGTCTCTCCCTGGCAGACGACCGATGTCTCTCCCTGGCAGACAACCGATGTCTGATGATACCTCGTCACCCTGCTGAAGGCTCATCAACTCACTACTCCACATCTGTGTTATCACCCCCACATGGCTCGGTGACGTCGGTAGCTTCTCCTGCCCGAGGACAGGTCGGTACTAACTCCTCACGCGCCAATGCCATATTCTGCTGTTGGATGGTAGTTGCCATCATCTCCATGGCCCTGGCGATCTGACCCATCTCTGAAGAAGGTTGGGGAGGGGTAGAAGGTCTACGTGCCATCTCCTTCGTTTTCAGATTTTTGAAACTATAAGGTTCCTATATTCCCTACAACTACAAGAATGAGATCGATAAGAAATCAATTCATTCAAGGGGGGTAACAGCTAGACCTTACAAAGGTCAGCATCTCAAAATCATAAAGAATTTGAGCTCATCAACCGAATCATAATGCTTATAACATTAAGCATAACACCAGCACAACTACTGGTACGCAGTCATCAATTAAATCAACCATTTTCAATCAATTACAAAGACACTCAAGAGAATGAAATAGCTCACACCAGAATTCAATATATGCTAAACATCAAACCTTTGGAATTAAGATTTAGACTCATCTCGATCCAGTTATGAGTGTGCACCCTCACTACTTTATCAAGACCTTCTCATTCTTAATACTAAGATTGTCAGTTAGAACATATATTCACCAAAGCACACACAAAATTTCAATACAAAAACGTTTGAAAACCTTTCACTATAGTTGTTATTTTAAACTCAAATAACTTTCATGAGCAGAAGAAACACAATGGATCCACAGCCCTCAGGTCATCCTAAGGACGAACTGCTCTGATACCATTAATGTAACATCCCGCCAAAATAATACATACATCCATGTATAATTGAAATTAAGTGTAACCAAAAAATATTGAAGAGTGCAAAATAATATGTATTTATATATATATATATCAGAAATGAAGTTACTCCTCTTAGGGAGTTTAATACATAACCAACTCAAATGTTTGCAAAATTTTACGAAAATAAAAGAAATGCAGTAAGACAGGCGGTCTCAAAAGAAAACGGCGATCTCCCACTTTAAAACGGCGATCTCTAACAGAAGACCTCAAAACGGACGATCTTCTATCAGGGCACAAAACCCGGCGATCACCACCGAGAGGTAGAAACCGGCGATCTCTCCCTCGGCGACCACTCACTAAGGAGCTCTCCTTCCTGGAAGATCATCTGCTCCCGTGTAACAATTACACGATCATCACAGTTTTTAAAGAGAACCAAGCACAACACCAAGAAAACACCACAGGGTAAGCTAGACATTTTAAAGAGAGTTTAAATAGGAACATTAAAATTAAAGTAAAACAAATTTCAAGATTATCCATGTAAAACGTAGAGCTGCTCATCCCTTCACCTGATCGCCCAAAAATCCAAACATTTCACAGCATTTCTCAGAATCAATCTATTTCACAAACTGCATCAAGTGTCTATCAATATTCAAATTTCTCATTTCACATGTCAGACTTTCCACTGACTTCACAATACATAGACACAAGACACTAATTCCGGAATACTCGTGCATTGATTAGACTCAGAGATCTGCACCTGTCATATTGCCCACTGTGGAATCTCATACATCCACAGGGTCGCCGTGAAATCTCTCACATTCATCAGCGTATAATGAATCTCTCACATCACCATACAGCATGACAGGGTTAATCCACGCAAAACAGGTCGGTTTGTTCTCTTTCAAACAACCCACCCATACAGGTGAACCTCCTTCGACTCTCAACAACTGAGTAACTTCCTCTACGTGAGTCCATTACCTCAGCAGAGTCAGGATGTCTCGTTCTTAATCACCGATCAATGCACCTACTACAAGATCTTACACGGTATTTTCTTTCCTGAAAATACTATGCCTCGACCTCACACTCACTACATCCAACACATCATACCATTTAAATAAATCATTCAAATCACATCAACAACCATTTCAAAGCTTCAGATCTTCGAATATCTCATGTAAATCTCAAGTAGTTTCAAAACAGTATCAAAAACAGAGGAGTTCGTAAAACAGCGCCAAAACCGGCGATCTAGTTCAAAAACAGAGTGTTTCGAAGATTATGTTTAAAACCGGCGACCACGTCGCCCAAGCAGACAACATAGGGCATTTCACACAGATACAAACGAAAATGGCGACCACGTCGCCCTCACTTCAGAAAGACTACGTTATGGCTCGTATGGAAAAAGGGTCTAGCTTCCCTTACCTGGACTTGCGCAAAACACCACGAGCTCCAAAACCCACTGAGCTTGAAGGATACCTTAGCTCTGTTTTCCAGCGCCTGGTTGAAGAACTCGCAGAGAACCTCCCAGGTGCTCTAATGGTGCTGCCTCTCGTCGTACTCTTGGATGCAGATGCTAAAAATCGTGGCGCGAAGGAGATATCTGAAGGAGAAGGGAGATAACTCACTTTTCCTCTCTTTGAAGGCTACCACGTTTCTTTCTCTCAGCAGTGGGTTTTCTGCCTCTTAAACCAATTTATCCACCAAAAGCAGCTGCCACCACCCACTCTGCAGAGAAGTCTGAGAACCACTGCCCTGAACAGTACGACCACTGTTGTCTCTGGTGCATGCCAACCACTGCTCTGAACAGTACTGCCACTGTTGTCGCTTGTGCATGCCAACTACTGCTCTGAACAGTACGTCCGCGAGTGTTTCCTGCGCATGCCAACATTCTGATGTCACTGTTCTGAACCAACGCTTTTTGCCTACGTGTCTCGCGTGCCGCGCGTCTCATGCTGGAACTCTGGGTCCCACGTTCTCTGTGTGTACTCAACGTCGCGCTATGACCTCTCGACCGATGACCTCTCGCGCTAAGACTCTCGACCGATGACTTCTCGCGCGAAGACTCTCGACCGATTACTTCTCGCGCTAAGACTCTCGACCGATGACCCCTCGCGCTAAGACTCTCGACCGATGACTTCTCGCGCGAAGACTCTCGACCGATTACTTCTCGCGCGAAGACTCTCGACCGATGACTTCTCGCGCGAAGACTCTCGACCGATGACCCCTCGCGCGAAGACACACCCCGCAGCATGCCTCGCGCCCTGCGATGCCCGATGACACTCGCCACTCCCTCCTGGAGGTTCTTCATTCCACTATGTTACATCCAAGGTATTCTCTCCACAAGGCTTGGTGACGTCGGTAGCTTCACACTTCCAAGAGTTGATTAGCACAAGTCCTCGTGCGCCCAAGCGTGTAACGTTAAGGATGATTCTCTTATGCTCAAGTATAGAGCTTCGCCTGCCCAGCGTATCCAAGGTTTAACCCACACCTTGATACGCGTGGCTTTTGGGACGTACCAGGGTTGATCCAACATTTTGGCTACACACTAAGTGTAGTTTCGGCGATTAGGTGTACTCTAGGCGACATGCTACTAGGTATACACAGGCGATAGGCGACCAAACGTAAGCTAGGCGATAGGCGACCAAACGTAAGCTAGGCGATAGGCGACCAAGCGTAAGCTAGGCGATAGGCGACCAAGTGCCAGAGAAGTTGGAGATCGCCTACCCGCTTAATAACGGCGATCTTGTAGGCTTCTCAGCTATACATTCCTTCCTTTATATTTAAATAAACACGTGCTTCGAATTCATTTATAATATAACACTTTTATTCCAATATAAACTTCTTGGTTCTTACAATCTCCCCAACAAGAAAAATTTTCGTCCCCGAAAATGAATTACAAGGAAAAGAGGTATGGGTAGGCTTCCCTCATGGGTTCTTCTAACTCCCACGTTGAATCACCCGATTTCTCATCCCACACTACTTTCACCATGTTGATGGTCTTGCCTCTGAGTTGTTTACCCTGCCGGTCATCAATTCTAACAGGTTTTGCTTCAAAGGACAAGTCTTCCCTGATCTGCACGTTGTCCACTCCCAGCACATGACTAGGGTCTGCCATGTACTCCCTCAGCTGTTAAACGTGAAAGACATTGTGCAGATTCGCTTAAATGGGGAGGTGGGGCGATTTCATAAGCCACTGGACTGATCCTCCCTTAGGATCTGACATGGGCCAACAAACTTAGGGGGCAGCTTCTTTGATCTGATCGCCCATCCTACACCCTTGGCTGGTGTCCTCTCTCATAAAGACATGATCCCCAGCAGCAGACTCCAAAGGTCTTCTCCTCTGATCTACATAGGACATCTGCTGACTTTGAGAAACTTTCATTCTGTCTTGCATCAGTTTTACCTTCTCGGTTGTCTGTTGAACCAATGCTTACTACTCCAATACCTCATCAAATTCCATTCTCCTCCCCTGCATATGGAGCATGCTGTTCCTTTGAGTGCCAACCCAGAACTCGCACTCTACTTCCAACCCTGAAGACTTGGTCGAGCAAGTCCAGAACTAAGCCCTTAACAGAACCAGGACTAGCCCCTTGTAGAGGGAAGTGAGCAAGATTCCTTCATCGGAAGGAAAGAGGACAGCTGACTACTGCTCATGTCCCCCAGCCAATTTAAACTAGGATCCAAAATATCCTTCTAGGAATCAGCTTCCGCATCTAGATCAAAACCATCCCTCGACTTCTCACTGCTGATCTAATTCTCATGCTCCCTAAAGGAATACCTTGGGTTCACCACTATGCTACATAATTCTGCACCTTATAAAGACAAAGTTCTTGTTGCTGTTACTTTCCAAATCATCACTATGACTTCTTTTGCCAACTCGGCTTCCTGTCCCCATCATTTCCTCCTTGTTCAATGTATACATTGGATGCGTTGATTTGAGTTCAGGTGCCTATCTGGAAAGGCATACAAGAACGAACACACCATATATCTCAACCACAACCATGCAAGTAGTGGAGCTGATTGGAAAAAAAAAATTTCCTCTGCATCCAGAATCTCTTGCTTAAGGACAACTCTATTCTTCTCCTCCTAGAAAATAGACTATTTCCACTCACAATCCCTTCCACACCCAACTTTCTGAAATTTACTACATCTCTAGAAGGACTCAACATCATCGTAACACGGCTTACCTTCCTTCTCATCCACAGCCATTTCCTCCTTCCCTTCTACATTCACAGGCCGATCTGCATCCTATTTTGCCAAATTCAGGAGGCTTACGGTTTCGGAATCCTTTTATCCCAACCCACCATTTCCATAATCATCTTTCCAATCACGATCAACAAAACAGCATCCCTTCTGCGTGAAGCTTAAGCCAGAACCATCTCATGCTGTCTCGTCGACATGAACATCTTATAAGCTCCAAAAGAAAAATTCATTCTTGGAATTTAACTCTGGCACTTCCCATGGATACACTTGCTTAAGCTTTAAACCCCCAGCATCCTGCTTATTTACTCTCCATAACTTATATGTAGCTGAAACTAAACCTTGGTACAACTAAATCTAACTTACACTTGCTTCTTTAATTCCATCAACTCAGCTGAAGCCATTGCCACTGGTCCAGCTCCAGGCACCAAAACAATAGAGAGTTCCACCTCTCTCTTAGGAGGTAATTCAGGTATCTCTTCTGGAAATACATCCATGAAACCCTTCACCAAGGTATCCGACTTACGTCCTCTTCATTCTTCACTCCCAACTGAGCTAGGATTCACGAAGCACCTCGCCATCTGGCTCTTGGAGATCTGGAAACGCTAACTTTCTGCCTACCGCAACCTATGAGAATGTGATTGGCAGATAGCCAATCCATTACTAAGATAACATCCAGATCCTGAAGAGGTAGACAGATCAAGTTCACTTTGAATCTGCGTCCCTCTACTATCACTGGACACTCAGGGCAAACTGTAGGGGTCAACACCTGTCCTGACGCAGGTGTAGAGACCAACAGTTCGAAAGGTAACTCCTTCACTAGGAGGCCCGACTCGGCTACGCACAAGCTTGACACAAAGGAGTGTGTCGCTCTAGAATCAAACAAAATTCTAACGCATCTACCAGCTATAGAGTAACACTCGGTACTAAGTTACCTGGCTGGGATGCCCCCGCTCCAGACATGGCAACCACTCTCCCTGCTGCCTGAGGTCTGCTGTCTTCGTTCCTCAACTGCTGGGAACCACTGGGTTGAGTCGCCCTATTCCCGTTAGGACACTCTCTAGCAAGGTGTCCCGTCTTTCGGCAGATGTAGCATCTTCTCCCAGAATTTCTCTTGGGGCACACATTGGATGTGTGTGGTCCACCACAATGGAAACATCTGGGTTTCCAGGGCTGTTGCTGCTGAAACTGGGGCGGAATTGCCCCTGCCCGATGTGGTGGAGGTATCACATAAGGCTTGCTTCGCGGGTGCTGTACCTTGGCCTTCCCACTGAAGGGACCCCTTGGGCGTGATCTGATTACTCTGGAATCACTCCTCTCCAGGGTCTCCACCACCTTTGCCTTCCCTACTAAGGCATGAGACTCTCTGATCCACTGATCTGGTCGGTTCGAAGAAACGTTCCCACGGAACTGGGTTGGGTTGTGCCTCATGAACTCGGTCATCCCCATCTGCTCCCGAGGCTGATTGACATGGGAAGCTGTTGCAGCCGATCCAGCAGTTTCCAAATGATTCATTACAGCCTGATGAATCTGGGCCATTACCATATTCTGCTGTTGGATGGTAGTTGCCATCATCTCCATGGCCCTGGCGATCTGACCCATCTCTGAAGAAGGTTGGGGAGGGGTAGAAGGTCTACGTGCCATCTCCTTCGTTTTCAGATTTTTGAAACTATAAGGTTCCTATATTCCCTACAACTACAAGAATGAGATCGATAAGAAATCAATTCATTCAAGGGGGGTAACAGCTAGACCTTACAAAGGTCAGCATCTCAAAATCATAAAGAATTTGAGCTCATCAACCGAATCATAATGCTTATAACATTAAGCATAACACCAGCACAACTACTGGTACGCAGTCATCAATTAAATCAACCATTTTCAATCAATTACAAAGACACTCAAGAGAATGAAATAGCTCACACCAGAATTCAATATATGCTAAACATCAAACCTTTGGAATTAAGATTTAGACTCATCTCGATCCAGTTATGAGTGTGCACCCTCACTACTTTATCAAGACCTTCTCATTCTTAATACTAAGATTGTCAGTTAGAACATATATTCACCAAAGCACACACAAAATTTCAATACAAAAACGTTTGAAAACCTTTCACTATAGTTGTTATTTTAAACTCAAATAACTTTCATGAGCAGAAGAAACACAATGGATCCACAGCCCTCAGGTCATCCTAAGGACGAACTGCTCTGATACCATTAATGTAACATCCCGCCAAAATAATACATACATCCATGTATAATTGAAATTAAGTGTAACCAAAAAATATTGAAGAGTGCAAAATAATATGTATTTATATATATATATATCAGAAATGAAGTTACTCCTCTTAGGGAGTTTAATACATAACCAACTCAAATGTTTGCAAAATTTTACGAAAATAAAAGAAATGCAGTAAGACAGGCGGTCTCAAAAGAAAACGGCGATCTCCCACTTTAAAACGGCGATCTCTAACAGAAGACCTCAAAACGGACGATCTTCTATCAGGGCACAAAACCCGGCGATCACCACCGAGAGGTAGAAACCGGCGATCTCTCCCTCGGCGACCACTCACTAAGGAGCTCTCCTTCCTGGAAGATCATCTGCTCCCGTGTAACAATTACACGATCATCACAGTTTTTAAAGAGAACCAAGCACAACACCAAGAAAACACCACAGGGTAAGCTAGACATTTTAAAGAGAGTTTAAATAGGAACATTAAAATTAAAGTAAAACAAATTTCAAGATTATCCATGTAAAACGTAGAGCTGCTCATCCCTTCACCTGATCGCCCAAAAATCCAAACATTTCACAGCATTTCTCAGAATCAATCTATTTCACAAACTGCATCAAGTGTCTATCAATATTCAAATTTCTCATTTCACATGTCAGACTTTCCACTGACTTCACAATACATAGACACAAGACACTAATTCCGGAATACTCGTGCATTGATTAGACTCAGAGATCTGCACCTGTCATATTGCCCACTGTGGAATCTCATACATCCACAGGGTCGCCGTGAAATCTCTCACATTCATCAGCGTATAATGAATCTCTCACATCACCATACAGCATGACAGGGTTAATCCACGCAAAACAGGTCGGTTTGTTCTCTTTCAAACAACCCACCCATACAGGTGAACCTCCTTCGACTCTCAACAACTGAGTAACTTCCTCTACGTGAGTCCATTACCTCAGCAGAGTCAGGATGTCTCGTTCTTAATCACCGATCAATGCACCTACTACAAGATCTTACACGGTATTTTCTTTCCTGAAAATACTATGCCTCGACCTCACACTCACTACATCCAACACATCATACCATTTAAATAAATCATTCAAATCACATCAACAACCATTTCAAAGCTTCAGATCTTCGAATATCTCATGTAAATCTCAAGTAGTTTCAAAACAGTATCAAAAACAGAGGAGTTCGTAAAACAGCGCCAAAACCGGCGATCTAGTTCAAAAACAGAGTGTTTCGAAGATTATGTTTAAAACCGGCGACCACGTCGCCCAAGCAGACAACATAGGGCATTTCACACAGATACAAACGAAAATGGCGACCACGTCGCCCTCACTTCAGAAAGACTACGTTATGGCTCGTATGGAAAAAGGGTCTAGCTTCCCTTACCTGGACTTGCGCAAAACACCACGAGCTCCAAAACCCACTGAGCTTGAAGGATACCTTAGCTCTGTTTTCCAGCGCCTGGTTGAAGAACTCGCAGAGAACCTCCCAGGTGCTCTAATGGTGCTGCCTCTCGTCGTACTCTTGGATGCAGATGCTAAAAATCGTGGCGCGAAGGAGATATCTGAAGGAGAAGGAAGATAACTCACTTTTCCTCTCTTTGAAGGCTACCACGTTTCTTTCTCTCAGCAGTGGGTTTTCTGCCTCTTAAACCAATTTATCCACCAAAAGCAGCTGCCACCACCCACTCTGCAGAGAAGTCTGAGAACCACTGCCCTGAACAGTACGACCACTGTTGTCTCTGGTGCATGCCAACCACTGCTCTGAACAGTACTGCCACTGTTGTCGCTTGTGCATGCCAACTACTGCTCTGAACAGTACGTCCGCGAGTGTTTCCTGCGCATGCCAACATTCTGATGTCACTGTTCTGAACCAACGCTTTTTGCCTACGTGTCTCGCGTGCCGCGCGTCTCATGCTGGAACTCTGGGTCCCACGTTCTCTGTGTGTACTCAACGTCGCGCTATGACCTCTCGACCGATGACCTCTCGCGCTAAGACTCTCGACCGATGACTTCTCGCGCGAAGACTCTCGACCGATTACTTCTCGCGCTAAGACTCTCGACCGATGACCCCTCGCGCTAAGACTCTCGACCGATGACTTCTCGCGCGAAGACTCTCGACCGATTACTTCTCGCGCGAAGACTCTCGACCGATGACTTCTCGCGCGAAGACTCTCGACCGATGACCCCTCGCGCGAAGACACACCCCGCAGCATGCCTCGCGCCCTGCGATGCCCGATGACACTCGCCACTCCCTCCTGGAGGTTCTTCATTCCACTATGTTACATCCAAGGTATTCTCTCCACAAGGCTTGGTGACGTCGGTAGCTTCACACTTCCAAGAGTTGATTAGCACAAGTCCTCGTGCGCCCAAGCGTGTAACGTTAAGGATGATTCTCTTATGCTCAAGTATAGAGCTTCGCCTGCCCAGCGTATCCAAGGTTTAACCCACACCTTGATACGCGTGGCTTTTGGGACGTACCAGGGTTGATCCAACATTTTGGCTACACACTAAGTGTAGTTTCGGCGATTAGGTGTACTCTAGGCGACATGCTACTAGGTATACACAGGCGATAGGCGACCAAACGTAAGCTAGGCGATAGGCGACCAAACGTAAGCTAGGCGATAGGCGACCAAGCGTAAGCTAGGCGATAGGCGACCAAGTGCCAGAGAAGTTGGAGATCGCCTACCCGCTTAATAACGGCGATCTTGTAGGCTTCTCAGCTATACATTCCTTCCTTTATATTTAAATAAACACGTGCTTCGAATTCATTTATAATATAACACTTTTATTCCAATATAAACTTCTTGGTTCTTACACTTGGTTAATTTAGTGGTTTTAGAAACCCTAAATTAACCTAGGTTGGTGTTTTAGGTACCAAAATTAATTCTAAGAAAATTACAATTATTTTCCTATTTTAATTTTGACAAGAAAATTAAATTCTACTTCTATACTAAGCTTATGGTATCTTTATCATGTAGAGGAAAGTCTCTCTAGCATCAGTAGCAGTGTCCCAATCCTCTTGTATTCTTCTTGCCATAGCCTTTGTAGTTGGCCTATATCTTCTATTTGGTGGGCTTGAGCTTGGTTTTGGACTTGAATATGGGTTTGGGCTTGGACTTGGGCTTGGGCTTGGGCCTCTTCCATCAGTTTACATCGAGTTAAGGACAAAGTTCACAGATGGCAATGCATCCCGCATAGTCAACATCAGGTATCTTGTGGTAAACGCTCCTTCTGCCTATAACATTCTTTTGGGAAGGCCAGCTTTGAACAGGTTGGGAACCGTACCCTCAACGAGCCATATGAAAATGAAGCTGCCCTCGCTTGATGGAACGGTGATCACCATCAAGTTTGACCAGAAGACGGCTAGGAAGTGCTACGAGAATAGCTTTAAGACAAAGAGAGGGGTATGCTTCGTCACCAGTCAACCACCCAGGGAGGAAGGGATTGCCCATGAAGAGGCCGCCCTAGAGAGACGAATTGTGCCAATAGAAGAGGTTGTACAACGAGAGATCGGAGGCAGACAGTTCAAACTTGGTAAGTCCTTGAGCCAGGAAATAAAGGACCAGGTCGCCGAGGTCTTGGCTCGACATCTAGACGCCTTCGCATGGACTGCTTCGGACATGCCAGGTATTGACCCAGATTTCTTGTGCCATCATCTTACCATGGACCTACAGGTCCGGTACGCCAGAGACGGAGAAAGTTAAATGAAGAGAGGCGACAGGTCATCAAGCAGGAGACCCAGAAGCTGTTAGAGGCTGGTCACATAAGGGAAATCCAATACCCCGAGTGGTTGGCCAATGTGGTTAGTAAAGAAAGCCAATGGCAAGTGGAGAATGTGTGTCGACTTCATAGACTTGAATAAATCCTGTCCCAAGGACTCTTACCCATTGCCCAACATCGATGCCTTGGTGGACAGTGCTTTAGGGTGCAAACTACTCAGTTTTTTGGATGCGTTCTCTTGGTACAACCAGATTCGGATGCACCCCAGAGACAAGTGCAAGACGGTATTCATGATAAAGCTCTCCAGTTATTGTTACAAGGTAATGCCCTTCGGATTGAAGAATGCTGGAGCGACCTGCCAGAGATTGATGGACAGGATACTCACCCCATGATAGGGCGAAATGTGTAGGTATATGTGGACGACATGGTGGTCACATCCCAAGAGAAGGACTAGCACGTCGCCGACCTAGAGGAGCTATTCAACACCATAGCAAAGTACAAGTTAAAATTGAATCTAGAAAAATGCGTGTTTGGGGTTGAAGCAGGAAAATTCTTGGGGTTCATGTTGACAGAACATGGGATAGAAGCAAACCCCGAGAAGTGCGCGACCATCATGGTCATGAGAAGCCCGGTCTTAGTAAAGGAGGTCCAACAGTTGACAGGTCAGATGGCTGCCCTGTCCTAATTTGTTTCAGCAGGAGGGGACAGGGGCTATCCTTATTTCCAGTGCTTGAAGAGGAACAACCGATTCATGTGGACCGACGAGTGTGAGGAATCATTCCTCAAGCTGAAAGAGTATCTGGCCAGTCCTCCAGTATTGTGCAAGCCACTGCCAAGTGCTCCACTCCGCCTATACTTCGCCATCACGGAGCGGGCGATCAGTTCAGTCCTAGTCTAGGAGCAGGACTAGGTGCAGAAACCCATTTACTTTGTTAGTAAGGTATTGCAGGGACCTGAGGTACGCTACCAGGCCATAGTAAAGGCCACCCTGGCTGTGGTATTTTCAGTATGGAGGCTCTACCATTATTTTCACAGTTTCACTATTATTGTCATGACGGACCTCCCCATTCGTAAGGTCCTACAGAAACCTGACGTAGTAGGGAGGATGGTTTGCTGGGCAGTTGAGCTATCTGAGTTTGAGGTACAGTTTGAGCCCAATCAAGGGCCAAGTTTATGCTGATTTTGTGGTAGAACTGACCTCGGAAGCCACACCGCTGGGAGAGGCTGGTTTCAAGTGGGTCCTCTCAGTAGACGGGTCGTCAACCCAGCAGGGCAGCGGTGCATGGGTGATCTTAGAGGGACCAGGTGGGGTCTTAATCGAATAGGCCCTGCGTTTTAACTTCAAAGCCAGTAACAACCAAGCAAAATATGAGGCTTTGATTGCAGGAATGCTGCTAGCTAAGGAGATGGGTGCGGAATGTCTGTTGGCCAAGAGTGATTCGTTGTTGATAACAGGACAGGTGACAGGTGAGTACCAGGCCAAGGACCCCCAGATGGCCACTTACCTAGAGTATGTGGAACTCCTAAAGAGAACCTTCATGGCGTTCGAGTTGCTACATGTCCCCCGAGAACAGAATGCCAGAGCTAACTTGCTGGCAAAGCTCGCTAGCTCAGGCAAGGGGGGCAGGCAGAGGACAGTCATACAGGAGACTCTTAGGGCACCTCAAACAGCCATAGACAGCATGAGTGACGTCCAAATGATAGGCATTTCAGAAGAGAGGAAAAGAAGTCACAGATTGCTAACCCAAGAGACGCTAAAGACACCCCGCATAAGCACATATGGACCACCAGAAGAGAGATCGTCGTAGGTTCACCTAGTCGAAGAAGGGGAAACTTGGATGATGCCCTATCGATGTTACCTAGCTGACGGAGTGCTTCCCATGGACCCAGCGGGAGCTAAAGTAGTGAAAAAGAACGCAGCCCGCTACACTTTGATCGATGGTAACTTATTTAGGCATGGTTATACCCATCCCATCCTGACCTGTGTAAGCGGAGAGCAGTGCACCCGTATCATATCTAAGCTCCATGAAGGCATACGCGGGAGCCACATCGGCGGTCGAGCTCTGTCATCCAAAACTGTTAGAGCTGGATACTACTGGTCAACGATGAGACAAGATTGCATGAGATACACACAGTAGAGCAAGAAGTGCCTGCAACATGCCGACTAGCACAATGCGCTACCAAAGGAATTAAGGTCGATCCACAGCCCATGGCCTTTCCACACCTGGGGGATCGATATCCTGGGGCCTTTTCCCTTAGCAATTCAACAGATGAAGTACCTTGTGGTGACCATAGAGTATTTTACCAAATGGATCGAGGCTGAACCAGTGGCACAAATCACAGCTCACAAAGTCCAACACTTTGTGTGGAAGAATATAGTTTGCCGTTTTGGGGTCCCGAAATGATGGGTGTCTGACAATGGCACCTAGTTTGCAAGCCACCAGTTGGGTAAGTTATGCACAGAGCTCGACATCAAGCAGGTGTTTGCGTCAGTCAAGCACCCCTAGACTAATGGGCAAGTCGAATCAGCCAACAGAGTCCTACTTAGGGGCTTGAAAAGGAGGTTAGAAAAAGCTAAAGGAACTTGGGCAGAGGAAGTTCCTAGGATTGTATGGGCGTATCACACCACCCTACAGTCCACTACCAAAGAGACACCCTTTAGCCTGGTGTATGGGTTAGATGCCATGATTCCTGTAGAAATCCAGGAGAGCTCGCCTTGCTTTCAGAACTTTGTGGCTAAAGAATCTAACAAGGAAAGAAGAGTAAACTTAGATCTGCTAGATGAGGTCAAAGAGGAGGCTCACATCAAATCTGAAGCTTTAAAGAGGAAGATAGAGTACAAGCACAAGTCTAAGTTGAGACCTCAGCAATTCCAGGTGGCTGACTTGGTGATGCAGAAGGCTCACCCCTACCAGCTAGAGAATAAGTTGTCTCCCAAGTGGACTGGTCCATTCCGTGTGACAAAGGCCCTTGGGAATGGACCATACAGGTTGGAGACCTTGGAAGGTGGGGCAATTCCCCGCACATGGAATGGTGCCAACCTCAAATTCTATTTCAGTTAACTACTTGGTATTCATTTTTCATTCAGTTAAATTATATTTTCGATGTATTCAGTTAAGGGGACACTCTTTTTCCCTACGGAGTTTTTTAACGAGGTCACCCAATAAAAGAAAAAAGAATTAAGACATGTTTGTGTTGAAGCATTAAATGAACCTCTCCCTTGGACACAGATACCAAGATTGGGAATAGTAAGGTTCTTAGAGAACCTCCCTCTTGGGTAAGCATGCCAAGAATGAGAACAGTATAGTTCCACAGTGAAAGTCTTCCATGGCTTGTCAGTCGAGGTCAACGCAGTGAAATACCTCTTCCTTGTCTTTGTACAGCAAGGTTGAGGCAAGTGATAGTCTTCCTTGGCTTGTCAGTCGAGGTCGACACAATGAAAGATCTCTTCCTTGTCTTTGTACAACAAGGTTGAGGCAAGTGAAAGTCTTCCTTGACTTGTCAATCGAGGTCGACGCAGCGAAGGACCTCTTCCTTGTCTTTGTACGGCAAGGTTGACGCAAGTAAAGGTCTTCCTCGACTTATTAGTCAAGGTCGACATAGAGAAAGCCCTTTTCCTTGTCCAGTAAGGTTGAGGCGAGAAAGAGGTCTTTCTTGACTCATCCGCCAATGTTAATACCAGCAAAGTTTTCTACCATGAGTAACAAGCCAAGTTAGAAGTCGGTTTAACGAGATTGAATTAAGCAGACGTTATGGTGTCTAAGCAAGATCAGTCATGGGACACGTTTAGGTTGGCAAGGTTGCCTCAGTAACAGATGTGAGAGAGCAAGGAATAACACGTACAAGTCAGTGCAAGTCCATCACGAGTCAAGAAAGCCACGCAGATGTAGAGACAATTGATGGAAGAGGCCCAAGCCCAAACCCAAGCCCAAGTCCAAGTCCAAGTCCAAGCCCAAACCCATGTTGAAGTCCAAGACCAAGCTCATGAAGTCCACCAAATAGAAGATATGGGCCAACTACAAGGGCTATGGCAGGAATAATATAAGAGGATTGGGACACTGCTACTGATGGCAAAGTGACTTTCCTCTACATGATAAAAATGCCATAAGTTTAGCGTAGAAGTAGAATTTAATTTTCTTGTCAAAATTAGAATAGGAAAATAATTTTAATTTTCTTAGAATTAATTTTGGCACCTAAAACACTAACCTAGGTTAATTTAGGGTTTTTAAAACCACTAAATTAACCAAGGCCAGTTTGGAAAGCCTAGAGAGGGTGAGCGTGAAACACTAATCACACCCCTCCCATGTACTCTCATTTTTAGGCGCCACCTTGAGGAGAATTTCATTTTAAATTTCCCTTCAGTTTCATTTGAATTTTCAGCCCTCTAAACACTATAAATAAGAGGGTTTGGCTCATGTAATTCTCAAGATTAATATACTTAGGGAATTGCTGCCAAGTTTGAGCCAATTTCACTTCTTGCCCGAAAACCTCTCAAGGTTAGGCTATTGATCTTCAATTCTCACCTTACCAAAGAGAGATGGCCTCACCACTCTCATTCCCTACCTAGCATGCACCTCCAAGGTCACCACACCTCTTAGGAGGACCTTGTTCATCTTCAATCCACAAAGCTTCCGCCAATCACCAACAATTTCACCAAACATGAAGGCACTCTTCCATCATTTGGTATCTAGAGCCATGGTCTTCAAGAGATAAGTGCCTTATTTTGTTTTTATTTTTGTGTTCATTTCAATTTCGTGTTGTTCTCCATGATTTCTTGATTGTCGTGCTGTTTTGAGTTTTGTTTTTGTGTTAGATTCTATTTTGCTTCAATCCAATCGGTGAAATCATGTTCAAATTGCTCTTGAGCTTCTATTTTGCAAATTTTATGTAGGATTCTACATAGAATTGTGTTGCTGTTTTTGTTTTTGTAGGATTTGAGTCTTTCTTTGAGATTCAATCGGTGCAAACTATTTTTGGTTCTTGAGTCTTTTGATTTTATGAATCTATACATGTTCTGTCAAGTCATGTGTTTCCAAGAATTGTCATCAAATTCTAGTAGTACTTTTCTTGATTGATTTGGTTTCTTGATTTAATTTGACTCCAGTTATAATATGAATTGCTTGATCCTTTGGTGTATTTTTTTTCTTTTAGATTTGAGTTCATATTTGTGTGTTAGATCCATACAAATTCTTACATATCAATTCCATTGTGTTCTTGAGAGTTTCTTCAAACTGTTTTTAATTCCATAATTAGGATTACTCTGTTTTAAATTCTGTGCTGGCTGTTTTTGCTTATCAAATTAAAATACGTTGAAGAAAAATTGTGAAATTCTGGATTTACACAGATTGATGTGTTAGAAAAACAAGAAAAAAAGATTCAAGTCAAAATACAAAATACAAAAAAAGATGATAAATCAAATGAAAAAAGTGTGCATTCTGGCGCGAACAGAGACGGTAATTTGGCAACATATTTGAAAACTTTATCACAATTAATTGGTGCGGTGTTTTGGTGTGATTCCAGCGCCAAAATTTTGCTCAGATATTGAGCTATTTTTGGTTTAAATTTCAAAATTCAAATTTCAAAAATCCAGTTCAGCATAAATTTTCTAAGTCACGCATTTTGTGCCTCAAAATTCCAGTAGTACTGTTTTGGTTTTCTTAATCAATTCTAGTGTCATTCTTTAGGTTCAATTTGTGTGACACCTTTTATTGATTACCTTATTTGATTTCTTATCAAATTTATTCAATAATCTTTCAAGTTGTGTCATACAATTACTCCATTTGATGTAGTCCTATTTCTAAATTGAATTGTTCTTTGCTTTAAAATTTTTTGACCTCTAATTGTTGGTGAAAGAATTTCGAAGTGGTGCTTGTTAAGTTTGGAATTAAACTTTGAGGTGAGTCCATCTCTACTTAGTAGGTACTGTTTTGAAGATTTAAATTGACTAACCTTAAGAGGTTAAACAAGAGGCTGCAGCAAATAAGATTACAAAAACCTACAAAGTGTGGAACACAACAAGAAGGAGTGCCAAAAGTAAAGGAGTGCATAGTATAGGAAATTTGAATTTTTTTTTTTTTTGTAATTCAAGTTCTATTGTATTTCCTTTGAGTTGTAATTACATTCAACTTTGATTAATTAGTGGAATAATTACGTATTAGTCGATGAGTGTGTCTTGAAGGTTCACAAGTGCCAACAAGCCTCATCATTAGGAATTCGACTAGTTTAAAGCTTTCTAGTTAGATTTAATTTCTTGTGATGAATTGTTTGAGCAAAATTTTTTTCTTTTATAAAAGTGTGCTTTCAATCTTGTTTGTGATCTTAGCAAATTACTTAGAGAAAGGTTTGTGAAAGTCTTGGGGGATAGAATCTGGCTAAGGAAAGGCTTGGTAATTAAGTGATCCAAGTGATCAACCTCCCTTTCCTGGGATTTTACCTACATTACTCCACCTATCTTTCTTGAAGTAAATTACTTTCAACACATAACTTTAATCATGTCTTCTCATTCTCCTAACTCTAGTGAAAATGATAGAAAGTCTATTAAATCCTTTTTAAAACAACTAGCACAAGACTTTCAATCACTTTCATATAGACAATTGCAATATGAGGCCCAACTCAAAGATAGGGATGCTCATTTTGCTTTGTTGGAGAAAGAGTTGAAAATGGTTAAAGAAAAGGATGAATACACTAATAAAACTAAAAAAAGTTCTAATGCTAAGAAAGAGAGCCTTAGAATCAATGACTATTATCAACCTACACCTAGAAGGACTAGGAAAGAAAGCCAACCAATAGAGACTAGGGTTGACCTGCCTTGTTTTTATGGTAAGGATAATGTTGAGGTATATACATAATGGGAGATGGAGGTTGATCAAATCTTTGAAAAATACCAATTGGATGAGTTTAGCAGATTTTCCATTGCTATCCTAAGTTTTCGAGAATATGCCAGATCTTGGTGGACACAAAGGGAAACTGATGTTAGAATTGGCAGAAAATCAGAAGTACATAATTGGGATGAATTGAAGTTGTGTATGAGAGGAAAGTTTGTTTCACCTTCATATGGGAGAAAGAAGAAGCTTAGAGAAGAAATGAAAGAGCTTGTAGAAAAAGGAAGAAACTTTATATACAAAGAAAAAGAATATGTTAGAAGAGAAAAAGAATTTAAAGAAAAATTTCAAGCTCTTGTTAGAAAGAAAGAAGAGAAGGAGAAAAGAGAAAGAGAGGAGAAGGAAAGGAAAGACAGAGAAGAGAAAGAAAAGAGAGAAAAAGTGATGATAGAAAAGGAAAGTACAAAAATCTCTTTTTTTAGAGTTGAATCAGATATCGATAACATTTTATCTTCTATAGAAAACCCTTGTGAGGATGTGCTTGAAGAAAAATCTATGTTTGGAGCTGAACCAGATATAGATATAAATGTTTTCTCCTTAGAAAATACAGAAGAATGTTTGATTAAAAAGGAAGAAGAGGAGACCCACAAAGAAGAAGAGTCTTTTATGACACCTCTAGAAAGCATAGCTGTGAAAGAATCCTTAAAGGGGGATTGCAATACTTTGACCTCTTCTTTTCAATTATATAATGCTCATTCTTCTTTACAAATATCTCAAAAACCAAACTTTGTGACGTTGTTGCCTAGCCTAGGCAATAAACAACACAAAGTGAACAAAAATCGTTTTGAAAGGGGTCTTATGTTTTTCTTTAAAAAAAACTTTTAAAGATAAAGGGCCTTCTTTTTGTTCAGTTTGCTTTAGTTTTAATTTTCCGTTAAAAATGAAATTTATCTCACGTTTGTTTGATGTTTTTAATTTAGATTGACATATTTGATCCTAAAGGATGAGCATAGTTTTCAAAGCAGGAATAAGGCTACTGTTCAAGATCAACCCTGTAGATCTGAGGACAGATCCTCTCAAGAGGGAGGGGATGATGGAAACCATCCAACCACACACAACCACATAATACAGAAGTGATGAAGAAGAGGCAGATGCATTGGATTTAAGGACAAATCCTTTTCAGGAGGGAGGGGATGATGGAAGAGGCCCAAGCCCAAGCCTAAGTCCAAGCCCTAGTCCAAGCCCAAACCCATGTTCAAGTCCAAGACCAAGCTCAAGCCAACCAAATAGAAGATATGGGCTAACTACAAAGGCTATGGCAAGAATAATACAAGAGGATTGGGACACTGCTACTGATGGCAAAGTGACTTTCCTCTACATGATAAAAATGCCATAAGTTTAGTGTAGAAGTAGAATTTAATTTTCTTGTCAAAATTAGAATAGGAAAATAATTGTAATTTTCTTAGAATTAAATTTGGCACCTAAAACACCAACCTAGGTTAATTTAGGGTTTTCAAAACCACTAAATTAACCAAGGCCAGTTTGGAAAGCCTAGAGAGGGTGAGCGTGAAACACTAATCACACCCCTCCCATGTGCTCTCATTTTTAGGCGCCACCTTGAGGAGAATTTCATTTTAAATTTCCTTCCAGTTTCATTTGAATTTTCAGCCCTCTAAACACTATAAATTAGAGGGCTTGGCTCATTTAACTCTCAAGATTAATATACTTAGTGAATTGCTGCCAAGGTTGAGCCAATTTCACTTCTTGCCCAAAAAACTCTCAAGGTTAGGCTATTGATCTTCAATTCTCACCTTACCAAAGAGAGATGGCCTCACCACTCTCATTCCCTACCTAGCATGCACCTCCAAGGTCACCACACCTCTTAGGAGGACCTTGTTTGTCTTCAATCCACAAAGCTTCCGCCACCAACAATTTCACCAAACATGAAGGCATTCTTCCATCAACAATGGTAAAGGAAGAAGCATTGCATAATTATGTTTACTCATATACAGAAACATAAGAGTTAAAAAGGAGTTGAGACATTGAAAGGGGAATTTGTAAGGACCTGAAAAATTAAATTGGAATAAAAGAGTTATATTTTAAATGAATTCTAAGTATGTTTTTATTTAAAATAAAAAGGGAGGAAAAGTTAAGTTAGAAGGCTACGAGGTCGCCGGTCGCCTGCTACACATGAGCGCCAGGTGGACGTCGCCAGGGCGCGAGAGGCATGCAGGCATCGCGCGGGCGCGAGAGGAATGCAGGCATCGCGCGGGCGCGAGAGGCATGCAGGCATCGCGCGGGCGCGAGAGGCATGTAGGCATCGCGCGGGCGCGAGAGGCATGCAGGCATCGCGCGGGCGCGAGAGGCATGCAGGCATCGCGCGGGCGCGAGAGGCATGCAGGCATCGCGCGGGCGCGAGAGGAATGCAGGCATCGCGCGGGCGCGAGAGGCATGCAGGCATCGCGCGGGCGCGAGAGGCATGCAGGCATCGCGCGAGCGCGAGAGGCATGCAGGCATCGCGCGGGCGCGAGAGGCATGCAGGCATCGCGCGGGCGCGAGAGGCATGCAGGCAGCGCGCGGGCGCGAGAGGCATGCAGGCATCGCGTGGGCGCGAGGCATGCGGGCATTGCCAGGGCACGAGGCATGTGGACGTGGTCAAGGCGCGAGAGTTATGAGGGCGTCGCCAGGGAAGACATCGGTCGTCCCCCAGAGGAAGACATCGGTCGTCTTC
Source organism: Phaseolus lunatus (assembly GCA_013389735.1). Taxonomy (NCBI): domain Eukaryota; kingdom Viridiplantae; phylum Streptophyta; class Magnoliopsida; order Fabales; family Fabaceae; genus Phaseolus; species Phaseolus lunatus. Next base: position 17,124,070 of record CM023867.1, read on the forward strand.
CAGGGCGAAGGAGACATCGGTCGTTCGCCAGGATGAGTCAGCAGTGGAAAGTTATCGCGCGACGTCGAGTTTCACACAGAGAAGGTAAGACCCAGACTCCCAGCATGAAGCGTAGGGCATGCGCGCCACGTAGACAAAAAGGGTGGTTCAGAATAGTGACATCAGAATGTTGGCATGCGCAGGAGACACTCGCGGTAGTACTGTTCAGAGCAGTGGCTGGCATGCACAAGCGACAACAGTGGCAGTACTGTTCAGAGCAGTGGTTGGCATGCACCAGAGACAACAGTGGTCGTACTGTTCAGGGCAGTGGTTCTCAGACTTCTCTGCAGAGTGGGTGGTGGCAGCTGCTTTTGATGGATAAGTTGGTTTAAGATGCAGAGACCCACTGCGGAGAGAAAGGAAAAACGTTGCAGCTTTCAAAGAGAGATAGAGCGAGTTACCTCCCTTCTCCTCCAGATATATCCTTCGCGCTGCGATTCTAACACCTTCACACGAGAGTACGACGAGCGACAGCCACCATTAGAGCACCTGGGCAGTCCTCTGCAAGTCCTTCAACCAGACGCAAAAACAGAGCCAAGGCGTTCTTCAAGCTTTGTTGGGTTTCAGAACTCTAGGTGTTTGCGCAAGTCCAGGTAAGGGAAGCTAGACTTCATTTTCAATACAAGCCATAGTTTAGCTATTTCTGAAGTGAGGGCGACGTGGTCGCCGGTTTTCGTTTCATCTTTGTAAAATGCTCTGTTCTTATGTGTTTGGGCGACGTGGTCGCCGGTTTTATATATAGTCTTCGAAATACCTTGTTTTTGAACTAGATCGCCGGTTTTGGCGTTGTTTGCGAACTCTCTGTTTTTGGGTGTTGCTTTGAAAACTGTTTGAGATTCAAATGACATATTCGAAAGCATGAACCTTTGAAATGACTATTGCGGTGATTGAATCATCCAGTTGAGAGTGGTATGATGTGTTGAATGTTGTGAATGTGGGATCGAGGCATAGTATTTTCAGGAAAGAAAATACCGTGTAAGATCGTGTAGGATGTGCATTGACCGGTGATTCGTCATGATATCCTGACTCTCTTGAGATAATGAATTCATATAGATGAAGTTATTCAGGCGTTGAGAGTCGAAGGAGGTTCATACGTATGGGTGAGTCGTTTGAAAGAGAACGAGCTCGACCTGTGGTGTGGATTAACCCTGTCATGCTTGGATGGTGATGATATTGAGATTCATTATACGCTTGTGAATGTGTGTGATTTCACGGCGACCCTGTGAATGTGTGTGATTTCACAGTGGGCAGTATGACAGGTGCGAATCTATGAGTCTAGTCAATGCATGAGTCTTCCGGAAGTAGTGTCAAGTGTCTTGTGTGCTGAGTCAGTGGTGGTCTGACATGTGAAATGAGGAACTTGAAATTATAGACACTTGATGCAGTATTGTGAAAATGAATGACTCTTGAGAATATTGTGAAATGTGTGATTTCTGGGTGACCAGGTGAAGGGCATTGAGAAAATCTATAGCTTTACGTGAATATCTTGAAAATTGCTTACCCTGATTTTAATGTTCTTATTTAAACTCTCTTTAAAAATATCTAGCTTACCCTTTGTATTGTTCTCTGGCTGTTTTCCTCTTAAAACTGTGATGATCGTGTAATTTACACGGGAGCAGATGATTTTCCAGGAAGTAGAGCTCCTTAGTGAGTGGTCGCCGGAAGGTGATCGCCTGATTTTCTGTTCTGGCAGCAGATCGGTTGTTTTGGGTCCTCTGATAGGAGATCGGTCTCTTCCGATAGGAGATCGGTCCCTCCCGATAGGAGATCGCCTGCTTTGTTTCTTTTACTGTATTTTGTTTATGTTTCTGGAAAATTTGACCGAATTTGTATTAAACTCCCTGTGAGGAGAAACTACATTTCATATATATAATATTTTGTTCACTTCAATCTATTTGTTACCTTTATTTTCATTATATACATTTGTATAGTATTTTGGCGGGATGTTACAGAATTCATTAGAAATGGAATGTACAGATAATTACAAAAGTTTTACAGAAAAGGAAGAAAATCAAGAATCCGCAAGAGCCTCCACCAGCTGCCCATCGACGATGATCTTAATCAAGCTAGTTTGGGAAAGAACCACCCCAGGATGCACGCAGGCAACCTGGGTGATGGCATCCCTAAACCCTTCATCATAGGCTTCAGTTGATTCGTTGGTGAGATCATCAGTGGTCTTCTAGAAGAGCTCCTTCTTGCGGACCATCTCCTCCCTCAGTTGGCCCATTTCCTCCCGCAGCCTGGCCAAGTCCACCTCCCTTTGGGCTAGGTCTTCTCGGCTTCGCTCCAGCTCTTCGGCAGCCTAGGCCATGGCTTCATCCTTACCACCCAGCTCCTTCTTCAGGTCCTCCACGGAGAGGCGAAGGTCGTTGTTCTTTGAATATAACCGAAGGGCCTCTTGCAATTTCGCAAACAAGAGGTCCTTGGTTTCTTTGACAGCCTTGCAGAGCTCAGCCACCTTTAAAGTGAGCCCCGTTAGGTGACGCTTTACCCCAGCAACCACAAGCATTTTTCGTTCGGCCTCTTCCAGGGCCCCTCGCACTTTGGTGAGAAGGAGGTTGGACCCAACAAGAGCCTCCTTGAAGCTCTTGGCCACCTGTTCCACGAGAGAGCCCACCTCCATGCTCTCCAGGTCCTCTCGAGCTTGCGTGGACTTTAACACCCGCTGTAGGAATGGAGAGAGGGCAGTGGGAGGACCCCAGGCTTTGCCTTCAGGGACGTTCTGCCCTCGACCCTCTTCAGTATTAGGGGGAGAAGAAGCGCTTGGTGGGCACTCCCTGAAGGAAGGGGTCCCTCCATTTCAAGAGCCTAAAGCCACAGGGATGGCAACTTCGGCGTTGCAATTCCTCTTGAAGACTAGGCCAGAGCAGGTGTCCTCGTCTTCAGAAGGGGTGACTTTAGCGGCCATGACCATGCCTTGGGATCTGGTGGCATGAGGATGGCTTGGTGCGGGCAGGAGGGCAAGGGCAATGGCGAAGGAGCTAGCAGCAGCAGGGACCTCATCCGGAACAGCAATGGAGGGGCCAGCGCCGCCCTTCTTCACAGCCAGGGCAGCCAGGCGCCTCTTCCTGTCAGCACCGATCGTCATGCCTACAACAAGCAGAAAGACTCAGTTAACAACAGGTAAAGGGTAAACGAAAGAAATATGCAGAACAAGCAGGAATAATCAAAGTAAGAAGAAAGGTACCGATATAACCCTTTAAGGCTGATCCTGCCGCTGACTCGAATGTGGAGGATATGCCTCGTCACTCCTTCGTCTAGCCTTCTGCAACCGCGTGTTCTACAAGAACGCTCCAAGAACCTTCTCTGGGACTCCAAACGATGCCTGCAAAACAACACAGACGGCGCCTCTAGCGGCCGTTTGCACTCTGACGCTCAAGTCAGGTAACAGAACCAACAAAAACTCTCTCTGAATCTCTCTGTGAGACTCATGTGTCCTCTCAGATCCACTTTCTCTCTCTATAACTAAATTCTGTTATCACTGTGCAACGTGTGTAAAACGTGCTCACAATGACTCAGAAATGTGTGTAATGAAGTAAAACTCTCGTCAATCTGTAAAACATGTCCATCTTACATGACGTGGAGTGCTTTTATACCTGGGCCGCGCCTCTCTCTCAGATGGTGACACGTGGAGGCATGCAACTTACATCTAACCGTACGGGTGTCACATCTGAAGGGCCTTTGCGCTTTTCTCTGTGCGCCTAAGTTATTCCCTTGCGGAGTAACTTAGTGCATTTCTTCCCTCTGAGTGAGTCGCATGCTCCCAGGAGAGCACCAGGGGTGGCTGGTCTAAACACACTCACCAGGCGCTGCATCCTGCATGCATGATCTCACCGCACAGTGCCATGCACGTAATGGGTTAAGAGAGTCACTGATCACTGACCAATTTACTAGCTCTCTTATACCATCCTCATGCATGATCCTACTAGTGAGCAGCTCTTCTTCTTCTGGTTTGGAATCATACGAGGTGCATGCATAACGCTCTCGCTGGGAGCCTGGGTCCTAGTTTAACTGCGTGTAGCAAGAAACCCCGATAACAATGCACCGATGACTGATCGGTGCTTCATTACTTCTCGCGCTCTGCTTCCAGGCGCTCATCTAGGCACTGATCTGTGGGTGGTGGTCACGTAGTAACTGACCACCGATCACCATTCTGAGTGATCTCCTCCCTGATTCACCTGCTATCTTATTCCACGAGCCACCCTGTGAATGGTCCACGTGGTCATCTGCTGCTGACGTCATCGACTACCGATGACCGACCAGATCAAAGGCCTTAGGACTATATTCCTTTTTTATCAGCTCAGCGGTGCTGAATACAGTTTGGAGGCCAGAAAGGAACTCGCACACCTCACGATCTTTGGGGTGCAAGTCTGGGAGGCCCCTAGGCTTTGCTAGCATGCGTTTCTCAACCCAGTACAAGGGAAACCCGTCTAAGAGGGTGGGGTCGCGTTTGTTGCAGCGAACCTTGAAGAATTTTCCTTTGAAACTCTTGTAGGATTGTTGGAAGAGAGTTAGCCGTGCTCTCCCAGCAACCCCATTGATGCTCACCTATTGGTTCTTCACTGGACTCTTGGCCTCGAAGAAGTATAGGAAGGCGTCCATGGAGGGAAGGTGGCCAAAGTGCTCACACAAGATGGCGAAGGCCCTAACAAAGACCCAACCTTTGGGATAGAGTTGAGCAGGGGCGACATTCATCTCAGTTAGCAGTGCCCGCTCGAAGCCAGTAAGAGGGAGGCGTAGGAGGACCTTCCTGAAGAGCGTCGAGTAAAGGAAGCAGAATGGACCCTCCTGGTCGGACGCCTCGTCACAGCAAACGGGCTCGCCTACCCTACAGGGAGCCACCCGTACGAACTTGTCATGCTCTTTCACAAAGATGCGGGATGGGTGACAGGTCTCGCTTTTCCTATAGTCCACTATGCTTATGGAAGTAGTGAACATGGAGACCTCCTTCAGAAGCCCGCTAGAAGCCTAGGGGTACAACGTTTGGTAATGAGCAGGAGGAAGGGCTAGGGTTGTTGGTGGAGTCGCAGGTTGGGAAGAGTTAGACTGATCCGTTGAATGAGGAAATGGCTAAAACAGAAAAAAGAAAAAGAAAGGCAAGGTTCAGAATGGATAGAGCGCATACGTTTCGAAGAACACAACGATACAGAAAAATAGAGAACGGGAAAGCATAAAAGGCGGGAATCGTAAACAGTCCCAGGCAGTTATAGCAAATTAAAAGACATCGCAATAGTAGAAATTAAGGCAAATGGCAAAAAGAACGTACCTTTGAGTGATTATGATTGTGAAGGATGAGGTATCAAAAATAGAAGCAGAGCACTCGAGAAGCAGAAATGTTTGAAAAATGAGCAAGAGAGGGAGTGAAACAGTGAAGGATGTATGGGGCAAAGGGTTTAACGTATAGGGGAAGCACGAAGCGACAACACTCCTCAACCGTTAAGATTGCCACGTGTACACTCCAGAAAAAGTGTGGTGAGACGTCACCTTGTGGCACTATGCTCGTCCAATCACTCAAAGCCACGTCAGTACCACGTAGGTCGCCAGGAAGAGCAGTTAGGCTTTATGCTGAAGCAAGCTCCAGCTTAAGCCTGGGGGCCTTGTGTAGTGGCTAGACCTCGAACATCGATAGTGTACAGTGAAAGTCGACATGGCAAAGGTCAACACAGTAGGGTCCACCAAGCGACCCCTAGAAGTACCTTGTGTGGTGGCCAGACCTCGGACATTGACAGTGTATAGTAGAGGTCGACGTGGCAAAGGTCAACACAGTAGGGTCCACAAAGGGACCCCAGAGATTACATGTTATAGTGGCCAGACCTCGGACATCGGCAGTATACAGCAGAGGTCGGCACAGAAAAGTATTACATTAGTGATAGCCTGGTTCACAGAGATACCTTGCATGCGGAACGTGTATAAGACATTTGGGTCTGGCACAAGCAAATTACCCCTAGGGGCGCCAAAGCCCAAGAGCGTTAGGGTTTTCAGAGAAAGTCGCTTGCAAGGCACATGAGAAATTAGGGAACATATAAGAACGGGTTAGTCTCGCGGTGCTGATACACACGCTATAACCCTAACGGCCATACCGTTAGATACACACTCCAGAAAGGAATGTTGCCACAAGTGTTGCACTCTAAGAATGGAATGTTGCCGCGGGAGTTACACTAAGACTGTGCAATAGTATCCCGAAAAGGTAACCCTAAATTCGCTAGAGGCAAGGCTTTGACAAGAGAATGTCAGCAGCAGGTTAACCTAGAAACAATTATATAAGGGGAGAAAACCCCAAGGAAAAGGCACGTAGTCTTCTATGCAAGACATAGTTTTTACACACACATTATAAGCTTAAGCACTTTTGCTTGTTTGATGTTTCTTGCCCTATATTGACTTGAGCGTCGGAGTGCAGTTACAGATAGGGCCCCCGTCTGTCTCAATGGAGCCACACCTTGGAGAACCACTGTGAAGATAGAAGGAGCCACTCCCTGCCTTAGAGTCAATGGCAGCTGAGTCAACTAGCGAGAACAAGTGCCATCGGGAGAAGAAGGAGGTGAGGCTCCCAGGCTGCAACAGCTCATGGAGACAATAAAAAATCTCTAGGAGGCTAATGAATGATCCAGACAGGAGCAAGAATGGCTACAAGAAAGGCTAAAATAAGAGATGCGCAAGACCAATGATGATGAAGACCTAGGAAAGAATGCACCTACTGACTAGACCCAACCTCTAAGGAGGCAGACAATGAGCATGACACAAGACCTAGGGCCAAGTCAGGATTCTCCAACCCTTGCTTCAACACTTAGATTGCCACAGAGGATCACAAGTAGCAGAGAACAGGCTTTGGGTGCTGAGCATCAGTTGGTTTCTTTATTTGTAATTTCAGTAGAGTAGGTGACATTTAGCATTAAAGGGATGGTGCTATCACTTTAGGCATTTTTGACCTATCTTCTAGAAGAATAGGATGATAGGTGTGGCATTGACTATAGTCACCACCCTAGTTGCACCATATTTGCACTCTTCCCATCCTACCCCTTAAGCTTGTCCTCCAAGGCTCCTTCACCTATAAATAAGGAGGCCTACCTCATGTATTTTCATGTTGAATTTTATAGAAGGAATACTCTGCACAAATTGTGAGCTCTTAGCTTAGGTCTTATCTTGTGAGAGTGTGAGATCTTTAAATGGTGTCCATTTTCACTTATCTTGGAGGACCTCCATACTCCAAGTGGCGTGTTTCTTCCATTGCCATTTATGTCTTTCTTTCCTAGAGTTTATGTTCTTGTTTTCTTCTTGTCTTCTGTTCTTGCCAGTTGACTCTCCTTTCGGTTGACTCTACGACAATCTCGCACCCTCTTCTTCTTCCTCAGGTTGCTGCTTCATTGGATCAAAACACTCTGTACCTGCAAAGACAAGGGGGCACCCTAGAGGCCTTTGCACTCTGACGCTCAAGTCAATACTGGTCTAAGAAACAGTGTGTATGTGTGTAACAGTTCTAGTCTCAAGAGTTGCATACCTTATTAGGGTTTCTTACTGTTGTTTATATAGTCTAGGGTTTCCTCTGTCTCTGCTACCCGCATTTAGGGTTTCTGGAGGAATACCGTTGCGCTGCTATTACACGGTCTTAGTGTAATCTAGCGCGTAAGGCTTCCCTTGTTGGAGTGCAACCTCTCACCCTACAACCCCCTGGGTACCAACTTGTGCACCTAATCTCTAGGGCCATCCATTCTGGAGGTGTCCTAACTGTCCACGTGCCATGCATGCGGTCTGCCCCTGGGAAACCCTAACCCTAATGGGCCTTAGAGTTCCCAGGGCCCTTTGCTGGTGTTGCGCCCAAATGCACTATTCCCACCACACGCACGAGCACCTTGTGACTCAGGCTTTCCCCTAACTCTGGGCATTTCACTGATAACTGATGTGTTTCTTATGGTCCACCTCTCGTGGCCCAGTTTGGTTGTTTGAACTGCTGATGCCCAATGTCACATCGACTTCACTCCGTTACCGAGTACACATCGGCATACCTCCTGATCGATCTCCGACCACTAATCGGCATGCTGGCTCATGCTACTTGTGGGACCCAGCTTACGTGGCCCATTACTGCTAGCAGTCGTCGATGTCCGAGGATTGGTCTGTACATCTTCCCTTCAGCTATCTTCTATTTAATTTGTTTCCTTTCATGTTCTTCAATTTCCATACCTTCATCATGCTCACCATATATTGTGTTTTCCTTTTGCCTTTGTGAATTGAACCTTCACACTTACTTAACCACTTGACTAAGTTCGAGTCTAGTGGGAACTTCCTTAGGTTTAACCTTCTAAGAGTGCTAAAATCTCAATCTAAGTAAAGTGTCACACCATAAAATGAACAATCCTAAAATCAACTCACATCATGTGGTTATCAAAGCTTTTGGTTCTTTTTAGCTTAATTGCTTGAGTTGATTTCGACACTTTTAATTTCTTGCTTTTACCTTTCAAGCATTTTAAATTCTGTCCTTACATTCTTGTCTTTACATTCTTGCAATTTAATTTTAGCCTTTATTTTATCTTGCAATTTTCATTCAGCCATTTTACCTTTCCATAGCTTTGTTTCGCTTTTGGATTGTTATTTTGTGTCTTTTTGTGTTCTTGTCTTTTGCTTTGAGTCATATGTTTAGTAGTGTTTCAAGGAGTCCTTGCTTTTATTCTACTTACTTGCTTTTAATTTTGAAAGTTTAGAAGTATTTGGAAATTTATTTTAGTAAGAGTAGATTTTAAGTTCCAAACAAAAGATTTCAAGTGATAAATTATCTTGAAACTCCAACCTTTTGTTGATATGTGGAGTTTTGGAAAATATGCATGATAAAAAAAAAAAACTATAGACCTTTCATTTCCACAAATCAAGAACTAGTCTAAAAAAAAAAAGAGAGAAAGAGTGAAGCCCAAACTTTGGTTTCTTTTTCATAAAGAAAAACTTTTCAAAATTTTAGGTTCAACTTGATTGGAAATTGATTTCAACAATTGTGGAATTTTTATCATTTTGCTTTAGCAATTTCTAAAAGAAAAAGTTTCTTTGTTAAAAGTTTAGTAAGTATCTCTGAGTCCTTTTTGTGTGCCTTTTCTTGTTTGTCTTTCTTCAAAGTTTTGTCATATATCTCTCTCATGTTTTGGTTTAGCTTTTCTTGTTTAAGCTTTTCTTGCTTGTCTTTTTGTTTTTCCTCAAGTTTTGTTGTGGTTTCCTTTGAGATCAAGTGTTAAGGGCTTTGTCCTTTTTTATTTGAAGAGCTTTCCACCCAAGAAAGACCTTTGGGGAGTGGAACAAGTTTTCTTTGAGTGCCTTGAGTGATCTTGTCTTCCATTTCACCAAAGTGACGCAAACTTAAGAGTGTTTTTACTAACCTTTATTTCACTAATTGTTTGTTCATTTGTGAATTATGGCTCATCTTTCTTTAGGAGAATCATCTAAGCCTCAATCTCCCCAAAAGGCTTTCCTTATGAGTGAATTGACAGCGACATAGAGATCCTTGGCCCAAAAGGAGGACGAAATGAGACAAAAGGAGGCAAGACTCCAAAGACTAGAAATGGCTCAAGAAAGAAAACCCTGAGGAAGGAGATGGGATCAAAGGAGAGCTTCTAAGAGCTACCACCATTACGGCAACCAAGAAGAGGAAGAAGAATGGAGGTTGAACAATTTTGAGGAAAGGCGCCAACAAGCTTCAAGAATTTCTTTCCCTTATGTAAAATTGCCTAGTTTTAATGGGGAAAGTGATCCCAATGTATATTTAGGGTGGGAGGCTAAGGTAGAACAAAATTTTAATGTACATGAGGTCCAAGAATACCAAAAGGTTAAGTTAGGCTCCTTAGAATTCTTAGACTACGCCATGTAGTGCTGGCATAAAACTGTAATGGACATTGGACTTAACAAGAGGCCCCTTGTGGTCTCTTGGGATGATTTAAAGGTTTGCATGTGCGAGGTTTGTTCCTCCTCATTATAGGAAGGAACTCTTTTTGAAGCTGCAACGACTTCAACAAGGACCAAAAAGTGTAGATGAATATTTTAAAGAGCTTGAAACAACTTTAACTAAAATTGATATGCATGAAAGTGAGGAGTCTAAAATGGCTAGATTTGTATGTGGTTTGAGAAGGAAAATCCAAGATGTGGTAGAACTTTATGAGTATTCATCTTTAGAAAAATTGGTTCACCTTGCCATCAAGGTTGAATCTCAACTTTCAAAGAAAACTTCATTTGAAAAATTCTCATAATGATGGCTATTACCAATCATCTTGGAAAAACAAAAACAAGTTTTCTTCAAAAAATTCTCCCTCTAATTTTGTGAAAGATTCCACTTCCAATTTTATAAATTCTAAACCCTTCACTTCTACACCTAAGTCACCCACCAAAACCTCTGATACAAAATGTTTTAAATGCTTAGGTTTTGGGCACATTGCATCTAATTGTCCTTCTAAAAGAAATATGATGGTCCAAGGGGGGGCTATCATGAATGACCGTCTAGGTCCCTTACCTCTTCTAGATCCCTAAGTGAGGAAGAAAGTGAGAATCCAAGTGAAGGAGACTTATTAGTAGTGAGGCGCATGCTAGGTTAAGTTTTACAACCTTTTGATGAAAGTCAAAGGGAAAATATTTTCCACACTAGGTGCCTCATTAATGATAAGTTGTGCTCCTTAATTGTTGATGGGGGAAGTTGTGCTAATGTGGCCAGCACAAGAGTGGTAGAAAAACTTGGGTTACCTACCATCACTCATGCAAAGCCTTATAAACTTCAATGGTTAAGTGAAGAGGGGGAGATCATAGTAAATAAACAAGTCATCATAGCCTTTTCTATTAGTAAATACAAGGATGAGGTCTTGTGTGATGTTGTCCCTATGGAAGCAACGCATATTCTCTTAGGTAGGCCATGGCAATTTGATACAAAAACAATACATGATGGCCTTACCAACAATATCTCTTTTACCTTCCATGGGCATAAGATCACATTAAAATCTCTCACCAAAAAAAGCCCATGAAGACTAAGTAAAAATGAAGGAAAAGAGAGAGAAAGAAAAAGAAAAAAAGAAAGAGAGTTCCAAGAGAATCCTTCTCATCTCATCTAAAGAGGTAAAAAGATAATGCTTTCCCAAAGTCTATCTATATACTTTTCCTAGGACCCTTAAGAGTGAGTCGACCAAAGATAGTCCTCCATGTGTGGCAAATTTGGTAAAGGAATTTCAAGATGTGTTTCAAGATCCCCCTAAAGGATTGCCTCCTTTAAGGGGAATTGAGCATCAAATAGATTTCATTCTCGGAGCTTCTTTACCAAATAGGCCAGCATATAGGACCAATCCAACCGAGGCTAAAGAGATTTAACAACAAGTGGAGGATTTAATAGCTAAGGGGTGGGTGCAAGATAGCATGAGTCCTTGTGCTATGCCTATGATTCTTGTCCCTAAAAAGGATGGGAATTGGAGGATGTGTACGGATTTCGACGCTATAAACAACATCACCATCAAATATAGGCATCCCATTCCTAGATTAGTTGACTTGTTGGATGAGTTACGTGGGTCTCAAGTATTGATCTTGCCGCTTGACTCGAACGTGGAGGATCGCCTCGTCACACCTTCGTCTAGCCTTCTGCAACTGCGTGTTCTACAAGAACGCTCCAAGAATCGTCGTTGGACCTCCAAACGCTGCCTGCAAAACAACGCAGATGGCGCCTCTAGCGGCCGTTGTAGCTCCGACGCTCAAGTCAGGCAACAGGAACACCAAAAACTATCACTGAATCTCTCTGTGAGACTCGTGTGTGCTCTCAGATCCACTTTCTCTCTCTATAACTGTTTTCTGTTATCACTGTGCAACGTGTGAGAACGCTCCCACAGTGACTCCGAGAAAACTATGTGTAAGATTGTGTAAGTTTGTAAAATGAAAAGAACTCCCCTAATTTCGTTAAGAGTTTCGTATATATACCTGAGTCTTTCTCTCTCCTGACAGTTATTCCTCTTGACACGTGGATAACATCTGGTCATACACGTGTCACCATCTGGAGTACCTGCAACTGAAATGTTACTTCCACTGTGCTCCTGCGACTAAGTTATCCACACAGGGAGTAGCTTAGTACACAAGCTACTCTGGGCGCAACCAAGTCTTCTCAAACACCCGGCGATGTGCTCTTTCGGCGACTTGCTGACCACCTGATCTCCTAACTTTCACACACGGCGATCATGTGCAATCTAGGCAATTACTGATCCATACCGGCGATGAGCGATTACTCATCCTCAAGGCGATAGGCGATTACCATTCTGAGTGATCACCTCCCTGATTCACCTGCTATCCTCTACCACGTGTCATCCTGTGAATGGTCCACGTGGTCAACTGCTGCTGATGTCATCGACTACCGATGACCGACCGGATCACAAGCCCCCCAGTCTCGAGCTGTGAACTTGTTCTCAGCGAAGAGACTAAGAAATCGTCTTCTGGCGGTCTACAGGAGCGCGCACTCTGGTACTAACACTGTTTCATTCCTTCTTCTTCGCCTCTTCTACTGATGACTGATCACCCCTCCCTAAGGAGGCACACCGATGACCGATCACTCACTAATCCAAGCTGCCTGGGAGGTCCACTCCACGTGGCTCTGGTCCATGCTGTGGGACCCAGCTGACGTGGTTCACCCTTTACTATCTGTTCCTCGGCGTCACGGCTTCCATACTTTTATCTCTCGACACATGGACGCATTAATGGCCCCCACTGAGTGTCGCTACCGTTTCCTTCATTCAACAGAAGCGTGCGCATCCCTCTGGATCATTTAGAGATTCACCTTTTCTGTTTTCTTCTTCTCAACCGCGCTAGGGTTCGCTGCGTTTCTCCTCTTTAACTCTCCGCATGTGACTAACTGTTAACTAGCTTAGGCTTTAGCGCGATCTCACTGCAACCCCTCAAACTTGGCTTCTGACATGATCGCGGCTAACTGTTACCTTAGCATTGCCTTCATCATAACTTCATGCTGGATGACTGACTTAACGGGCCTAAACGCTTCGGCTTCACGCAGCAGAACTTGCTTGTACCACCGACCACCGACTAGCATGTTAGTGCACCACCGATCAGTCATCGCGCTTCTGGCTTCGCTACACTTCTCTGTCACACCAGCGCTGAGTGCATAGAGGGCCTGAACACCAACTATGACGCCTGTGTTTTGGGGAAGAAAAGTGCTTCTCGACGACCCCTCTTGCCTCAACCTCGTTGTAAGAAGTCATGGGTGAGGTCTTGCTTCTCTCACCTCAGCCTCGCTGCACAAAGTCGAGGTGAGGACTTTTTCTCTCGCCTCGGCCTCGCTATAAAAGGCAAAGGGAAGGGACTAGGTTCTCTTGCCTCAACCTTGCTGTAAGAAGCAGAGGAAGAGGACTTTTCTCTCGCCTCAACCTTGCTGTGAAAAGCAGAGGAAGAGGACTTGGTTCTCTTGCCTCAACCTTGCTGTAAGAAATAGAGGAAGAGGACTTTTCTCTCGCCTCAACCTTGTTGTAAAAAGCAGAGGAAGAGGACTTTTCCTCATGCCTCAGCCTCGCTGTACAAAGTCGAGGTGAGGACTTTTCTCTATTGCCTACATTTGCTCAAAGGCAAGGAGGTCTTCCTCTTTCTCGCCTGCACTCGCTCAAAGGCAAGGAGGTCTTCCTCTGTTGCCTACACTTGCTCAAAGGCAAGGAGGTCTTCCTCTGTTCTCGCCTGCACTTGCTCAAAGGCAAGGAGGACTTCCTCTGTTGCCTGCACTTGCTCAAAGGCAAGGAGGTCTTCCTCTGTTCTCGCCTGCACTTGCTCAAAGGCAAGGAGGACTTCCTCTGTTGCCTGCACTTGCTCAAAGGCAAGGAGGACTTCCTCTGTTGCCTGCACTCGCTCAAAGGCAAGGAGGTCTTCCTCTGTTTCCTGCACTTGCTCAAAGGCAAGGAGGTCTTCCTCTGTTCTCGCCTGCACTTGCTCAAAGGCAAGGAGGACTTCCTCTGTTGCCTCCACTTGCTCAAAGGCAAGGAGGTCTTCCTCTGTTCTCGCCTGCACTTGCTCAAAGGCAAGGAGGTCTTCCTCTGTTCTCGCCTGCACTTGCTCAAAGGCAAGGAGGACTTCCTCTGTTGCCTACACTTGCTCAAAGGCAAGGAGGTGTTCCTCTTTCTCGCCTGCACTTGCTCAAAGGCAAGGAGGACTTCCTCTGTTGCCTCAACCTTGCTGTATAAAGCAGAGGAAGAGGACTTTGCTCTTGCCCCAACCTTGCTGTATAAAGCAGAGGAAGAGGACTTTCTCTCGCCTGCACCTCGCTGTACAAAGTCGAGGGAGGACTTTCTCGTGGGTGCACGCTCCCAGGGGAGCGCCAGGCGTGGCTGTCTAAGCGCACTCACCAGGCGCACCCTGCCTGCATGGTCTCACCGCACGTTCTCTGGGTGAGTGCATGCACGTCCCCACCGGCGAGGAGCTCTTCTTCTGGAATCATGCGAGGTGCATGCTTAACGCTCTCGCGGGAACTTGGGTTCCAGCTTAACACGTGTTAGCAAGACCCCGATGACCATGAACCGACTGAGCACTCACTCTCTACATGCACCGACGGCTGATCGCGGTCTGCATGCACTGATGGCTGATCACGCTCTACATCCAGGCGCTTATCTAGGGGCTGATCTGTGGGTGGTGGCCACTCGGTAACTGACCACCGATCACCTGTACTTGCACCTGGGCAAGGAGAACTTTAAACTGGGAACACTCGCACACTTTATGTACTGAAAATCTTTTATTGGGTGGCATCGTTAAAAAGAGTGCTCCGTGATCTGCTCAATTGTTTAATATACTAAGTGTGTGTACAGCGCGATAGCGCATCTACTTTACAGCTTAACCAAAGTAAGAAACAAGCGTGTAGCATTCTACATCCTAGGAATAGCTGTTCCATCTAGAGTCTCCAGCCGACAAGCTCCATTCTCCAACGTCTCAACCACTCTGGATGGGTCTCCTTTATCCGGCGATGACCGCCGTGGCGATGCACACACGTGGGGCGATCATGCCTTCCGCTTGAGCTCTGGGAGCCTCCCCAGTGTAGCCTCTTCCATCACCTCACCTCCCCAAACACAAGGAGTTCATGCTGCTGGTCGCCTGCCTGGGACCCCGAAGTGCGATCACCTTGTGTCTTCTGCAGGTAATCGGTCAGGAACCCTGTCTTCACCAACTCAGCAAGTTGACGCCCCAACGCTAGGTAGGTACGGAGTGTATGTCAATAAGCTTGATGGAATTCACACCACTCATGCTCCCTCCCTCCAAGTACCCTGTCGGTTTTATCTGGCACATGGAGTCTTGCTGCCATAGCAGGGATGGCGATCAGCTCCGCCAAACTTATCATGAAATCATACCTGGGGGGTGCGTTGCTTGGACGCCCCCTGGTCGGGTCCTTCCTGGGTGCATAAGGGCGAGACCTTCCCTGCTCCTTCCTCCCTTCCTTGGTCTCATGCACCCACGCCTGTTGCTGCTGATTCCCCTGACCTCCACGTGGCTTTGACGGTGCAGCACTTCCCCTCTTCTCAGAGACCTCTGTCTCTGCTACTATGTGTGCCACCTCGCGTCGCCGTATCTCGGTGAAGGTGGCAGGGTGGCTCCTGATGAGCGATTCACTGAAAGGACCAGGGAGGACACCTCTCTTGAACGCATGCACCAGCATGTCCTCGTCTTTGTTGGGCAATCTCACCACCTGCGCCCCAAAGCGATTGAGGTAGTCCCTCAACGGCTCCCCCTGATGCTAGCGCACGTCAAACAGGTCGTAGGACACCACTGGCGTCGGTCGGTTGATGATGTACTACTCCGTGAACAACTTCGCAAACTGATGGAAGGAAGTGACGTGGCCCTCTGGCAGGCTCACGAACCACTCCATAGCCATTCCGCTCAGCGTACTCATGAACATCTTGCAGTACACAGCATCTGAACCTCCAGTCAGCATCATCTGAGTGTGGAAGGCTGTCAGGTGTGCTTCTGGATCTTCCACCCCCGTGAACGACGCTTTCAGTCCCACCAGATTAGGAGGCACCACCGTGTTCATGATTTCGGGGGAGAAAGGCATAGGGAATGCTCTCGGAGGCGACGATGGCGTCGATGTCCTCTCTTCAACTGTGCGCTCCTTCTGTGCCTGCAATTCCCTACGCAGCTCTTCATTCATACGGTTCAACTCTTCGTTTCTTCTCTGCGATGCAGTCAGCTCTGCATGCATTTTCTCTTGCTCAGCTCTCGATTCCACGACGCTATCTTGTAGCGCACGCATCATCTGAACTACCTGCGCAATGGTAACAGCTCCTTCTTCAGCAGATGGCGCAGGTGAGGTTTGCCTGGTTCTTCTACTCATCTCCTCTACACTTCGACGTAACTTCACTTCGATGAAATGATCAAGAAGCTCCAAGAAACTTCAAGAAACCTCAAGAAACTTCAAGAACTGGGACGTGGATGGGAACAAAATTCACACGGGCCCCACGGTGGGCGCCAAATGATCCTGCCGCTTGACTCGAACGTGGAGGATCGCCTCGTCACACCTTCGTCTAGCCTTCTGCAACTGCGTGTTTTGCAAGAATGCTCCAAGAATCGTCGCTGGACCTCCAAACGCTGCCTGCAAAACAACGCAGACGGCGCCTCTAGTGTAAGGACCTGTAAAATTGAATTGGAATAAAAAGAGATATATTTTAAAAGAATTCTATGTATGTTTTATTTAGAATAGAAAGGGAGGAAAAAGTTAAGTTTAGAAGGCTATGAGATCGCCGGTCGCCTGCTACACATGAGCGCCAGGTGGACGTCGCGCGGGCGCGAGAGCATGCAGGCATCGCGCGGGCGCGAGAGGCATGCAGGCATCGCGCGGGCGCGAGAAGCATGCAGGCATCGCGCGGGCGCGAGAAGCATGCAGGCATCGCGCGGGCGCGAGAGGCATGCAGGCATCGCGCGGGCGCGAGAGGCATGCAGGCAACGCGCGGGCCCGAGAGGCATGCAGGCATCGCGCGGGCCCGAGGCATGCGGGCATTGCCAGGGCGCGAGGCATGTGGACGTGGCCAAGGCGCGAGAGTTATGAGGGCGTCGCCAGGGAAGACATCGGTCGTCTCCCAGAGGAAGACATCGGTCGTCTTCTAGGGCGAAGGAGACATCGGTCGTTCGCCAGGATGAGTCAGCGTTGGAAAGTTGTCGCGATGGCGAGCCTCACACAGATAAAGTGGGACCCAGACTCTCAGCATGAAACGTCCTGCACGCGCGCCACGTAGACAAAAAGGATGATTCAGAGTGGTGACATCAGAATGTTGGCATGCACAAACGACAACAGTGGTCGTACTGTTCAGAGCAGTGGTTGGCATGCACAAACGACAGCAGTGGTCGTACTGTTCAGGGCAGTGGTTCTCAGACTTTCCTGCAGAAGGGGTGGCAGCAGCAGCAAACGTGGACAGGTAAGCTGGGATTCAAAAGCCACTGCGGGAAGGCAAAGAGTGTTACAGACTCAAGAGTGTTAGAGTGAGTGCAAACTTCCTCCCTCCCTTCTTCCCTTCCTTGCGTTGAGACTCAGGCAACCTCCAGCATCAGTGCGACACGCGACGTTGCCCTTAGAGCACCTAAGAGGTTCTCTGCAAGTTCTACAGACCAGGCGCTGAAAACAGAGACAAGGCGGGGTTCAAGCTTCGTTGGGTTTCGGAGCTCCTGGTGTTTGCGCACGTCCAGGTAAGGGAAGCTAGACTTCATTTTCAATACAAGCCATAGATTAGCTGTTTCTGAAGTGAGGGCGACGTGGTCGCCGGTTCCCTGTTTCTTTTCGCAATGCTCTGTTCTTTGTGGTTGGGCGACGTGGTCGCCGGTTTTAAATACGGATTTCGAACTCCCCTGTTTTCGATGTTGTTTGAAGCTGTTTGGGATTTAAATACAATATACATGTGATATTCGAAAATCTGAACACTTGAAATGGTTGTTGCTGTGATTTGGGCGACGTGGTCGCCGGTTTTATATACAGTCTTCGAAATACTCTGTTTTTGAACTAGATCGCCGGTTTTGGCGTTGTTTGCGAAAACTCCCTGTTTTTGGGTTGCTTTGAAACTGTTGAGATTTAAATGAGATATTCGACAATAAGAACCTTGGATTGAGTTTTGCTGTGATTGAAATCATTCCTTTAAGTGTTATGTGATGTGTTGGATGTGGTGAATGTGGATTGAGGCATAGTATTTTCAGGAAAGAAAATACCGTGTAAGATCGTGTAGGATGTGCATTGATCGGTGATGTCTATAATGGGATTATCCTGACTCTCCTGAGATAATGGATTCATATAGATGAGGTTATTCAGGCGTTGAGTGTCGAAGGAGGTTCATATGTATGGGTGAGTCGTGTGAAACAGAACGAGCTCGGCCTGTCATATGGATTAACCCTGTCATACTGTGAGAATGGTGAACTTGAGATCGAGAATGTGTTTGTGCGCATAGCTGTGGAAACATTACAACAGCTTGTATGACAGGTGCAGAATCCCTGAGTCTAGTCAATGCACGAGTCTTCCGGAAGTAGGTCAAGTGTCTTGTGTGCTGGGTCAGTGGTGGTCTGACATGTGAAATGAGGAACTTGAAATTCATAGACACTTGATGCAGTTTTGTGAAATAGAATGACTCTTGTGAATATTGTGAAATGTGTGATTTCTGGGTGATCAGGTGAAGGGCATTGAGAAAATCTATAGCTTTACGTGAATATCTTGAAAATTGCTTACTCTGATTTTAATGTTCTTATTTAAACTCTCTTTAAAATATCTAGCTTACCCTGCGTGTTATGGTTCTGTGGCTGTTCTCTTAAAACTGTGATGATCGTGTATAACTTACACGGGAGCAGATGATCTTCCAGGAAGTAGAGCTCCTTAGTGAAGTGGTCGCCGGGAGGAGATCGGCTGTTTTTGGGTCCCCCGATGGGCGATCGGCCTCGTCCGATAGGAGATCGGTCTCTTCCGATAGGAGATCGCCTGCTTCGTTTTTTTTACTGTATTTTGTTTATGTTTCTGGAAAAATTTGACCGAATTTGTATTAAACTCCCTGTGAGGAGAAACTACATTTCATATATATATAATATTTTGTTCATAGAATCTATTTGTTACCTTTATTTTCATTATATACATTTGTATAGTATTTTGGCGGGATGTTACATTAATGGTATCAGAGCAGTTCGTCCTTAGGAAGACCTGAGGGCTGTGGATCCATTGTGTTTCTTCTGCTCATGAAAGTTATTTGAGTTTAAAATAATAACTATAGTGAAAGGTTTTCAAACGTTTTTGTATTGAAATTTTGTGTGTGCTTTGGTGAATATATGTTCTAATTGAAAATCTTAGTATTAAGAATGAGAAGGTCTTGATAAAGTAGTGAGGGTGCACACTCATAACTGGATCGGGATGAGTCTCAACCTTAATTCCAAAGGTTTGATGTTTAGCATATATTGAATTCTGGTGTGAGCTATTTCATTTTCTTGAGTGTCCTTGTAATGGATTGAAAATGGTTGATTGGATTGATGACTGCATACCAGTAGTTGTTCTGGTGTTATGCTTGATGTTATAAGCATTATGATTCTGTTGTTGAGCTCAAATTCTTAATGATTTTGAGATGCTGACCTTTGTAAGGCCTATATGTTACCTCCTGAATGAATTGATTTCTTATCGATCTCATTCTTGTAGTTGTAGGGAATATAGAAACCTGTAGTTTCAACTCTGAAACAAAGAGAGATGGGACGTAGACCTTCTACCCCTCCCCAATCTTCTTCGGAGATGAGCCAGATTGCTAAGGCTATCGAGATGATGGCAACTGCCATCCAGCAGCAGAATGCAGCGATGGCTCAGAACCATCAAGCTACAATGCACCACTGGGAAACTGCTCGGTCGGCTGAGACAAACTCCCACGGCGGTCAGCCTCAAGAACAGATGGGACTGACCGAGTTCATGAGACACAACCCACCCAAGTTTAGTGGGAATGCTACCCCTGATCAGGCAGATCAGTGGGTCAGAGAGCTGGAGAAAATCTTTAGGGCGACCTCCTGCCCTGAAGAGAAGAAATTGCTGTTCGCCACTTATCTGCTATCAGGAGAAGCTGAGTTCTGGTGGATGGGAGCTCAGCAGATGATGGATGCCCGAGGGGATGTTTTGGATTGGGAGAGCTTCAGGGTGAAGTTCTTGGAGAAATACTTCCCTGACAGCGCCAAGTTTGCGAGGGAAGCTGAGTTCCTGAAGCTGGAGCAGGGGGATATGTCAGTGAACGCCTATGCTGCTCGTTTTGAGTACCTTGCCCGGTTCTATACCCAGGCGACCTCTGAGGCCTGGAGGTGTAGGAAGTTTGAAGAGGGACTGAAGCATGGGCTGAAGAAGACCATAGCCCCGATGTGCATCAGGGAATTTCACGCCTTAGTAGAAAAGGCGAAGATGGTGGAGACCCTGGAGAAGGGTGATTCTCGGGTGATCAGGTCACACCCAGGAGGTTCTTCCAGTGGGAAAGCTAAGGCACAGCACTTACAAAGCAAGCCCTATACGAGGCCTCCACCACATCGGGTGGGAACAACGTCATCCCAGTTTCAGCAGCGGCAACCTTGGAAACCCAAGTGTTTCCATTGTGGTGGACCACACACGCCCAACGTGTGCCCCAAGCAGCCCTCAGAGAGAAGGTGTTTTACCTGCCAAAAGACAGGGCACATTGCTAGAGAATGCCCTAGCAGGAATGGGGCGACCCAACCCAGTGGCTCCCAGCAGATGAGAAACGAAGGCAGCAGACCTCAGGCGACAGGGAGAGTGTTTGCCATGTCTGGAGCAGAAGCATCTCAGTCAGGTAACCTCGTGCAGGGTATATGTTTTATAGCTGGTAGGGGTGTAAAAGCTTTGTTTGATTCTGGAGCGACACACTCCTTTGTGTCAAGCCTGTGTGTAGCCGAGTTGGGCCTTCTAGTGAAGGAGTTACCCTTCGAACTGTTGGTCTCTACACCTGCATCAGGACAGGTGTCGACCTCTACAGTGTGCCCCGAATGTCCAGTGATTGTAGAGGGACGCAGATTCAAGGTGAACTTGATCTGCCTACCTCTTCAGGACCTAGATGTTATCCTGGGAATGGATTGGTTAGCCGCCAATCACGTTCTCATTGACTGCGGTAGTTAGAGGATTGCGTTTCCAGACCTCCAAGGATCAGATGTAATTTCTGCTCAGCAAGGGCAGTCAGAGTTGGAAGAAGGGGCGAGGTGCTTCGTGATACTCGCTCGGTCGGAGGTGGAGAATAAAGGGGACGTAAGCAGAATACCCGTGGTGAAAGATTTCACGGATGTATTCCCAGAAGAGGTACCTGGGTTACCCCCTAAGAGAGAAGTGGAATTCTCTATTGACTTGGTACCTGGAGCTGGACCAGTGTCAATGGCACCTTACAGGATGGCACCAGCCGAGTTAGTAGAGTTGAAGAAGCAAGTGGAAGAGTTGCTGGAGAAGCAATTCATCAGACCCAGTGTATCTCCATGGGGAGCTCCAGTGCTCCTAGTCAAGAAGAAGGATGGAGGGTCTCGGCTGTGTATAGATTACAGGCAGTTGAACAAGTTGACCATCAAGAACAAGTACCCCCTGCCTAGGATTGATGATTTGATGGATCAAATACATGGAGCCTCGGTGTTCTCCAAGATTGACCTGAGATCGGGGTACCACCAAATTTTGGTTAAAGCTGATGATGTGCAAAAGACAGCTTTTAGGTCTCGGTATGGGCATTATGAGTATGTGGTGATGCCGTTTGGGGTCACAAATGCTCCAGCCCTGTTCATGGACTACATGAATAGGATTTTTCGCCCTTTCTTGGATAAGTTTGTGGTGGTCTTCATAGACGACATACTCATTTACTCAAGGACCGAGGAAGAGCATGAAGAACACCTGAGGACAGTATTGGAGATACTGAGGGAGAAGCAGCTCTATGCCAAGTTCTCGAAGTGTGAGTTCTGGCTGAGGGAAGTCAACTTCTTAGGACATGTGATATCTGCCCAGGGGATCTCGGTGGATCCAGCCAAAGTAGAGGCAGTGCTGCAGTGGGAACGTCCAAGAACAGTCACCGAGATAAGGAGCTTTGTGGGGTTGGCGGGCTACTATCGGAGGTTTATTGAGGACTTTTCCAAGGTAGTGGCTCCCTTAACACAGCTGACCCGCAAGGATCAACCTTTTGCTTGGACCGACCGATGTGAGCAGAGCTTCATGGAATTAAAGGAGAGGTTGACTAGTGCTCCAGTGCTGGTGATCCCCGAAGTAGGAAGACCTTTTGATGTCTTCTGTGACGCTTCACATCAGGGCTTGGGATGTGTTTTGATGCAAGAGAAAAGAGTGGTTGCATATGCTTCAAGGCAACTCAAGGTTCATGAGAGGAACTACCCCACGCATGATTTGGAGTTGGCGGCTGTGGTATTTGCCTTGAAGATCTGGAGGCACTATTTATATGGAGCTCGGTTCCAGGTGTTCAGTGACCATAAGAGCCTGAAATATCTGTTCGATCAGAAGGAACTAAACATGAGACAAAGAAGGTGGATGGAGTTTCTTAAGGACTACGATTTTCAACTCATGTATCATCCAGGGAAGGCCAATGTAGTGGCAGATGCCTTGAGTAGAAAATCAGTACAAGTAGCCACCATGATGATGGAAGAGCAGAAACTGATCGAGCAATTCAGAGATTTAAACCTTGGGGTAGAGTTCTACGTGAATCACATTAGTTGTAGTAAGCTGGCTATAACTAATGACTTCCTTGGGATGTTAAGGGATAAGCAGTTGGAGGACCCTAGTCTAAAGCGTACTGTGGAGTCACTAGGGACCGACCAAGCTAGAGACTTTGTGATGGGCGATGATGGGATCTTGAGATTTAATGGTAGGATTTGCATCCCTGCAGATGGAGAATTGAAGAAGATGATCCTAGATGAAGGTCATAAGAGTCGCCTTAACCTCCATCCAGGCATGACCAAGATGTACCATGACTTGAAGGAGTCATTTTGGTGGTCAGGCATGAAGAGAGACATCGCCCAGTATGTCGCTACCTGTTTGACGTGTCAGAAGGCAAAGGTAGAACATCAAAGGCCTGGCGGGTTGTTACAACCATTGGATATCCCTGAGTGGAAATGGGACAGCATTGCCATGGATTTTGTCACCCATTTACCCAGATCGGTAAAGGGCCATGATGCAGTATGGGTCATCACTGATCGGCTGACGAAGAGTGCTCATTTTCTCCCAGTGAATATGAGGATGCCCATGGCCAAGTTGGCACAGTTGTACATCCAGGAAATAGTGAGGCTGCATGGAGTGCCTTCCAGCATCGTTTCAGATAGAGATCCCAGGTTCACTTCACGGTTTTGGCAGACCTTGCAAGAGTGCTTGGGAACTAAGTTGAGGATGAGCTCTGCATATCATCCCCAAACAGATGGTCAGTCAGAGAGAACGATCCAGTCCTTGGAAGACCTGCTGAGGACGTGTGTCTTGGATCAATTGGGGAATTGGGACGAGGTGTTGCCACTGGTGGAGTTTACATATAATAACAGTTATCACGCCAGCATAGGGATAGCACCATATGAAGCCCTGTATGGGAGGAAATGTAGGACTCCCTTATGTTGGTACCAGGAGGGCGAAGCAGTCTTGGTTAGGCTAGAGTTGATTCAGCAGACGACCGAGAAGGTGCAGCAAATACAAAGCAGAATGAAGGCTTCTCAAAGTAGGCAGAAGTCATATGCAGACCAGAGGAGGAAGCCTTTGGAGTTTGCTGCTGGAGACCACGTGTTCATGAAAGTGACACCAACCAAGGGTGTAGGAAGAGCGATCAGGTCAAAGAAGTTGTCCCCTAAGTTCGTGGGACCATATCAGATCTTAAGGAGGATTGGCCCAGTAGCTTATGAGATCGCCCTGCCTCCCCATTTAGCGAATCTGCACAATGTCTTTCACGTTTCACAGCTGAGGAAGTACATGGCAGACCCTAGTCATGTGCTGGAAGTGGACAACGTGCAGATCAGGGATGACTTGTCCTTTGAAGCGAAACCAGTCAGGATTGAAGATCGTCAAAGTAAACAGCTCAGAGGCAAGACCATTAACATGGTGAAAGTGGTGTGGGATGAGCGATCGGGTGACTCAACTTGGGAGTTAGAAGCAACCATGAGAGAGGCCTATCCATACCTCTTTTCCTTGTAATTCAATTTTCGAGGACGAAAATTTTTCTTGTTGGGGAGAATGTAAGGACCTGTAAAATTGAATTGGAATAAAAAGAGATATATCTTAAAAGAATTCTATGTATGTTTTATTTAGAATAGAAAGGGAGGAAAAAGTTAAGTTTAGAAGGCTATGAGATCGCCGGTCGCCTGCTACACATGAGCGCCAGGTGGACGTCGCGCGGGCGCGAGAGGCATGCAGGCATCGCGCGGGCGCGAGAGGCATGCAGGCATCGCGCGGGCGCGAGAGGCATGCAGGCATCGCGCGGGCGCGAGAGGCATGCAGGCATCGCGCGGGCGCGAGAGGCATGCAGGCATCGCGCGGGCGCGAGAGGCATGCAGGCATCGCGCGGGCGCGAGAGGCATGCAGGCATCGCGCGGGCGCGAGAGGCATGCAGGCATCGCGCGGGCGCGAGAGGCATGCAGGCAACGCGCGGGCCCGAGAGGCATGCAGGCATCGCACGGGCGCGAGGCATGCGGGCATTGCCAGGGCGCGAGGCATGTGGACGTGGCCAAGGCGCGAGAGTTATGAGGGCGTCGCCAGGGAAGACATCGGTCGTCTCCCAGAGGAAGACATCGGTCGTCTTCTAGGGCGAAGGAGACATCGGTCGTTCGCCAGGATGAGTCAGCGTTGGAAAGTTGTCGCGATGGCGAGCCTCACACAGATAAAGTGGGACCCAGACTCTCAGCATGAAACGTTCTGCACGCGCGCCACGTAGACAAAAAGGATGATTCAGAGTGGTGACATCAGAATGTTGGCATGCACAAACGACAACAGTGGTCGTACTGTTCAGAGCAGTGGTTGGCATGCACAAACGACAGCAGTGGTCGTACTGTTCAGGGCAGTGGTTCTCAGACTTTCCTGCAGAAGGGGTGGCAGCAGCAGCAAACGTGGACAGGTAAGCTGGGATTCAAAAGCCACTGCGGGAAGGCAAAGAGTGTTACAGACTCAAGAGTGTTAGAGTGAGTGCAAACTTCCTCCCTCCCTTCTTCCCTTCCTTGCGTTGAGACTCAGGCAACCTCCAGCATCAGTGCGACACGCGACGTTGCCCTTAGAGCACCTAAGAGGTTCTCTGCAAGTTCTACAGACCAGGCGCTGAAAACAGAGACAAGGCGGGGTTCAAGCTTCGTTGGGTTTCGGAGCTCCTGGTGTTTGCGCACGTCCAGGTAAGGGAAGCTAGACTTCATTTTCAATACAAGCCATAGATTAGTTGTTTCTGAAGTGAGGGCGACGTGGTCGCCGGTTCCCTGTTTCTTTTCGCAATGCTCTGTTCTTTGTGGTTGGGCGACGTGGTCGCCGGTTTTAAATACGGATTTCGAACTCCCCTGTTTTCGATGTTGTTTGAAGCTGTTTGGGATTTAAATACAATATACATGTGATATTCGAAAATCTGAACACTTGAAATGGTTGTTGCTGTGATTTGGGCGACGTGGTCGCCGGTTTTATATACAGTCTTCGAAATACTCTGTTTTTGAACTAGATCGCCGGTTTTGGCGTTGTTTGCGAAAACTCCCTGTTTTTGGGTTGCTTTGAAACTGTTGAGATTTAAATGAGATATTCGACAATAAGAACCTTGGATTGAGTTTTGCTGTGATTGAAATCATTCCTTTAAGTGTTATGTGATGTGTTGGATGTGGTGAATGTGGATCGAGGCATAGTATTTTCAGGAAAGAAAATACCGTGTAAGATCGTGTAGGATGTGCATTGATCGGTGATGTCTATAATGGGATTATCCTGACTCTCCTGAGATAATGGATTCATATAGATGAGGTTATTCAGGCGTTGAGTGTCGAAGGAGGTTCATATGTATGGGTGAGTCGTGTGAAACAGAACGAGCTCGGCCTGTCATATGGATTAACCCTGTCATACTGTGAGAATGGTGAACTTGAGATCGAGAATGTGTTGATGCGCATAGCTGTGGAAACATTACAACAGCTTGTATGACAGGTGCAGAATCCCTGAGTCTAGTCAATGCACGAGTCTTCCGGAAGTAGGTCAAGTGTCTTGTGTGCTGGGTCAGTGGTGGTCTGACATGTGAAATGAGGAACTTGAAATTCATAGACACTTGATGCAGTTTTGTGAAATAGAATGACTCTTGTGAATATTGTGAAATGTGTGATTTCTGGGTGATCAGGTGAAGGGCATTGAGAAAATCTATAGCTTTACGTGAATATCTTGAAAATTGCTTACTCTGATTTTAATGTTCTTATTTAAACTCTCTTTAAAATATCTAGCTTACCCTGCGTGTTATGGTTCTGTGGCTGTTCTCTTAAAACTGTGATGATCGTGTATAACTTACACGGGAGCAGATGATCTTCCAGGAAGTAGAGCTCCTTAGTGAAGTGGTCGCCGGGAGGAGATCGGCTGTTTTTGGGTCCCCCGATGGGCGATCGGCCTCGTCCGATAGGAGATCTGTCTCTTCCGATAGGAGATCGCCTGCTTCGTTTTTTTTACTGTATTTTGTTTATGTTTCTGGAAAAATTTGACCGAATTTGTATTAAACTCCCTGTGAGGAGAAACTACATTTCATATATATATAATATTTTGTTCATAGAATCTATTTGTTACCTTTATTTTCATTATATACATTTGTATAGTATTTTGGCGGGATGTTACATCTAGCGGCCGTTGTAGCTCCGACGCTCAAGTCAGGCAACAGGAACACCAAAAACTATCACTGACTCTCTCTGTGAGACTCGTGTGTGCTCTCAGATCCACTTTCTCTCTCTATAACTGTTTTCTGTTATCACTGTGCAACGTGTGAGAACGCTCCCACAGTGACTCCGAGAAAACTATGTGTAAGACTGTGTAAGTTTGTAAAATGAAAAGAACTCCCCTAATTTCGTTAAGAGTTTTGTATATATACCTGAGTCTTTCTCTCTCCTGACGGTTATTCCTCTTGACAAGTGGATAACATCTGGTCATACACGTGTCACCATCTGGAGTACCTGCAACTGAAACGTTACTTCCACTGTGCTCCTGCGACTAAGTTATCCACACAGGGAGTAGCTTAGTACACAGGCTACTCTGGGCGCAACCAAGTCTTCTCAAACACCCGGCGATGTGCTCTTTTGGTGACTTGCTGACCACCTGATCTCCTAACCTTCACACACGGCGATCATGTGCAATCTAGGCGATTACTGATCCATACCGGCGATTACTGATCCATACCGGCGATGATCGATTACTCATCCTCAAGGCGATAGGCGATTACCATTCTGAGTGATCGCCTCCCTGATTCACCTGCTATCCTCTACCACGTGTCACCCTGTGAGTGGTCCACGTGGTCAACTGCTGCTGATGTCATCAACTACCGATGACCGACCGGATCAAGTATTTACCAAAATTGATCTTAAGAGTGGTTATAACCAAATTTGGATTAAACCAGGAGATGAATGGAAAACCACCTTTAAGACCAAATTTGGTTTATATGAGTGGTTAGTCATGCCCTTTGGATTAACCAATGCTCCAAGCGCCTTCATGAGACTTATGCACCGTATCTTAAGGCCTTTCATTGGCAAGTTTGTAGTGGTCTATTTTGATGACATTCTTATCTATGGCTTGTCTTTAGAGGATCATAAGAAGTATGTTCGTCAAGTATTAGAAACCCTTAGGAAGGAAAGTTTATATGCTAATCCCAAAAATTGTGTGTTTGCAATAGACCACATAGAATTCCTAGGGTTTGTGGTGAGTTCACAATGGGTGCATGTGGATGAAGTAAAGGTTGCAACAATTAAACATTGGCCCACACCACTAATGTTAGTGAGGTACAAAACTTTCATGGCCTTGCTAGTTTTATAAGAGGTTTGTGAAAGACTTTAGTACCATTGTCGCACCTCTCAACGCCATAGTAAAGAAGGATGTTGTGTTTAAATGGAGCCAAGAACAAGAAAAAGCTTTTGAAACTTTGAAAGGTAAGTTGACTAAGGCACCCATTTTAGCACTCCCTAACTTCACTAAGACATTTGAGATTGAATGTGATGTGTCTAACGTAGGCATTGGGGCAATCCTCCTTTAAGAGGGTCACCCCATAGCTTATTTTAGTGAGAAACTCAAGGGTAGTCATTTCAATTACTCCACCTATGATAAGGAACTATATGCTCTTGTAAGAGATTTGCAAAATTGGCAACACTACCTTTTTCCAAAGGAATTTGTGATACATAGTGATCATGAACCCCTTAAATATTTGAAAGGCCAAAGCAAGCTCAATAAGAGACATGCCAAGTGGGTGGAGTTCATTGAACAATTTCCTTATGTGATCAAACATAAGTAAGGTAAAACAAATGTTATAATTGATGCTCTTTCAAGAAGGCATACCTTTCTAAATGTTTTGGATCTTACATACTTGGGCTTTGATCACATAAAGGAAATCTATACAAATAACCTTGATTTTTCTCAAATCTATCAAGAGTGCTTAAAGGGAGGACACAAAGACTTTTTCAAACATGATGGTATTCTCTTTAAAGGAAAAAGACTTTATGTTCCCCAAGGGTCTTTGAGACAAGCTCTTGTTAGAGAGGCACATGAGGGTGGTCTTATGGGACATTTTGGGGTAGCAAAAACCTTAGACATATTGCATGAGCATTTCTTTTGGCCTCACATGCACAAATCTGTACATAGTTTTTGTGACAAATGCGTAGCATGTAGGAAGGCTAAGTCTAAGGTGCAACCCCATGGCTTAATATGCCTTGGGTAGATATTTTCATGGATTTCATTTTAGGTCTTACCAAGACATTTAAGGGTATGGACTCTATTTTTGTGGTGGTGGATAGGTTTTAAGAAATGGCTCATTTTATTCCATGCCATAAAGTAGATGATGCTACTCATATTGCAAATCTCTTCTTTAAGGAAGTTGTTAGATTACATGGGCTTCCTAGAAGTATTGTATCTGACAGGGATTCAAAGTTTTTAAGTCACTTCTGGAGGACATTGTGGGGAAAACTCGGAACTAAACTCTTTTTTTCTACTATGTGTCATCCCCAAACTGATGGTCAAACAAAAGTGGTTAACAGAACTTTGGGTCAAATGTTGAGGTGGCTTATTTTCAGGAACCCAAGGGTGTGGGAAAACTTGATACCTTATATTGAGTTTGCCTATAATAGAATAGTTAATTCTACTACTTCCCACACCCCCTTTGAGGTTGTGTATGGGTTTAATCCCCTGACACCCCTTGACCTCTTTCCTATTCCTATACTAGATGAGGTGTTATGCAAGGATGGTTTTGAAAAAGCTTTTTTTTATAAAACACTTGCACCACCACATTAAGCTTCACATAGAAAGGAAGGTAGGCAAGTATGCCCATCATGCCAATAAAGGACATAAGGCATTGATCTTTGAACCTGGGGATTGGGTTTGGCTGTTACAATTGATGGCTAAAACAAAAGGGGGGGGGGTGAATTGTTTTATCAAACATTTTCGCAAATATTGGCTAAGAAGGAAGTTCTTTAATGAATTACAAAAGGAAAGATCAGGGACGCCAAAAGAATTAAGCTTTCAAAGCAGTTAACAAAAGTCAACCGATTGTTTATAGCATAAAGATAAGAGCAAGAACCAAACAGATTGTAAATTCAAGAATATCAACCGGTTAAAAATACGAAATAACCAGTTGTTTATGACAGCAGAAGTAATATGTCACAGATATTAAAAGAGAAAGAGGTAGAGAGATTCACACAAGCAGATTATATTGGTTCACTCAACCCTGAGCTACATCCAGTCCCCAGAATAACCCCTGGGTATTTCACTATGTAACCAACAACAGATTACAACCACACACCCACCAAAGAAGTGATCTTGAACCCCTCAAGAACACACACTTCCTTTGGCTACAACACACCTAGAATGTTGATCTTGATCCCCTCAAGAACACACAAAACTTCTTGACAACACAAGTATAGAAACACAATTACAGAAGAGTATGGAACAGAAAACACCTGATTACAGGAAATCACAAAGCTTCCTAAATCACTTCTTGAACCTCTTGCACAACCTGAAGCAATCTTGGCAAAGCTTTGAATCAAATCTCTCACAAAACAATTTCTTAATCTCTCTCTCCTTTTTTTTCTCTTTTTAAATGAGGAGGGTGATCCCTTTTCATAGCTCTCAGAACTGACCGTTTTAGGCAGTTGATCATGAGCCAAAAATAGTTTGAAAAGCCAACAGAAATTATGATGGCAAAGCCTCCAGCCATACACGACCACATAATAAGGAGGATAAAGACCTAGAGGTTATTTTGGGATTTACTTGTAAATAAGGGTCCAATTGGGTTTTTGTTTCTTTTATAGGCCTAATCAAGAAGGAATGTACAAACATATCCAAGAAGACCTCCAAGTCATTAAAACATAAACATAAAGATGATGGAAGAAATCTAAGTCCAAAGTCAAGCCCAAGGCCAAGCCCAAGTTCAACAACTAGAAGATCTGGGCCAACCACAATAGCTATGGCGAGAAGGATACAAGAGGATTAGGACAATGCTACTGAGGGTAAAGAGACCTTTTCTCTACATGTTACAGATGCCATAAGTTTTGTGTAGAGTAGAATTTATTTTCTGTCAAAATTAGAATAGGAAATTACTGTAAATTTTCTTAGAAATTTCTTAGAATTTAATTTTGGCACATAAAATCAACCTAGGTTAATTTAGAGTTTCTAAAACCTCTAAATTCACCTAGGTCGGTCAACTTAGCCATGAAAGAAGACACATTTAACACATGTTAAATGAGTTACATGGCTGCCATCATGTGATCCATATTTAACATGTGCTAGAAAGTTTTACAACACATGTTAAATATGATTCATGAGTTCCATGTGCCAAGGTGCATTTAACGGACATTCCAAAGCCATTTACCTTGCATTTGAATTTCATTTAGCTGGTCCTCCATTGCTATAAAAGGAGGAGCCTATCTCATGTAATGGAAGATTATTCATAGAGTGAAATTACTGCCAAGAATTTGTGCCAATTCTTCACTCATTATTACTTCCTCTCTAGGATAGGCAAGTTTAGTCTTCAATCTTCATCTTTCCAAGTGAGTTGGCCTAACCACTCACCTTCCATACACAACTTGCACCTCCAAGGCAGCCAACATCTCTATGTGAGAGCCTTGTACGTGATCCTCCATTGAAGCTTCCGCAAACTCCACCAAAGAAATGCAACAATGAAGGCACTACTCCATCAAATCAGGTTCAACAGGTTTTTGAAAAGTTGTTATAGATTCAAATCAACCGGTTGAAAACACGAAATAACCGGTTGAATTGGTTATGACTGTTAGTCAGCCAAGTTAAAACAGTTGGAAAACCCTCCAAACTGGCTATGTGTAAAACAACCGATTAAATCGTGAAATTAACCATTTGTTTATCACTTAGTTTTGAAAAACTCTTTTCCTTTTTCAAAACAATATGCAATGATTTCAAGAGTGAAACATACAAATTCTAAATGCTCTAAAACATAACCCTAACACCAGCAACACAGGCTCCAAGCTTCTTCACAAATTTGGGGTCATCAAAGCCTTATGTTCAACATTCTCCCCCTATTTGATGAAGACTAATCCCTGGGTTGCTTTGGGATCTCTGTTTAGAATTTGGTACCACCTGTAATCACAAATAGAAGCAGACATACAGGATAATCTATTCCAAATATGCTAAACACCACAAAACCAGTTTTCACTAGGTGATTTCCAACCAAGAAGATCAACTAAATTAGTGCGAAAACCTAGAAACATATGCATAGATCCAGCATAAGAAAAACAAATGATTAAAACGCAAGATTAATCGGTTAAAAAAAATATCAGAGTTGCAGTTTTAAGCAATTTAAATGAGGTGATTACAACAACTCCCAAAGCCAAGCCACTTCTCCCCGTATATGTCTTCACAAATGGAGTATAAGAAGGGATAAACGCAGCAAGGATTTAAGGCATTCCTTAAAGCGAAGAACCTACAAAACAACTAAAAAACCATGCAGTACTAGAGGAATCATGTAACATCCCGCCAAACTCCTTTCATATTTATATAATAAAAATAAAGGTAAACAAATATATTGAAGTGAACATAATTATATATATAAAATGAAGTTTCTCCTCACAGGGAGTTTAATACATACTCGGTCAATTTTTCCAAAAACGTAAACAAAATTACAGTAAAAAGACAAACAGTCGATCTCGCATCAGAAAAGGGCGATCTCCCATCAGAAAAGGGCGATCTCCTATCAGACAACATAAAAAGGGTGATCGCCTAACAGAAATAAAAACAGGCGATCTCCTTCCGGCGACCACTCACTGAGGACCTCTACTACCTGCAACCTCGTCTGCTCCCGTGCAAAAATACACGATCATCACAGGTTTAAGAAAGCAATCACAATACCAGATAAAAGGGTAAGCTAGATGTGTTAAAAACTTTAAATATGAAACTTTAAATCAATAGAAAACATAAATCTTCACACCATTCATAATCCATATCAATTTCAACCATCAACATTCCCATATTCCACAAACTCGTCAAGTGTCTATTCGCTACTTTCAATATTCATGGTTCACACGTCAGACTTTCCACTGACTCATAACATATAGACACATGACTCTACTTCCGGAAGACTCGTGCGTTGACTCAGGCTCAGAGATCTGCACCTGTCATACCACACCACTGTGAAATCCACACAGGGTCGCTGTGAAATCCACACAGCCATGCGCATACATAATCTCAATATCATCACTCTCCCGGTATGACAGGGTTAATTCATATAACAGGTCAAGCTCGTTCTCTTTCAAACAACTCACCCATACATATGAACCTCCTTCGACTCTCCACAACTGAATAACTTCATCTATGTGATTCCATTATATCAGTAGAGTCAGGATATCTCCTTCTAGACAAGCCCCTAGTCAATACACATTACACACGATCTTACACGGTATTTTCTTTCCTGAAAATACTATGCCTTGATCCCACATTCACAACATTCAACACATCATATAACACTTAAATGAACGATTCCAATCACAGCAAAACTCATTCCAAGGTTCAGATTTTCGAATATCACATTTAAATCTCAAACAGTTTTCAAACAACACCAAAAACAGGGGAGTTCGAAAAACAACGCCAAAACCGGCGATCTCGTCCAAAAACAGGGGATTATGCAATAACAGTTGAAAACCGGCGACCACGTTGCCCCATCATCTCAATCATCTAATATAAGGTTTTCGTTGGAAATAAGGCTAGCTTCCCTTACCTGGACTTGCGCAAAACACCAAGAGCTCCAAAACCCACCGAGCTTACAGGATGCCTTAGCTCTGTTTTAGCGTCTGGTTTGTAGAACTTGCAGAGAACCTCCCAGGTGCTCTAAGGGCAGTCGTCGCTCGTCGCACTGGTGTTCGAGGATGCCTGAATCGCAGCGCGAAGGAGAGAAAGGAGAAGAACGAAGGTAACTCACTCTTTCACTCTTGAACCACTGCAACGTTCTTTTGCCTCTCAGAAGTGGGTTTTTGAATCTTAAACCAACTTGTCCACAAAAGCCGCTGCCACCACCCACTCTGCAGGGAAGTTTGCGTGTACGCTTCCCTGAACAGTACGACTGCGCGTGCCTCTGCGCAGGCCAACACTCTGATGTCACTATTCTGAATCATCCTTTTTGTCTACATGTCGCGCGTGCAGTACGTCTGATGCTGAGAGCCTGGGTCCCACCTTATTTGTGTGAAACTCGACATCGCGCGATAACCTTCCACCGATGACCTCTCGCGTGATGCCTAACCACCGATGCCTCATCCTGGCGGACGACCGATGTCTCTCCCTGGGAGACGACCGATGTCTCGCCCTGGCGATGACCGCATGCCTCGCGCCCTGGCGATGCCCGCAAGTCTCGCGCCCTGGCGATGCCCGCATGCCTCGCGCCCGGCGATGCCCGCATGCCTCGCGCCCGGCGATGCCCGCATGCCTCGCGCCCTGGCGATGCCCGCATGCCTCGCGCCATGGCGATGCCCGCATGCCTCGCGCCCGGCGATGCCCGACGACACATCGCCACGCCTTACTGTAGGTTCTTCATCCCACTATGTTACGTCCAAGGTATCATCTCCACATGACTTGGTGACGTCGGTAGCTTCACATTTCCAAGAGTAGGTCAGCACTACTCCTCGTGTGCCCATGCATGCAACACCAAGGACGATTTCTTATGCTCAAGCATAGAGCTTTGCATGCACAGCGTATCTAAGGCTTAACCCACACCTTGATACGTGTGGTTTTGTGGAACCCACTCTGGTTGATCCAGTATCCTGACCACATACTGAGTGCACTTTCGGCGATCATGTGCACCATAGGCGACTGGCGATCACGTGCAACCTAGGCGACAGGTGATCATGTACTAACCAGGCGATCTCATAGTCTTCTAAACTACACTTCCTTCCTTTTTATTTTAAATAAAAACATACTTAGAATTCATTTAAAATATATTCCTTTTATTCCAATTTAATTTTACAGTTCCTTACATTCTCCCCAACAAGCAAAATTTTCGTCCTCGAAAATTGAATTACAAGGAAAAGAGGTATGGATAGGCTTCTCTCATGGGTTCTTCTAACTCCCAAGTTGAATCACCCGATCTCTCATCCCACACCACTTTCACCATGTTGATGGTCTTACCTCTGAGCTGTTTACTTTGCCGATCGTCAATCCTGACTGGTTTCGCTTCAAAGGACAAGTCATCCCTGATCTGCACATCGTCCACTTCCAGTACATGACTAGGGTCCGCCATGTACCTTCTCAGCTGTGATACGTGAAAGACGTTGTGCAGATTCGCTAAATGGGGAGGTAGGGCGATCTCATAAGCCACTGGACCAATCCTCCTTAAGATCTTATATGGTCCCACGAACTTAGGGGACAACTTCTTTGATCTGATCGCCCGTCCTACACCCTTGGTTGGTGTCACTCTCATGAACACATGGTCTCCAGCAGCAAACTCCAAAGGCTTTCTCCTCTGATCTGCATAGGACTTCTGCCTACTTTGAGAAGCTCTCATTCTGCTTTGTATCTGTTTCACCTTCTCGGTCGTCTGCTGAATCAACTCTGGTCCAACCAATACTGTTTCGCCCTCCTGGTACCAGCACAATGGAGTTCTGCATTTCCTTCCATACAAGGCTTCGTATGGCGCTATCCCTATGCTGGCGTGATAACTGTTATTATAGGTAAACTCCACCAGCGGTAACACCTCATCCCAACTTCCCAATTGATCCAAGACGCACGTCCTCAGTAGATCTTCCAAGGACTGGATCGTTCTCTCTGACTGTCCATCTGTTTGAGGATGATATGCCGAGCTCATCCTCAACTTAGTCCCCAAACAATCTTGTAAGGTCTGCCAAAACCGTGAAGTGAACCTGGGATCTCTATCCGAAACAATGCTGGAAGGCACTCCATGCAACCTCACTATTTTTTGATGTACAACTGTGCCAACTTGGCCATGGGCATTTTCAAATTCACTGGAAGAAAGTGGGCACTCTTCGTCAGCCGATCAATGATGACCCAGATTGCATCATGACCCTTTACCGATCTGGGTAAATGGTAACAAAATCCATGGCGATGCTGTCCCATTTCCACTCAGGGATATCCAGTTGCTGCAACAACCCGCCAGGTCTTTGATGCTCTACCTTTGCCTTCTGACACGTCAAGCAGGTAGTAACATACTAGGCGATGTCTTTCTTCATGCCCGACCACCAAAATGACTTCTTCAAGTCATGGTACATCTTGTTCATGCCTGGATGTAGGCTAAGGCGACTCTTGTGACCTTCCTCTAGGATCATCTTCTTCAACTCTTCATTTGCAGGTATGCAAATTCTGCCCTTAAATCTCAAGATCCCATCATCGTCCATCACAAAGTCTCTAGCCTGGTCGGTCCCTAGTGACTCCACAGTACGCTTCAGACTAGGGTCCTCCAACTGCTTATCCTTTATCATTCCCAGGAAGTCATTAGTTATAGCCAGCTTACTACGACTAATGTGATTTACGTGAAATTCTACCCCAAGGTTTAAGTCTCTGAACTGGTCGATCAGTTTCTGCTCTTCCATCATCATGGTGGCTACTTGTATTGATTTTCTACTCAAAGCATCTGCCACTACATTGGCCTTCCCTGGATGATACATGAGTTGAAAATCGTAGTCCTTTAGAAACTCCATCCACCTTCTTTGTCTCATGTTTAGTTCCTTCTGATCGAACAGGTATTTCAGGCTCTTATGGTCACTGAACACCTGGAACCGAGCTCCATATAAATAGTGCCTCCAGATCTTCAAGGAAAACACCACAGCCGCCATCTCCAAATCATGCGTAGGGTAGTTCCTCTCATGAACCTTGAGTTGCCTTGAAGCATATGCAACCACTCTTTTCTCTTGCATCAAAATACATCCCAAACCCTGATGTGAAGCGTCACAGTAGACATCAAAAGGTCTTCCTACCTCTGGGATCACCAGCACTGGAGCACTAGTCAACCTTTCCTTTAGTTCCATGAAGCTCTGCTCACATCGGTCGGTCCAAGCAAAAGGTTGATCCTTGCGGGTCAGCTGTGTTAAAGGAGCCACTACCTTGGAAAAGTCCTCAATAAACCTCCGATAGTAGCCAGCCAAACCCACAAAGCTCCTTATCTCAGTGACTGTCTTAGGACGTTCCCACTGCAGCATTGCCTCTACCTTGGCTGGATCCACTGAGATCCCCCGAGCAGATATCACGTGTCCTAAGAAGTTGACTTCCTTCAGCCAGAACTCACACTTAGAGAACTTGGCATAGAGTTGCTTCTCCCTCAGAATTTCCAACACTGTCCTCAGATGTTCTTCATGTTCTTCCTCGGTCCTTGAATAAATGAGTATGTCGTCTATGAAGACTACCACAAACTTATCCAAGAAAGGGCGAAAAATCCTATTCATGTAGTCCATGAACAGAGCTGGAGCGTTGGTTACTCCAAACGGCATCACCACATACTCATAGTGCCCATAACGAGACCTAAATGCTGTCTTTTGAACATGTTCAGCTTTTACCAAAATTTGGTGGTACCCCGATCTCAGATCAATCTTTGAGAACACCGAGGCCCCATGTATTTGATCCATCAAATCGTCAATGGGGGGTACTTGTTCTTGATGGTCCACTTGTTCAACTGCCTGTAATCTATACACAGTCGAGACCCTCCATCCTTCTTCTTAACCAAGAGCACTGGAGCCCCCCATGGAGATACACTGGGTCTGATGAATTGTTTCTCCAACAACTCTTCCACTTGCTTCTTTAATTCTACCAACTCGGCTGGTGCCATCCTATAAGGTGCCATTGACACTGGTCCAGCTCCAGGTACCAAATCAATAGAGAATTCCACTTCTCTCTTAGGGGGTAATCCAGGTACTTCTTCTTGAAATACATCCGTGAAATCTTTCACCACGTGTATTCTGCTTACGTCCCCTTCATTCTTCACTTCCAACCGAGCTAGCATCACGAAGCACCTCGCCCCTTTTTCCAACTCCGACCACCCGTGCTGAGCTGATAACACATCTGACTCTTGGAGGTCTGGAAACGCTATCTTCTGACTACCACAGTCTATGAGAACGTGATTGGCAGCTAGCCAATCCATTCCCAGGATAACATCCAGATCCTGAAGAGGTAGGCAGATCAAGTTCACTTTGAATCTGCGTCCCTCTACTATCACTGGACATTTGGGGCAAACTGTAGAGGTCAACACCTGTCCTGACGCAGGTGTAGAGACCAACAGTTCGAAAGGTAACTCCTTCACTAGAAGGCCCAACTCGGCTACACACAGGCTTGACACAAAGGAGTGTGTCGCTCCAGAATCAAACAAGGCTTTTACACCTCTACCAGCTATAAAACAAACACCTTGCACGAGGTTACCTGACTGAGACGCCTCTGCTCCTGTCATGGCAAACACTCTCCCTGTTGCCTGAGGTCTGCTACCTTCGTTTCTCAACTGCTGAGACCCACTGGGTTGAGTCGCCCCATTCCTGTTAGGGCACTCTCTAGCAATGTGCCTCGTCTTTTGGCAGGTGTAACACCTTTTCTCTAAATTCTTCTTGAAGCACACATTGGAGGTGTGTGGTCCACCACAATGGAAACACTTGGGTTTCCAAGGTTGCTACTGCTGAAACTGGGATGATGTTGCTCCTGCCCAATGTGGTGGAGGTCTCGCATAGGGCTTGCTTTGTGGGTGCTGCACCTTGGCCTTCCCACTGGAAGAACCCCCTGGGTGTGACCTGATCACCCGAGAATCACCCTTTTCCAGGGTCTCCACCATCTTCGCCTTCTCTACTAAGGCGTGAAATTCCCTGATGCACATGGGGGCTATGGTCCTCTTCAGCCCATGCTTCAGCCCCTCTTCGAACTTCCTACACCTCCAGGCCTCGGAGGTCGCCTGGGTATGGAATCGAGCGAGGTACTCAAACCGAGCAGCATAGGCGTTCACAGACATATCCCCCTGCTCCAACTTTAGGAACTCAGCTTCCCTCGCAAACCTTGCGCTGTCTGGGAAGTATTTCTCTAGGAACCTCACCCTGAAGCTCTCCCAATCCAACACATCCTCTCGGGCCTCCATCATCTGCTGAGCTCCCATCCACCAGAACTCGGCTTCTCCAGATAGCAGATAGGTGGCGAACAATAATTTCTTCTCTTCAGGGCAGGAGGTCGCCCTAAAGATTTTCTCCAACTCTCTGACCCACTGATCTGCCTGATCAGGGGTAGCATTCCCACTGAACTTGGGTGGGTTGTGCCTCATGACCTCGGTCAGTCCCATCTGTTCCTGAGGCTGACCGACGTGGGAATTTGTTTCAGCCAATCGAGCAGTTTCCCAGTGGTGCATTGCAGCTTGATGATTCTAAGCCATCGCTGCATTCTGTTGTTGGATGGTAGTTGCCATCATCTCAATAGCCTTGGCAATCTGGCTCGTTTCCGAAGAAGGTTGGGGAGGGGTAGGAGGTCTACGTGCCATCTTCTTCGTTTCAGATTTTGAAACTATGGGTTTCTATATTCCCTACAACTACAAGAATGAGATCGATAAGAAATCAATTCATTCAGGAGGTAACATCTAGACCTTACAAAGGTCAACATCTCAAAGTCATTAAGAATTTGAGTTCATCAACAGAATCATAATACTTATAACCTCAAGCAAAACACCAGAACAGCTACTGGTATACAACCATCAACCCAAACAACCACTTTCAATCAATTACAAAAACACTCAATAAAATGAAATAAATCACACCAGAATTCAATGTATGCTAAACATCAAACCTTTGGAATTAAGATTGAGAATCATCTCGATCCAGTTATGAGTGTGCACCCTCACTACTTTATCAAGATCCTCTCATTCTCAATACTAAGATTTTCAGTTAGGGCATACATTCACTAAAGCACACACAAAATTTCAATACAAAAACGTTTGAAAACCTTTCACTATAGTTGTTATTTAAAACTCAAATAGATTTTATGAGCAAAAGAAACACAATGGATCCACAGCCCTCAGGTCATCCTAAGGACGAACTGCTCTGATACCATTAATGTAACATCCCGCCAAACTCCTTTCATATTTATATAATAAAAATAAAGGTAAACAAATATATTGAAGTGAACATAATTATATATATAAAATGAAGTTTCTCCTCACAGGGAGTTTAATACATACTCGGTCAATTTTTCCAAAAACGTAAACAAAATTACAGTAAAAAGACAAACAGTCGATCTCGCATCAGAAAAGGGCGATCTCCCATCAGAAAAGGGCGATCTCCTATCAGACAACATAAAAAGGGTGATCGCCTAACAGAAATAAAAACAGGCGATCTCCTTCCGGCGACCACTCACTGAGGACCTCTACTACCTGCAACCTCGTCTGCTCCCGTGCAAAAATACACGATCATCACAGGTTTAAGAAAGCAATCACAATACCAGATAAAAGGGTAAGCTAGATGTGTTAAAAACTTTAAATATGAAACTTTAAATCAATAGAAAACATAAATCTTCACACCATTCATAATCCATATCAATTTCAACCATCAACATTCCCATATTCCACAAACTCGTCAAGTGTCTATTCGCTACTTTCAATATTCATGGTTCACACGTCAGACTTTCCACTGACTCATAACATATAGACACATGACTCTACTTCCGGAAGACTCGTGCGTTGACTCAGGCTCAGAGATCTGCACCTGTCATACCACACCACTGTGAAATCCACACAGGGTCGCTGTGAAATCCACACAGCCATGCGCATACATAATCTCAATATCATCACTCTCTCGGTATGACAGGGTTAATTCATATAACAGGTCAAGCTCGTTCTCTTTCAAACAACTCACCCATACATATGAACCTCCTTCGACTCTCCACAACTGAATAACTTCATCTATGTGATTCCATTATATCAGCAGAGTTAGGATATCTCCTTCCAGACAAGCCCCTAGTCAATACACATTACACACGATCTTACACGGTATTTTCTTTCCTGAAAATACTATGCCTTGATCCCACATTCACAACATTCAACACATCATATAACACTTAAATGAACGATTCCAATCACAGCAAAACTCATTCCAAGGTTCAGATTTTCGAATACAACATTTAAATCTCAAACAGTTTTCAAACAACACCAAAAACAGGGGAGTTCGAAAAACAACGCCAAAACCGGCGATCTCGTCCAAAAACAGGGGATTATGCAATAACAGTTGAAAACCGGCGACCACGTCGCCCCATCATCTTAATCATCTAATATAAGGTTTTCGTTGGAAATAAGGCTAGCTTCCCTTACCTGGACTTGCGCAAAACACCAAGAGCTCCAAAACCCACCGAGCTTACAGGATGCCTTAGCTCTGTTTTAGCGTCTGGTTTGTAGAACTTGCAGAGAACCTCCCAGGTGCTCTAAGGGCAGTCGTCGCTCGTCGCACTGGTGTTCGAGGATGCCTGAATCGCAGCGCGAAGGAGAGAAAGGAGAAGAACGAAGGTAACTCACTCTTTCACTCTTGAACCACTGCAACGTTCTTTTGCCTCTCAGAAGTGGGTTTTTGAATCTTAAACCAACTTGTCCACAAAAGCCGCTGCCACCACCCACTCTGCAGGGAAGTTTGCGTGTACGCTTCCCTGAACAGTACGACTGCGCGTGCCTCTGCGCAGGCCAACACTCTGATGTCACTATTCTGAATCATCCTTTTTGTCTACGTGTCGCGCGTGCAGTACGTCTGATGCTGAGAGCCTGGGTCCCACCTTATCTGTGTGAAACTCGACATCGCACGATAACCTTCCACCGATGACCTCTCGCGTGATGCCTAACCACCGATGCCTCATCCTGGCGGACGACCGATGTCTCTCCCTGGGAGACGACCGATGTCTCGCCCTGGCGATGACCGCATGCCTCGCGCCCTGGCGATGCCTGTAAGGACCTGTAAAATTGAATTGGAATAAAAGTGGTATATTTAAATAATTTCAGAAGATGTTATTATTTAAAATACAAAGAGCTGGTAAATGAAGTTTCGTAGTAGTCGGACCTCTGACGTCGCCCAAGATCTGGGGTCAGCTGGTAGAGGTCGGTCGGCTGACATGTAGATCAAGAAGAGTAAAGGAGGAAATGTGTAGCTAAGAAGTCTCCTACGAGATCGCCGTTATGGAAGATGGAGGCGATCTCCGACTCCTCTGGCACATAATCGCCTGTCGCCTAGAGGAGACATGAGCGCCAATCGCCTAGAGTGTACGTGATCGGCGGGAATGCACGTAGTATGTGGTCAAGATACTGAATCAACCAGAGTGGGTTCCAACAACCACGCGTATCAAGGTGTGGGTTAAGCCTTAGATACGCTGTGCATGCGAAGCTCTACGCTTGAGCAAAAGAGATCACCCTTAGTGTTGCATGCAAGGGCGCGCGAGGCGTGTGGACGTCGCCAGGGCGCGCGAGGTATGTGGACGTCGCCAGGGCGCGCGAGGTATGCGGACGTCGCCAGGGCGCGCGAGGCGTGTGGACGTCGCCAGGGCGCGCGAGGCATGAGGCATCGTCAGAGCGCGAGAGGCATGCGGGCATCACCAGGGCACGAGGCATGTGGACGTGGCCAAGGCACGAGAGGCGTGCGGGCATCGCCAGGGCACGATGCATGTGGACGTGGCCAGGGCACGAGAGTTATGAGGGCGTCGCCAGGGATGACATCGGTCGTCTCCCAGAAGAAGACATCGGTCGTCTTCCAGGACGAAGGAGACATCGGTCGTTCGCCAGGATGAGTCAGCAGTGGAAAGTTATCGCGCGACGTCGAGTTTCACACAGAGTAAAGTGGGACCCAGACCCCCAGCATGAAACGCCCTGCACGCGCGCCACGTAGACAAAAAAGTGGTTCAGGCTAGTGACCTCAGAGTGTTAGCCTGCGCAGAGGCACGCTTAGGTGTACTGTTCAGCGAAGCGTACACGCAAACTCCCTGCAGAGTGGGTGGTGGCAGCGGTTTTTGTGGAGAAGTCAGCTTAAGATGCAAAAACCCATTTCTGAGGGAGAAGGAAAGAAACGTTGCTGTGGTTCCAGAGCTAAAGGGTGCGTTTATCTCCCTTCTCCTCCATTCTCTCCTTCGCGCTGCGATTCTAGCACCTTCACACGAGAGTACGACGAGCGACGGCCACCATTAGAGCACCTGGGAGGTTCTCTGCAAGTCCTTCAACCAGACGCAAAAACAGAGCCAAGGCGTCGTTCAAGCTTCGTTGGGTTTCGGAGCTCCTGGTGGTTGGCGCAAGTCCAGGTAAGGGAAGCTAGACCTCTTTTTCCATACAAGCCATAGTGTAGCTATATCTGAAGTGAGGGCGACGTGGTCGCCATTTTTGTTTTCATC
Source organism: Phaseolus lunatus (assembly GCA_013389735.1). Classification (NCBI taxonomy): domain Eukaryota; kingdom Viridiplantae; phylum Streptophyta; class Magnoliopsida; order Fabales; family Fabaceae; genus Phaseolus; species Phaseolus lunatus. Next base: position 17,167,040 of record CM023867.1, read on the forward strand.
TGCGTAAAATGCTCTGTTTGTGTGCTTGGGCGACGTGGTCGCCGGTTTTATATACAGTCTTCGAAACACCCTGTTTTTGAACTAGATCGCCGGTTTTGGCGTTGTTTGTGAACTCTCTGTTTTTGGGTGTTGTTTTGAAACTACTTGAGATTTAAATGAAATATTCGAAGATCTGAACCTTGAAATGATTCGTTGCTGTGACTTGAATCAATTACTCGAGTGGTATGATGTTTTTGAATGCTGTGAATGTGGGATCGAGGCATAGTATTTTCAGGAAAGAAAATACCGTGTAAGATCTTGTAGTAGGTGCATTGATCGGTGATTCCTAAGGGGATATCCTGACTCTGCTGAGGTAATGGAATCACGTAGAGGAAGTTACTCAGTTGTTGAGAGTCGAAGGAGGTCTATATGATGGGCGTCTCGTGTGAAAAAGAACGAGCTCCGCCTGTCCTATGGATTAACCCTGTCATACCAGGAGAACTAGTGACATTGAGATGATATATGCGCATGCTGTGTGGATTCACAGCGACCCTGTGTGGATTTCACAGTGGTGTGGTATGACAGGTGCAGATCTCTGAGTCTAATCAACGCACGAGTCAATCCGGAAGTAGTGTCAAGTGTCTTGTGTGGTGAGTCAGTGGAAAGTCTGACAGGTGAAATGAGAAATTTGAATTTTTATAGACACTTGATGCAGTATTGTGAAATGGAATGACTATGGGTGAATGTTGTGAAATGTGTGATTTTGGGCGATCAGGTGAATGATATGAGCAACTCTACGTTTTACATGGATATTTTGGAACTTGTTTTACTTTGATTGTCATGTTCATGATTTAAACTCTCTTTAAAATATCTAGCTTACCCTGCGTATTTTGGTTCTGTGGTTTTCTCTTAAAACTGTGATGATCGTGTATTTTACACGGGAGCAGATGATCTTCCAGGAAGTAGAGCTCCTTAGTGAGTGATCGCCGAGGAGGAGATCGCCGGTTTTCTGTCTCTATCGGGTGATCGCCTGTTTCTGCCTCTATCGGGTGATCGCCTGTTTTTTTTCTGTCCTGATAGGTGATCGGCTGTTTTGGCTCCTCTGATAGGAGATCGGTCTCGTCCGATAGGAGATCGGTTTCTTCCGATAGGAGATCGCCTGCTTTGTTTTTTTTACTGTATTTTGTTTATGTTTCTGGAAAATTTGACCGAATTTGTATTAAACTCCCTAAGAGGAGCAACTTCATTTCATATATATATAATATTTTGTTCATAGAATCTATTTGTCACCTTTACTTTCATTTTATATTTATTTCAAAGTAATTTGGAGGGATGTTACAATGCCCGCAAGTCTCGCGCCCTGGCGATGCCCGCATGCCTTGCGCCCTGGCGATGCCCGCATGCCTCGCGCCCTGGCGATGCCCGCATGCCTCGCGCCCGGCGATGCCCGACGACACATCGCCACGCCTTGCTGTAGGTTCTTCATCCCACTATGTTACGTCCAAGGTATCATCTCCACATGACTTGGTGACGTCGGTAGTGTAAGGACCTGTAAAATTGAATTGGAATAAAAAGGGTATATTTTAAATGAATTCTAAGTATGTGTTTATTTAAAATAAAAAGGAAGGAAAGTGTAGTTTGGAACTCTATGAGATCGCCTAGTAGTACATGATCGCCGGTCGCCTGCTACACATGAGCGCCAGGGCGCGAGGCATGCAGGCATCGCGCGGGGCGCGAGGCATGTGGACGTCGCCAGGGCGCGAGGCATGCAGGCATCGCGCGGGCGAGAGGCATGCGGGCATCGCCAGGGCGCGAGGCATGCGGGCTTTGCCAGGGCGCGAGAGGCATGCGGGCATTGCCAGGGCGCGAGGCATGAGAGCGTCGCCAGGGATATGCATCGGTCGTCTCCCAGAGGGAGACATCGGTCGTCTTCCAGGGCGAGGGAAACATCGGTCGTCTTCCAGGGCGAGGGAGACATCGGTCGTTCGCCAGGGCGAGGGAGACATCGGTCGTTCACCAGGATGAGTCAGCAGTGGAAAGTTGTCGCGCGATGACGAGCTTCACACAGATAAAGTGGGACCCAGACTCCCAGCATGAAACGTCCTGCACACGCGCCACGTAGACAAAAAGGGTGGTTCAGAGTGGTGACATCAGAATGTTGGCATGCGCAGGAGACACCAGCGGTCGTACTGTTCAGAGCAGTGGTTGGCATGCACAAGCGACAACAGTGGTCGTACTGTTCAGGGCAGTGGTTGGCATGCACAAGCGACAACAGTGGTCGTACTGTTCAGGGCAGTGGTTGGCATGCACAAGAGACAACAGTGGTCGTACTGTTCAGGGCAGTGTTGTCAGGCTTTCCTGCAGAAGGGGTGGCAGCAGCAACATACGTGACAGGTAGGCTTGGATTCAAAAGCCCACTGCGGGAAGGCAAAGAAGGTTACGGTGGCTCAAGAGTGAAAGAGTGTCTGCACCTTCATCCCTCTCTTTTCTCTCCTTCGCGCTGCAACTCAGGCAACCTCCAGCACCAGTGCGACCTGCGGCGACTGCCCTTAGAGCACCTGGGAGGTTCTCTGCAAGTTCTACAAACCAGACGCTAAAACAGAGCCAAGGCATTCTTTAAGCTTCGTTGGGTTTCGGAGCTCTTGGTGTTTTGCGCAAGTCCAGGTAAGGGAAGCTAGCTTTATCTTCAATAAAAGCCGTAGATTAGCTGTTTCTGAAGTGAGGGCGACGTGGTCGCCGGTTTCGTTTTCATCTTCGTGAATGCTCTGTTTTTACGTGTAGGGCGACGTAATCGCCGGTTTTAAATGTTGTCTTCTAAAATCCCCTGTTTTAGTGTCGCTTTGCACTTGTTCGAGGTTGATATGTGAAGTACATGTGTTATTGGAAAGATCTGAACCTGGATACGTTTGTTGCTGTGGTAGAGATCGTTCATTTAAGTGTTGCATGGTGTATTGGGTGAATTGATGATCTTTTACTGTCCTGTGTGGACTTTCCTTGCTGTCCTGTGTGGACTTTGCTTGCTGTCCTGTGTGGACTTTCCTTGCTGTCCTGTGTGGACTTTACTTGCTGTCCTGTGTGGACTTTACAGTGGTGTGGTGTGTGTCTATGTGTGTTAAATCAGTGGAAGTCTGACGTAAGAAATGAGAAACTTTGAATGGATATACACTTGATGCATGATGTGAAATAGAACGACTCTTGAAAATATTGTGAAATGTGTGAGTTCTTGGCGATCAGGTGAAGGGAATGAGAAACTTTATAGTTTTATGTGGGTATCTTGAATTTGTTTTATTCTGATTTTTATGTTCATATTTAAACTCTCTTTAAAATATATAGCTTACCCTTTGTATTGTTCTCTGGCTGTTTTCTCTTAAAACTGTGATGATCGTGTATTTTACACGGGAGCAGATGATCTTCCAGGAAGTAGAGCTCCTTAGTGAGTGGTCGCCGGGGAAGAGATCGCCTGTTTCTATCTCTTGGTGGTGATCACCGGATTTATGTTGTAACATCCCGCCAAAATACTATACAAATGTATATAATGAAAATAAAGGTAACAAATAGATTCTATGAACAAAATATTATATATATATATGAAATGTAGTTTCTCCTCACAGGGAGTTTAATACAAATTCGGTCAATTTTTTTTCCAGAACATAAACGAAATACAGTAAAAAAAACGAAGCAGGCGATCTCCTATCGGACGAGGCCGATCGCCCATCGGGGGACCCAAAAACAGCCGATCTCCTTCCGGCGACCACTTCACTAAGGAGCTCTACTTCCTGGAAGATCATCTGCTCCCGTGTAAGTTATACACGATCATCACAGTTTTAAGAGAACAGCCACAGAACCATAACACGCAGGGTAAGCTATATAATTTAAAGGAAGTTTAAATCATGAACATGAAAATCAAAGTAAAACAAGTTCCAAAATATCCATGTAAAACGTAGAGTTGCTCATATCATTCACCTGATCGCCCAAAATCACACATTTCACAACATTCACCCATAGTCATTCCATTTCACAATACTGCATCAAGTGTCTATAAACTATCAATGTTTCTCATTTCTCTCACGTCAGACTTTCCACTGACTCACCACACAAGACACTTGACACTACTTCCGGATTGACTCGTGCGTTGATTAGACTCAGAGATCTGCACCTGTCATACCACAACCACTGTGAAATCCACACAGGGTCGCTGTGAATCCACACAGCATGCGCATATATCATCTCAATGTCAATAGTTCTCCTGGTATTGATGATAGGGTTAATCCATAGGACAGGCGGAGCTCGTTCTTTTTCACACGAGACGCCCATCATATAGACCTCCTTCGACTCTCAACAACTGAGTAACTTCCTCTACGTGATTCCATTACCTCAGCAGAGTCAGGATATCCCCTTAGGAATCACCGATCAATGCACCTACTACAAGATCTTACACGGTATTTTCTTTCCTAAAAATACTATGCCTCGATCCCACATTCACAGGCATTCAAAGACATCATGCCACACTTAAAAGAATGATTTCAATCACAGCAATAGCCATTTCAAAGGATTCATATTTCGAATATCTCATGTAAATCTCAAGCAGTTCTCAAAACAACATCAAACACAAGGAGTTCGCAAAACAGCGCCAAAACCGGCGATCTAGTTCAAAAACAGGGTGTTTCGAAGACTGTATATAAACCGGCGCCACGTCGCCCAAGCACACAAACAGAGCATTTTAACGCAGATGAAAACAAAAATGGCGACCACGTCGCCCTCACTTCAGAGATAGCTACACTATGGCTTGTATGGAAAAAGAGGTCTAGCTTCCCTTACCTTGACTTGCGTAAAATAACCGCGAGCTCAAAACCCACCGAGGCTTGAACCCCGCCTTGTCTCTGTTTTCAGCGCCTGGTCTGTAGAACTTGCAGAGAACCTCTTAGGTGCTCTAAGGGCAACGTCGCGTGTCGCACTGATGCTGGAGGTTGCCTGAGTCTCAACGCAAGGAAGGGAAGAAGGGAGGGAGGAAGTTTGCACTCACTCTAACACTCTTGAGTCTGTAACACTCTTTGCCTTCCCGCAGTGCTTTTGAATCCCAGCTTACCTGTCCACGTTTGCTGCTGCTGCCACTCTGGAGAGGCACCCCTCTGCAGGAAACCTTCTGGAACCACTGCCCACTGCCCTGTTACGACCACTGCTGTCGTTTATGCATGCCAACCACTGCTCTGAACAGTACGACCACTGTTGTCGTTTGTGCATGCCAACCACTGCTCTGAAACAGTACGACCGCGAGTGTCTCTTGCGCATGCCAACATTCTGATGTCACCACTCTGAATCATCCTTTTTGTCTACGTGGCGCGCGTGCAGGACGTTTCATGCTGAGAGTCTGGGTCCCAATTTATCTGTGTGAGGCTCGCCATCGCGCGACAACTTTCCAATGCTGACTCATCCTGGCGAACGACCGATGTCTCCTTCGCCCTAGAAGACGACCGATGTCTTCATCTGGGAGACGACCGATGTCTTCATCTGGGAGACGACCGATGTCTTCCCTGGCGACGCCCTCATAACTCTCGGGGCCTTGGCCACGTCCACATGCCTCGCGCCTGGCAATGCCCGCATGCCTCGCGCCCTCGCGATGCCTGCATGCCTCTCGGGCCCGCGCGTTGCCTGCATGCCTCTCGCTCGCGCGCCGCGATGCCTGCATACCTCTCGCGCCCGAGCGCTTGCCTGCATGCTTCTCGCGCCCGCGCGATGCCTGCATGCTTCTCGCGCCCGCGCAATCCCTGCATGCCTCTCGCGCCCGCGCGCGATGCCTGCATGCCTCTCCTCGCGCCCGCGCGACGTCCACCTGGCGCTCAGGTGTAGCAGGCGACCGGCGATCTCATAGCCTTCTAAACTTAACTTTTTCCTCCCTTTCTATTCTAAATAAAACTACATAGAATTCTTTTAAAATATATCTCTTCTTATTCCAATTCAATTTTACAGGTCCTTACATTCTCCCCAACAAGAAAAATTTTCGTCCTCGAAAATTGAATTACAAGGAAAAGAGGTATGGATAGGCCTCTCTCATGGTTGCTTCTAACTCCCAAGTTGAGTCACCTGATCGTTCATCCCACACCACTTTCACCATGTTAATGGTCTTGCCTCTGAGCTGTTTACTTTGACGATCTTCAATCCTGACTGGTTTCGCTTCAAAGGACAGTCATCCCTGATCTGCACGTTGTCCACTTCCAGCACATGACTAGGGTCTGCCATGTACTTCCTCAGCTGTGAAACGTGAAAGACATTGTGCAGATTCGCTAAATGGGGAGGCAGGGCGATCTCATAAGCTACTGGGCCAATCCTCCTTAAGATCTGATATGGTCCCACGAACTTAGGGGACAACTTCTTTGACCTGATCGCCCTTCCTACACACCCTTGGTTGGTGTCACTTTCATGAACACGTGGTCTCCAGCAGCAAACTCCAAAGGCTTCCTCCTCTGGTCTGCATATGACTTCTGCCTACTTTGAGAAGCCTTCATTCTCTGCTTTGTATTTGCTGCACCCTTCTCGGTCGTCTGCTGAATCAACTCTGGCCCAACCAAGACTGCTTCGCCCTCCTGGTACCAACATAAGGGAGTCCTACATTTCCTCCCATACAGGGCTTCATATGGTGCTATCCCTATGCTGGCGTGATAACTGTTATTATATGTAAACTCCACCAGTGGCAACACCTCGTCCCAATTCCCCAATTGATCCAGACACACGTCCTCAGCAGGTCTTCCAAGGACTGGATCGTTCTCTCTGACTGACCATCTGTTTGGGATGATATGCAGAGCTCATCCTCAACTTAGTTCCCAAGCATTCTTGCAAGGTCTGCCAAAACCGTGAAGTGAACCTGGGATCTCTATCGGAAACGATGCTGGAAGGCACTCCATGCAGCCTCACTATTTCCTGGATGTACAACTGTGCCAACTTGGCCATGGGCATCCTCATATTCACTGGGAGAAAATGAGCACTCTTCGTCAGCCGATCAGTGATGACCCATACTGCATCATGGCCCTTTACCGATCTGGGTAAATGGGTGACGAAATCCATGGCAATGCTGTCCCATTTCCACTCAGGGATATCCAATGGTTGTAACAACCCGCCAGGCCTTTGATGTCTACCTTTGCCTTCTGACACGTCAAACAGGTAGCGACATACTGGGCGATGTCTCTCTTCTCATGCCTGACCACCAAAATGACTCCTTCAAGTCATGGTACATCTTGGTCATGCCTGGATGGAGGTTAAGGCGACTCTTATGACCTTCATCTAGGATCATCTTCTTCAATTCTCCATCTGCAGGGATGCAAATCCTACCATTAAATCTCAAGATCCCATCATCGCCCATCACAAAGTCTCTAGCCTGGTCGGTCCCTAGTGACTCCACAGTACGCTTTAGACTAGGGTCCTCCAACTGCTTATCCCTTAACATCCCAAGGAAGTCATTAGTTATAGCCAGCTTACTACACTAATGTGATTCACGTGGAACTCCTACCCCAAGTTTAAATCTCTGAATTGCTCGATCAGTTTCTGCTCTTCCATCATCATGTGGCTACTTGTACTGATTTTGTAACATCCCGCCACAAACTACATACTCCCTGTATAATTGAAATTAAGTGTAACCAAATATATTGAAGAGTGCAAAATAATATGTATTTATATATATCAGAAATGAAGTTACTCCTCTTAGGGAGTTTTAATACATAACCAAATCAATGTTTGCAAGATTTTTACGAAATTAAAAAAAATGCAGTAAGACAGGCGGTCTCAAAAGAAAACGGCGATCTCCAACTTTAAAACGGCGATCTCTAACAGAAGACCTCAAACGGGCGATCTCTATCAGATCAGGACACGAAAACCGGCGATCACCCGATGGAGGCATAAACCGGCGATCACCCGGTAGAGACGGAGATAGGCGATCTCCTTCCAGCGACCACTCACTGAGGAGCTCTACTCCCTGGAAGATCATCTGCTCCCGTGTAAAAGACACGATCATCACAGTTTTAATAGAAAACAGCCACAGAGCAATACACAAATAAAGGGTAAGCTAGATATCTTTAAATAGAGTTTAAAATCATGAACATGACAATCAAAGTAACAAGTTCCAAATATCCATGTAAAACGTAGAGCTACTCATAGCATTCAGCTGATCGCCCAAAATCACATTCACCACATTCACCCATAGTCATTCCATTTCACAATACAGCATCAAGTGTCTATCAATATTCAAGTTTCTTCATTTCCCTTGTCAGACTTTCCACTGACTCACAACACAAGACACTTGACACTACTTCGGATTGAATCTTGCGTTGCACTTGTAAATTAGTATCCAGAGGCATGCACTTGTCATACCATACACACTGTGAATCCACACAGCATGCGCATATACAATCTCAATGTTACCATTCTCCTGGTATGACAAGGTTAATCCATACAACACAGCTCGAGCTCGTTCCCATTTGAACAACTCGCCCATACGTATGAACCT